>NW_019167904.1:14279439-14611522 GCF_002303985.1 Durio zibethinus
TTATCATAATCACAAAAATGCCATCTTCCCATGATTGACCAAATTATAATAAGGAATAATGATTCTTTTACCATGATTACAAAATACCTCTCTTACCATAATGGACCAAAATTATTATAATATTTTTAAATTACGTATTAGGTTTTAACATATTATAAAATTGACCACATATTAAATTATTAAAATACCCTTACAATTGCATCACGAAATTTTGAAATATAGTGTTTTATGAAAATTATTATAATACCTTTTATTAAATTACATATTAAATTAATTACATAAGACTTAACTATATATTAAATTATTATAATAAAATAAAAATAAAAATATAATGTTATAAATATCTATACAATATATTGGTAGTTGTTTCAAATAAAAATTATTATAATGCCCATCTAATTATTTGATCCAGGATTGGTTTATGTTCGAAATGATTATAATGTCCGTCATTCCATAATTAGTAAAAATTACTATAATATATTCTTATCATAATTACAAAAATACCCTCGACACCATAATTGACCTAATTACAATAATGTCTTTTAAACATAATTATGAAAATACTCCTCTTACCATGATTTATCAAAATTAATATAACACCCTTCAACCATAATTATGAAAATACCATTTTATCATGATTAATCAAAATTATTATAATATGTTTTTCTACCATAATTATAAAATAATCTCTCCTTTCACTATTGATCAAAATTACTCTAATGTCCTTATTACATTAGGTATTATTTTTTTATTAAAATCAATAACATAATATTAAAGTTGTCCCATGCAAGAATTTTGCCAACTTAAAGTTTAATGTTTTGCCATTTGTCTTTTAATTAGTTTTGTGTTTGGCCAACTTAAAGTTTAATGTTATGCCATTTGTCTCTTGATTAGATCCTTGTTTAATTATGTGCGCCATTTAGCTCATACAAATCTTCCATGCATAGTTATCAAAATCGGACTAGACTATCGATCTGATTGGGTGAATTGGTGAATCGATGTTGAAACTAGTCCGATTTTGTAATTAGACTAGTTTTGCAATTAAACCACTTTAATCTGTTGTGAATTGATGATTTAGACAATAAACCGATAAACCAGGCATTTTTTTAACTAAACTGATTCAATACAAACTAATAAGTTTAGATAACATATAAAAAAAAATCCTTTAAGTATTCAAAATAATCAAATTAAACCATTATACTACTATTTCATCTAAATAAGCCCTCCAATTCTTATTTTCTACTATCAAAGCCCTTACATCCTTATATTAATGATATGTTGTCATATTTTGAGACATATAAATAATGATATTGTAAAAAAAATTTATACATGTATAAAAATAAGCAATTTTCAAAAGAAAGATGAACTAATAAAAAATTTTATTAATGGATACCATAATTAAAAATAATTATAAAATTAATAATATATAAATTAATAAAAAATAAAATATTAATAAAAATGATTAATTATTTGACCATGATCAAAAATAAATAATAAAAGAAAATGTACATATGTAAAACTAATAAAAAATCGACATTCATATAAAAAATATAAAATGATTTTAACTTCTTTTTTACTAATTTTCATATAAATATAAATATTTCTTTTTTATTAATTTTACATATAGATATTTTTTATTACATAAAGATTAATTATTATATATTAATAAATAATATTTATATTTTAATAAATATAAATAATAATTATTTATAATTATTTATTACTTATTTTCTATTATATTTATTAAAATATAAATATTATTTCTAACTATTAAAATATAAAATATGATTTTAATAAAATATTATGAATTTAATTTCTAACTAGTACTTAATTGTTCTATGAAATTTATATTTTAAAATTTGTAGCTTATGATATACCTTAAATTATAATTATGTGAATTATGAAACTAATAATTTAATAAAAGTAATGAATTTTGATTTTAAATATTTATATTTTTATAATATTTTTTATTGAACCGATAATTAACCCAATGACTCAGTGGTTAAACCATTGGTTGATGACCCAAAACCTTAAACAATTTAATATCTCGCTCCAGTTTTGATAACTATATTTATATGTGTATTTTTTTTCTTCTTTAATGGTAAAACATCTTTTTATTATTTAACTAAATTTATTTATGCTTTTTTGTTATTCTCTTTTTAAAATATTTTTCACAAAATTTTATAATTTTTATATTTTTCAAATAATATGTTAAAAATTGATTAGTTGGGTAAAAAAAATTTGAAAAAAATAAAAGTGATAAAGAAAAAAATAAAAATGATATAATTGATTAATAATAGTTAATTAATTTTCAAATAAAAAATTAATTGATAAAATATATTAATCAACATAATAAAAACAAATTAAAAAACATACTAATTTTTTTCTCAAATTAAGTCTCCACATTTCTTTAATTTGAATTGTCTCAAAATTGTTTTCATTTCCTTTAACAAATATAATTCTAAATTTTTAAAATTTTAAAATTATTATTTTTTATTTTTTAGCATTTAAATCTATTGTTTATCAATATTATAAAAAAAGTAAAGAAATAATATTAAAATAATTAAATTCAAATTTTCTTAGTCTTCATCTCAAATTAGATATAAATATTTAATTTGAAATGAAAAAAGTATCAAATTATATAATATTATAAATAATTTTAAAATTTATTTCAATATTTACATATGATAAATACAATTATATAATCTAATATAAATAATTTTAAAATTTATTTTCAGTAATTTTATATGATAAATACAACATAATATAAATCATATCATAAGTTAATGATTATTTAATTTATAACTAAATCGTATAGTTTTTATAAAATAGTTTTGTTTTTACATAAAACATCAAAATGGAATGTTTTGATAAATCATTTTAAAAATAACTGGTTCCATTATACCTCAAAATTTCCTTGGTCTAAAAAAGTTATTTACGTTTTTTTAAACAACTTGACAACAATAGATTCCATTATTACAAAATTGCCCCAATTTTAGTTTAATTTTAATAATTAAAATTTTTGCGTTTTATATTTATAATCATTTTTAGTAATGAGAAAAAATCAAATGCAAATAGTATTATAAAAAAATTCATGTATTCAAAAATACAAATTATATTTTGTAATATAATCATTCTTAAAAAAATCTTTCTTAATTTTTATGATCATAAATGAGAAATAATAAAAATTATTGCAAATTATAATTTATTGCAAATAAATTATTTGAAGTATCAATTTTTTCTTGATTAATATAATCTTTTTATTATTTTTTTAAAAATCTATTCTTTATAACATTTACTTTTATTTTTATTAACAAATATTATTTATAATATTATTTAATTTAAAATTATTTTTTCTGAACTAAAAAAATCTGAAACAAAGCGAGACTCCATTCTAATTATTATAAATATATTCAAAATAATAAAAATAATAAATAATAAATAAAGATTTTTAACAAAAAAATAATTCACCCTGTACATCGAGTGTCTATTTCTAGAATATTTATATATTGTGCATGAAACGACGTCGTTCAGTATGAAACCCAGGGGACGTTGTCGTTTAGTTGCAAATGGTAAGTCATAAATTGAAGTAACATACAGAGGCAGTCGCCGAAGCTCTAAATAATGTCCAGACCTTTTGACTTCGTCCAGAAACTGTAACTGTAAGAAATCAAATCAGGAAAAATAGACTCACCCAAAATAAAAATTCCCAAAAGATGGAGAATAGATGGGGAAAGATGCGGGCTTTGATGGGTTTGCTTCTTTTGAATTGGCTGATTAACGTTTCCTCCCTCTCGGTGACCGTAAACGACGTCGAATGCGTGTACGAATACGTGCTTTACGAAGGAGACTCGGTTTCAGGCAACTTTGTCGTCGTCGACCACGATATTTTCTGGGGCTCCGATCACCCGGGCATTGATTTCACTGTAACTTTATAATCCGATCTCTAAATTTTATGTCTTTTGTGAAATTTGGGTTGATTTGATATCTGGGTATTGGATTCCTTTCGATAGATGTCGGTTTTTTATGGCTCTGCGTTGAACACCTGTACTTCATTCAGTAAATCTTGGTTTTTTAATGGTATTTTCTATTTTTTATATTTTCATATTTAATTCAATTGAGAAAAGGTTGGTTTTTTTAATGATATTTTGAAATTTTTTATATCTTGCTTTTGGTGCATTCAGGGGGACGTCCTTGTTGAATGTTTTGGGGTGATTTTGAATTAGAAAATTTTGACCTATGGTCGATGGGTGATTGCTATTTGTGGTTTTTAGTTAATGTTATATGTACATAGTATGTTCAAAAGGGGGTTTATTGTCTAGGCTCATGCATTTGAATTGATTAATTTGATTGAATTGATTTGATTTGATCTGTGGGACATGTAGCTTTGTTGATTTTGACGCTTGTGTTTCTAGTATTATTTATGGGGTCTTTTTGTAATAATTGGTTTTGATTTTCCTTGAAGAATAGCTGACTATATTGTGTCTAATCTTGTGCTTAATGTAGGTGACGTCTCCTGGGGGTAATACAGTTCACAATTTGAAGGGAACTTCTGGGGACAAGTTTGAATTCAAGGCTCCAAGAAGTGGAATGTACAAATTTTGCTTTCAAAATCCCTACTCTACACCAGAGACCGTTTCTTTCTATATACATGTTGGCCATATTCCCACCGAGCATGATCTTGCCAAAGATGGTTTGTTATATTTTCCTTGGCATATTTTGAAGTCCATCCAATTTCTTTGTAGGCCAAGCTGTAAATTGCTGTTATTATTGGCATTCAGCTTTGACTCTAACGTTTGAGTTGCTTTTTCTAAACTGTTTGTAAAGGTGCATTACATGTTATTTTATTATTATTTTCCTTCACATTTGATAGTTTATCTTTGATTTTCTTTTTACAGAACATTTGGACCCAATTAATGTTAAAATTGCTGAGCTGAGAGAAGCTTTGGAGTCTGTTACAGCAGAACAAAAGTACTTGAAAGCACGGGATGCGCGGCATCGTCATAGTAATTTACTTCCATTCCCTTCTTATACATTGAGTTGATAATTAGTATTAATATTTTTTTTTATTTTAGTCTGATAGCTAGCAGTAAATATTATCTAGGCAGGAACTACTCTTTATTTTTGCCTATTGCTGTGGTTTTGTTGTTTAAGAGTTGCTTCTTTATATATTTATATTTTTTGCACATTTCTCATTCTTCTCTCTTTCTCATTCAATGTCACCTCTGACCTTGGCCTTCATCAACATGACACCTACCATATTGTCAATAATTTTGTCATTATCATCTTCAAGACTCTTTTCAGCCACCGTAGTATTTTACCTCGCTTGATTTGTATGACAAACACTAACTAAAGAGCATAGGTGTGACAAGTTGAGTTTAATTGACAGTAAATACTTCGAAATGTGTCATTTTAGTGCTAAGTAGAGTTTGGTGAAATTAATTTGGATAGCTACTTGTAATAAATATGGAACTTCTTAGGGTCTATTGAATATACTGGAGAAAACTGTGAATGAAGTCTCAAGTTTAGAAAATGCATGATAAACTTAAGGAGATCATTTGTATTTATTTCTAGTGTAATACTAATGATGCTTTTGGCTCTTTATATAAACCATGATAGTTATGTGCATTCTTTGTGTTATGCATGGATAACATTCTTATTATTAAATTCTTTTGCAACATCCAAATTTTCAGTATAAGCCTAAGAAGACTTCAACAATATTCTGATGAGGGCTTAGTTGAATTGTGAAACTAACCTCTAAGACTAGAAATCTGGTCAAAAAAAAAAACCTATAAAGACTATAGCAGCATAAGCTTTATGTGGTTGCGAAATGTTGGAGCAAATCAGAAGTCGTCCATGTCATTTTCTTTCTTTATGTTCTTGAGAGTTGCCTGGCACCGTACTTTATTAAAGGAAGACTAAACTTGAAAATACCTTAGTGCTTAAGTAAATTGTTCTACATGTTTAGGGAAATCCATTACGAAATATCTTGGGTGTAATGGATAACTACGTGATTGATGGTTTTCTCCTATTTGATTAACTTTCATCTATATCACATTTGTTGAATACTAATAACATATCGTAATGTCTGCAAATATGTAAAATTTTTAATATATTCTTATATATATATATATATATATTTGCCTGCAGCAAATGAGAGCACAAGAAAGCGTGTTATAGGTTACACGGTTGGAGAGTACATTCTGCTAGCTCTTGTTAGTGCACTTCAAGTTATTTATATCCGCCGCCTCTTCAGCAAATCAGTTGCATACAACCGAGTTTGAGCCACCTGATCATTAATTTTAGTTCTCTTGTTTCATTAACCAGAGAGGAACACAGGGAGAATCATATAGATGAGTTCAGAAAAATGCAAATCTAGCAATGAAACAATTTGGCGTTTTATGTTATTCAAGTCTTGTATTTCAATTAATATGTAGCTTTATAACATAAATGCTTTAGACTAACTTTTATCTGTTCGATCTATCAAAAAACTTCAGTTTGAACTACTTTTTTGGTATTTGTTATTATTCAAAGCCTGGGTCTGGTTCTTAGCAGTGCGATGCTTACACCAGTATGAGGATTGGCTTTCTTGATATACATGGGGGCTGGTTTACTAGCAATAATAATGGCATTCATTAATATTAGAAAATATAGTATTACTTTTTATTACATATAGATGTGAAATTCATCTGTATCTGTCGTGTTTATTGTGTTAAAATATATGCAGAATATAAAATTATTATGTTATAATTCGTTTTACATGTAATTATTATATATTATATATTATTTTAGATTTTTTCAAATTCATTGTTAAATTTTATATTTGTACCGATTTCATATCATATTATACGATTTTTTATTGTCATTATTTTATGTTAAAAATGTTCAATCTAATTAGATAAGAAGATATTTGTTGATTGTAAATTTGATCAAAAAGTACTTAGATAAAGCTTCTTTTAAAAAATTAATAATTTAAATCGATAAATGAAAGATACGATTGATTTAACTACCCAATTTTGGTGATTTGTATGGATAGTGCCATGTCATGAATTGGTAATTTTTTAAAGTTATTTTTGTAATCAAGTATTATGTTAATATAATTAATTAAATAATTAATTATTCTATTATAATAAAGTTATAATCATTAAATAATTAATTAATAAATTATAGTATAACTAAACAATTAAAATTATACTAGATGGAATTTGAACATAAAACCTTATAATTTTAATATTTTTTCTTTATCGCAAAATCAATAACTCGATGACATACATTTATAATTTATCCCACATTATTAAAAAAAAAAAAACAAAATCCTTAAAATAGTATATATATTTTTTTGAAAAAAAAATGTACATATAAAAAATTTAAACAGAGTGCCAAGTGTTTGGCAAAAAAACAAAATGCCAACCGCCAAGTCGAATGAAATGGTGGGAAACAGAATTACAAAAACTGTGATCATTTTAACATATTTAATTAATTTTAATAAAAAAATTGCTGACTAGATTACTGAAATGGGACTCATTAAAAGGGAAAATAAGGAGAACTAAAAAAAAAAAAAAGAATGTAGACATATTCTGAAAATTTCTGGAAATTATGACTATAAATTTACTGCTTCTTTGGTTGGATGGAATTGAAATTTCATTCCAGCCATTTTCTTTGTATATTTTTCCATTGTTTAGTTTTTGTTAGCAAAAAATAATTATTTCATGGAATACAATTCTTTACTTTTTTTTTTTAGAATTGTAATTTTTGATCATCAGAAATTAAGAATAATATTTATTGAACAATTTTCTTCTTATATATTTAATTAATTTTAATTTTATCATTACATATTTAATTAATTTTATTTACTATGATTAATTAATATTAATTTATTTCATTAATTAAATAATATTAATTCAAATATTTAATTCAAAAGTTAATTAAAATTAATTTAATTTAATGTAATTAAATAATTAAGTGAATAATATTCAAATACTATAAAATTAACTAAATAATATTAAATTTTTACTAAAGTAATTTAATTATATTAAATTAAAATTAAATTAATACACAAATTAATTAAATATATTTAAATTATATTAAAACTAATTTAATACTATATTCATTAAATAATATTAAAATATTAATATAATGAAACAAATTATATTAAAATAATATTAACTTAATAATACATTAATTAAATATTAAAAAAGAAATAAATAAAGTAATTAATATTAAATTAATATTCTTATGAAATTATTATTAGAATAATATTATATATCATTAAATTAATATTTAATAATACAATAACACACAAATATGATTAAAATAATATTATATAATAAATATTATTGAATTAGTATTTAATATTAAAATAATATTTATATAATATAAAAATACTTAAAATGATTAAATTAATATATAATATTAAACATTTGTTAAAATAATATTCAATATTAAAATATTATTGAACTAATATTAAATATTAAAATAATATTATATGCTAAAATATTTTAATTATTAATATAATAATATTCAAATATGATTATAATAAAAGAAAATCTTAAATTAAGAATAAAATAGACTTAAAATATTATGAAATTAATTATATAATATCTATTAACTTATTATTTCATAATATTAAATTAATATTTCACATTAAAATATTATTAAAATTATAATTATATTAAATACTAAAATACAATTGAATTAATATTTTCTCTTACAATATTATTAAATTAATTTTTAATACCAAAATAATATTACATATGAAAATATTATTGAATAAATATTTAATATGAAAAACGTATTAAAATATTGCAAAAATAATATTAAAACATTAAAATATTATTAACATAATATTTAATCTTAAAATATTATTAGTATAATATTTGATATTAAAATAATAGTAAGTTAGTATTAAATTCTTATTCAATATTATTATATAAATTTTAATAATATTCAAGAATATTTAATTTTATTAAATAATATTTATTATTGTTGTATTAATATTTAATAATATTAAATTACTATCTAGTATTATTATATGAATATTTAATAATTATTATTTAACGTTAATTAATTTTTAATTTTTATAACAAATTATTAAAGGAAAAATGATCTTTTGAACTATTTTACTTTTTCTAAACAAATCTCTATACTTTTTATCGTATCAAAATAATTTCTCATTCGTTTTGTATTCAAATAAATCATTATTTCAAATTAAAGAATGATTTATGTTAGGGATTTATTTAGGTGCATATTAAAAATTTAAGACCTTATTTAGATACAAATTAAAGATTAAAGATTTATTTAAATGTAAAATAAAGATTAAAAGTTTATTTAAATGTAAAAAAATATAAAATATCTAAATAAAATTATAAAGTTCAAGGGTTTCTTTTTGTTATTATTTTAGCCTTATTCCATCCATATTTTTTGAATTAATTGAATATATTAATACTAATTCTTCTTCTATTATATTCTAATGAATCAAACATAATAATACATATATTATTTTATTTTTCTTGTTTTCTATAAAATTTTCAATGCCGATTCTGTTCTATTCAGTTAACCAAACGTACTGTTATATCAACACTCAAATCATTGACTTGTTATCTTTATGTTATAGCCAATTTTTAAAATGATAAATCCAATAAAGCATCAACGTAACATAATTTTATTTTTACAATTTTCTTTCGTTTTATTTTTAGAGTTAATAGTCCTTATAATTCTTAAATTTTAATTCAAATTTTATTTTATCTTTAATTTTTAAAAATTATAATTAAATCCCTAATTATTTAAAGTTATCTTACTTTGGTTCTTTTGTCTAAGAATAATTTAAATTGATGGTAAATACTAACTGATATATTGTGATGACGTCAATTAGCACTCACATGATAAAAAGAGATCAAAATAAAATTTTTTCAAGATTTAAAAACAAAAAAATAAAAATATCTCAAAACTTTATATTTTATATAAATCTTAAAAAATATTAAATTTAACATTATATTTTTATACTTTTTGTTGTCATTAACTTTTAGTTAAAATTTTTAACTTTTAAATTATAAATAGATATTCAAAACTTAAAATTAAGTTAAAATTTTCAAATTCCTCTTTTAAAAAATTTAATACATTTTAAAAACAAAAGAATTATTTTCTATTAAAAATATTAATTTACTCATAAATCATAATAAAAAATATTATTTTCTATCAAAGAAATATTAAATATGTTTTATTTTTCTTTTTTAAACACATTTTATAAAATATGTTTTATAAAAAGGAAAAAATAAAAATGTTCTAAATTATATTTTTTTATTTTATACGAATGTAAGCTTTTAACAAAAAAAAAAAAAATCAAATTAGAGCTTTTGGTTAGAAAATAAATTTTTGAATAGAATAACAAAATTTTTAAAATGATATAGAGTTTTTATTTAATTTTGAAAATCGATATAGAAATTTTAACCTAATTTTTTAAAATGAGATGTAAGTTAAAAAAATATTTTAAAAATTTTAACTTAATTTTGATTTTTTAAAAACTATTTTCTATTAAAAATATTATTTTATTCATAAATCATATTATAATAAAATTAAAAAATATTTTTAAATTATAATATTTTATAAAATATTTAAAGTATATAAAAATCAATTTTTCTTTAATTATTTTTTTATTATTTATAAAATGTATTTGTAAAAGGAAAATAAAAGATATTTAAAATTTTAAAATATATCTTTTTTGGATAAAAATAATATTTCTATTATGATTTATGGGTAAAATATTTTTAATAAAACATAATTTTTTTTAAAATGATATTGAATTTTAAATTTTTTTAATTTTAACTTAATTTTAAATTTTAAAATTTATTTTTTATTAAAAACATAAAATATAACTAATAAATTATTTTACCTAAAAAAGTTAAAATTTTAAATTTAATATTAATATTTTTAAAATATATTAAAATATATAAAATTTTGAGATAATTTCATCTTAATTTTAAATTTTGAGAGAATTTCATTTTAGTTACTTTTGTATCACATGTTAATTGAACTCATTATATGATGTTAGATGACATTTAATGTCAATTTATATAGTTCTATAAATAAAAGAATTAATATAAGATAACTTTAAATGATAAAGAATTAGATTAAAATTTTTCAAAAATTCAAAATTAAAACAAAATTTGTGTCAAATGCTATTAAGAGGCGTTTGGTTCGTGAAATCTTAAATTTTAGGAGAAAATATGATCCCCAAGAAATTATGATACTTGAGATTTTTTTTCATTTTCAGGATATCATGTGTTCAGATTCACTCGTTTGATTAGGAGTAATCATGTATATTAATTTTTGGATAATTGTCATAATCTCCTTGACAAATATGATGGTAACTTTTTATTAACTTTTATTAATAATAAATACTCAAAAGACAAATGATGTCTTTAGCAAAAAAAAAAGATAAATATTTTATTATATTACTGTTTTTTATTTATAAAATATTATTAATAAAAATTATTGAAGATTATTTAAGTTATTTTTTATTTAAAAATACCTTAAATAATCATTTTTATTTTTATTTAAGGATTATTTAAGAAAATTTTCAACCAAACACACATTAAATAATCCCCTCATATTTTTTAAAGAAGATTATTTAAGATATTTTTTGTAATCTATTTTATTTTTTAAAAATAATTTTTTATGTCTTAAATAATCTCCTTTAAAAAATATTAAAGAATTATTTAAAATGTTTTTGATTAAAAAAACTTTAAATAATTTATTTTATTTTTTAAAAAAATTATTTAAAACATTTTCTAACAAAAATATTTTAAATAATCTATTTTTAAAAAATTTTTACAAAACTTTTTTTTAAAAACATTTCTGCTTTGAAAATGTCTTAAATAACATATATTTTAAGGAAAATTGCTACAGTAGCCAAGTATCCCATCCACATTAGGAGTGTAATCGAGCCAAGTCAAGCTAATACAATGAAAAGCTTGAGCTTGAACTCGACTCCCAATTCACAACTCAATACTCGATTTGAACTCGATTGATTTTCATTTTCCTAGCTCGAGCTCAATTCGTGATCAAAATTGAGCTACTCGAGCTCATTCGATTTACGTTCGATTAATATGATACTCAACAAGAACTTGATTATTTGCGTTCGAGCTCAAGTTCTCAGTCTTTTACAACTATTTTTTATCAAACTTAATAAATATTATATTTTCAAGATAATAACAATAATAATAGAAACAACAACAACAACAACAATAATAATAACTTACATAATAACCAAATCCAAGCACATAAAAATCTTGTCAAATGATTCAAATACATCACAAAAATAAAAGACATAATGAAACTTCGAAATTAAAGTCCTAATTGAAAGAAATTAAATATCCAAGCAAATAAGTTCACAACTAAGTTACAACAAACAAACAATAATATATATGTTGCCTTCACATTCTATGTCTTCAAATGACCATTGGGCTCATATTGTTTTCCAACAAACATACACAAAAGAATAATTACAAAACAAACAAATTATAATTAACAATAAGAATAATAGTAGAAGCACCCATGTAAAAAAAAGATTGTGATATTATTACAATGATCAATAACTTTAAATTTTTAACATAAGCATAAACATGGATTGTATATTGTCAATTGCCTTATAATCAAAGCAAAAAAATATAGACAGTGTCTTCTCAATTGCCTTAACATAAGTTTCTATCATTAGTTAACCTATGGTTCGTAAACTATAATGCAAAAAGCTCAATCTAGACTAGCTACCACCTATTTTTCTTTAGTAATGTTGTGACAAATTAAAGGTACTTGGTAATAATATTTCATACATATATAAAAGACATTAGATATCCTCACATTAGGGGATTTTGAGTTCAATCTCAATTGATTTCTTCTCTTTCTATATAGATAAAGTAAAGGAAAATAATAGTTAAAAATTAGATTAAAGTAATGATAGTCACCCAATAACAAATAATAATAAAAAAAACTCACTTTTTTCTTTTTCTTCATTCCATAAAGATTCTAACACCAATCTCCTTCACAAAGTAATGCTTGCACTATGTCAGGAGCTAAAAAAGCATAATAAGTATCAATAATTCTACCTCTTGCACTAAAAGTAGCCTTTGAAGCTACTATAGTGATAGGAATAGCAAGTATATCTCGAGCCATATTGGATAAAATACGATATTTTAAAGTGCTCGCTTTCCACCATTCAAACTTAGTGGAATCTTTTTTATAGATAAAGCAACCCTCAGCTAGGTAGACATCTAGATCAGATTTTTATGGTTAAGAAGTTTCAACTGATTTTACATAATTTACAAATTCAAACCAACCTGAAGAAGAACCGTCTATATTCATACCACTAATACCACTATCATGCACTTGAGTTTCAGCACTATACTCATTGCCAAGTTGATACTAACAAATATATTCCTCATAAATCTCATAAAAAGCATTTCGAACTCTAGCAATATTTTCTCTTGCTTCTCTATCAGGGTATATTCAAGGAAAGCAAAACTTAACCACCATTATTTTACACCTTGGATCCAAGATAGCTGCTATAACATTAACAAATTACATTCTCCCTGATCTTATCAAATTTATTCTTCATCTTGTGAACCATTGCTTGAACAAATTCATTTTCATCATTCATTGTCGTAATGGTTTTGTGTCCACCCGATGAATTTGAAAAAAAAAAAAAGGAGTCGCCATCAATCTTTTTTGGCTATGTGCGATTAGCCACCTATTAAAATTTATCCTTTTAATTAGATTTTAAAATTAATTAAAATTTATAAAAAAGATAATTTTATAGTCTGTGAAACAGTCTCGATTCGAGAGTCAGTTACACGTGAGGAAAGATTAGCACCCCTACAGTGCCCATTTAAAATGGTACCGATTAACTATGTGTTATCCATTGATTTTAATAAAAATAATCTTATTTTCGGTGTTTGAAAAATAATTTTATTGATTTTTTATTTATTGGAAATTGATTTTTTAAATTTTATTTTATTTTTTTAATGCTAAAATTTTATTTGAGAAAAATAAATTAGAACCCTTTCTATCGAAATAATTTTTAAAATGTTCTAGTACATTGGTAACATTAGAAAAACTTTCTCACTTAGAGATTTTTTAGGCATCGTTTCTCGGAATACCTTAGAATCTCATCCTCAAATACTCGAATTTATTTTTTGTAAAAACGATGTTGTGCATGCAATGCAAAAAATGCTAATATTTTAATGCACACATTTTATTATTGATTTTTATTATCTTTTTATTATTTATTTAAGTTTTTGAAGAAAAGAGGAATTTTTATTATATTGAAGATTTCTATATATATTCAATATACTGGTAATATTTAAAAAGATCTTCTCACCTAGAGATTTCTTAAAGTATCTCTACTCGAAATATTCTTAGAATCCTTCCATCGGATAAAATTTCTTTTTTCTTATTTTTTTTATCACCTTAATTTTAATTTGTTAGTTAATTTTATTTTTTATTAATAAAAATTTTTTTATTGTATTGAAAACTTTCTATAAATACTCCAATACATTGTTAGTATTTAAAAAAAGTCTTCTCAACTAGAAATTTCATAAATATCATTACTCAGAGTACCTATGAATTTCATCGTCGGATAAAAATTATTTTCTTATGTTTTTACTAGTTTTTATTATTTATATTAAGTTTTATTATTACTCTTTATTGTATATTTTTCTTTATTCTTGTTCTTTAAAATTTTAATAAGTTTATGTTTAGAAATTATTTTAAATTAATTAAATTAAAACTTTTTATATTTTCTACCATTTATTTTATTTATATCAAAAGTTTATACAAAAATAAAATAAAAATAACAAAAAAATCATAAATTAAATAATAGAAATATATGAAAAAATTGAGCAGAAAAAATATAAAAAATAAAAAGTTATGATAGAAAAAAACCTAAAATGCCCATAGTCAACACAATCAAAATTCAAAGGCGGCTTAAAACGACTCGATCAACCGACTTAGACCTACAGTCAATGGCTTGATCAGCTTGGCTTGGATATATGGCTCAGTTCAGTTCCTAGCTCGGCTTAGTGGCTTGACCGCATTTTAATCAAAACGACGTTATTTTGATTTTACTATAAATAGCCCCCAAAACACCCAACTCTTCTATTTTTCCTTCCTTATTCTTCTCTTTTTTTTCTCTCTTCTTTCTCTCAGAATTTTGCTTCTCTCACCTTCCTCAATTTTTGGTGGGTTCTATAGCCGCCGATCATCAATGCCAGTTGCCGGTGTTGTCATCGACCACTGTCGAGTATGCCAAAAAAATTCTTAAAAAATATCTAAAAGATTGTTTTTGACCCTTTGAACTCAAATCCAACATCTGTTTCATAAGAAATGGCCTCGAACCACATAGATCAAGGTCCAAAATTTTGATCAGAATAAAAAAAATTTTCCTTTGTGTTTTTGGCGTTGAAATCCCCACTACCAAGGGTTGTGTTTTTTTTGGGTTTGTGTTGTTTTTTTTTTTTTTTTTTTTTTTGGCTTTTTAATAGAGTTTTTTTTTAACTAGTTTTTTTGTTTTTTTGTAAATTTTTTTTGTAGAGGTTTGTTTTTTTTTTCCCCCTTTGTTATAGGTTTTCGTGGCTCTATTTATAAAGCAAAAAACAAGATTAAAATCCCAAAAAATCTGAGATTTGTGAGATTATGGCTGGTGGTTATCAGAATGGATGCCGATGGCTGTCAGGAGGCTACCGATGGCTGTCAGGCGGTTATCGGTGGCTGTCAAGCGACTGACAGAAAAGTTGTCAGAAAAAAAAAGAAAAAAAAGAAAAAAAAAAAGAAAAAGAGAAAATAAAATACAAAATGGGTGTCTTCAGCTGCCATTCTTTGCCTATTTCTGAGAATTAGGAATAAGGCAAAAACTAAAAGACAACCATTTTGTTCAAGCAAAGATAAAACATTAAACACAAAGTTTTTTCTTCTTTTTTTTAAAAAAAAAAATTAAAAAGTTTATCTAAGTAGAGGCTCAATTTTTTTCAAATTTAAAAGGGCTCCTCTCAACAAAGGCTCGATGACTTTTAAAAATTTAAGAGGGCTCCTCTAAGTAGAGGCTCAATAACTTTTAAAAATATAAATGACTCCTCTAAGTATAGGCTCAACAACTTTAAAAATTTTATCTTAAAAAAGCTGAGACTCAACAACTTTAAATTGAACCATCGAAAAATAACTTTGAATATCACCATCGAAGGAAACTCGAATGTCGCCATCGAAAAGATATGAATGACTTCGGATATCGCCACCGAAGAAAACTCGAATATCACCATCAAAAAATGCAATTCAAGCTTTAACACTCGGATATCACCATTGAAAATATGCAAATGACTTTGGATATCACCATTGAAGAAAACTTGAATATCACCACCGAAAAAATGTAATTTAACTTTTAACCCTTTGATATCACCACTGAGAATATGCAAATGAGTTCGAATATCGCCACTAAAGGAAAATCAAATATCACCATCGAGAAAATATATTTTAAGCTTTAACACTCAGATATCACCAACGAGAAAATACAATTCAAACTTTAACACTCGGATATCACCACCGAGGAGATGCAATTCAAACTTTATCACTCAAATATCACCACTGAAAAGATGCAATTCAAACTTTAACGCTCAGATATCACCACTAAGATGATGCAAATGACTTCAGATATCACCATCGAAGAAAACTCGAATATCGCCATCGAGAAATTGCAATTTAAACTTTATCACTCAGGTATCACCATTAAGAAGATGTAATTCAAATTTTAACACTCAGATATCACCACCGAGAAGATGCAAATGACTTCGAATATCACCACCGAAGGAAACTCGAATATCGCCATTGAAAAAATGAAAACATAAAGAAAGAGTGCAAATTCAAACTTTAAACTTAGATATCACCACCAAGTGATTTTGAAAATCTCTTGAATATCACCATTAAGAAATAAAATTCATACTTTAATACTCGGATATCACTGAAAAAATGCAAATATAGAGAAAGAATGTAAAGTCAAACTTTAAACTCGGATATCACCACCGAGTGATTTTGAAAATGTCTTGAATATTACCTTAAAAAAATAAAATTCATACTTTAATACTCAAATATCACCAAGAAGAATGTAAATTCAAACTTTAAACTCAAATATCATTACCGAATGATTTTGAAAATATCTTGAATGTCACTTTTAAGAAAATGAAATTCATACTTTAATACTTGGATATCACAAAAAGAATGCAAATGTAGAGAAAGAATGTAAAGTCAAACTTTAAACTTGAATATCACTACTGAGTGATTTTGAAAATGTCTTGAATACTACCTTCAAGAAAATGAAATTCATACTTTAATACTCGGATATCACCATCAAGAAGAATGTAAATTCAAACTTTAAACTCAGATATCACTATCGAGTGATTTTGAAAATGATTTATCACAATATTTTTCTTGGCTGATGTCGATTTCACTAGGTTAACAACTTTTTTGCCAGCTAGATTAGGTTTAAAGCTCTCATCTTGTGCCATCTCAATGAAATTTCTAAAAATCTTGATTTTTTTTAATACGTTTTCTTTTCTTTTTTCTTCTTTCATGTTACCAAAATTGATAAACACAACTATGATGCAAATGTTTTCTCTCAAAATGATGAAAATGAAATGCAAATCTTTTTTCTTAAAATGATGGATATGAAATGCAAGTGTCTTTTCTTAAAATGATGAAAATGAAATACAAATGTCTTTTCCAAAAATGCCAATGTATACATTCCTATCAATGATGGACAAGCTAATGATGCAAATACAAATTCAAAAGATTCAAATGCTCAAAATTTTCTTTTGTTATAGAAAAAAAAAAAACCAAAGTCAAGATATGCAACTGCCCAAAAGTTTTCTTTTCTTAAATTTTCCAAAGCTCTTTTCTTTCAATCCCGAATCTTTCATCTCATTTCAATTTCAAATCCTTTCCTTGCTACGCATTTTTCATCAATTTTGCTTTCTTTCTTCACAATTTGGATTTCTCAACTTTTCTTTCTATTTTTCATCTTCAAATTAAACATGCATATGATCAACTCGAACTTGATGAAAGTGAAAGCCATCAAACTGTGGTGAAACTTAAATGATTAAAAAAACATTTTTCATTGTGCCATTTATTTTCCTCAAAGTTTTTTTTTTCAAAATTTTATTTACATTCCCTAAAAACATTTTATTTTAATTCACAAAAAAAAATTGCCTTAATCAACATTCATTTGACTCTTAAGTCTCTAAAAAATGGTGATCATCATTATGTACATATCTGAACAGAATGGTAATTTTTTTTTCAAATGGCTTGGATGATTAATTGTCAAAAAGACTTCAACTTGATATGGAAAATTGAATTTTTATCCAGGCTCAATAACAAATTCTTTTGGAAGGTTCTTTTATGGTTAAATCATATTTGACACTTTTTTTAGTATCACAATGTGATATTTTAATAGATGTCAAAACTAGCTATGCTACATTCAAGATCATATTGGGAAAGGCCAAGATTTTCTCATCTTAATCATTGGTTGCAATGAGCTTTTATGTTGCAATCTCATTCTTGCTCTAGATTGCCCATTTTTTGTTTTTTACTCTAGAGCTTCATTCTTTCATTTTTTTTTTTGTTTTTATTTTTTTAATGATTTCATCATGCACTGAAGTACTCGTGTGAAAGAGAAAATTTTGCAAAAAAAAAAGACAAAAGCAAAATTGGTCATGAGGATTCTACAAGGAACAAACTCTTCAGTTCAAGTATCCATGTTTGATCAAAATGAACTTTTCAAGATATGTAACATAGGCCAGGGTTTAAGGTTCTAAAGAAATGGATAAATAGGCCTAGAACATGTGTTTAAAGGTGATCAGACCAAGGATCATTTTATATCCTGTGAGCGACTTTCTTTTAGGCATTCATCCCTTTTATTTTTTTAATCGTAAAATTCAACCATTTCATCTTTTCTTCCTTTTTTTTTTGTTTTTTTTATTGCTTTGACTTTTGCTTTTTTGCATATTCCAACATTTGCTAAAATATGTTCAAGACTTCTAAAACTCAATTTGTTTGACATTTGCCCCTACAATTTATAACTTCATCAAATAAATCTTTTTTTGTATAAGGTAATCCTTGATCAAGGTTCATTTAGAAAGAATTCACTAGGCTCAAAGGGGTAGCAAATGGATAATTTCTTGTTTGTGAAAGGATAAAAAAAGATGACCATTTTTCATCTCAAGCCTGGTCACTTGTGCTAAAAAGTAATTTTTTAAAAAATCAAAATTTTGTTTTTATCACCTTTTTTTATCATTTTTTTTTTGCTTTTTGCTTTTTTGCTTTTTTTGCTTTTTTTTCACTTTCTCTTTTTGGGATCGTTGGCATATATAGAGTGCATGATGTACCCATCAATTTTTTTTTACTTTTTTTTCTTTTTCTTCTTATTTTCACAACTCATATGACAACCAATCTTTATCCTATCTTGGTAAGTCAACAAGGTTTATGTGACAATGAGAATCATGTTGAAAAGGCTTATTTAGGTCTTGATCGTGTACATCATCACCAAATTGGATAATGGCATGCACTAGGTAATTTTGGGGTAATTAAAAATCATTCTCTTTTGTCAATATGCCCCTAGAGAAAAGGGTGCATTTGTATATTCATGGTTATGACTTTTTGTTTGAAGCATAGTCTTGACACTTATCAACTCACCAATATCTAGATAAAAGAGCATCATATTTGTCTGATTTTCAATGAACTTAAAAGTTTTTTTTTTCAGATTGATCATTTAATGTTTGTTGCCTCGAGAAAGGCATCATAAAGTTTAAACTTGTATCCTTTGGAGCATTAAGGTTTTTTTTCAAGTGATTTTGGGACATGAAAAAGACATGGGAATATTTTATTCAGATAGGTTCATAATAATGACCACTAATTCTTTTGAGACTTTTTATTAGGAAGATAAAAGATTTTTTTAATTAAAACTTCAGACAAAAAAAATCCTCTCAATTAGCATTCAGATTCAACTTTCAAACAAGTCACGGAGTTCGTATGCATGTCTAATACAGAAGTGAAAAACGAAACAAAAGGGGCACACTTTTTGAATCAATCCACCTCTTTGCAACACCAAACAAACCATCATTTTTTTCAAAAAACCCACAGAACCATTATTCGATTCCTCATCTGTCTATTGCATCCAAATTATTCATATCAAGGTAGAGAGCTTTCAGCGATATGATGATCCCTCTTAGTTTTAAATTCTATTTTTAAACTTTAATGAGATCTCTAACCTTGTATTTCAGTGCGAGACAGTTTTCTTTCAAGTGACCTTGATTTCCATTATGATAATCACATTTTGCATTAGGATCATACCATTTTGGGTAAGGGGGTTGAAGGGGTTCTAGATGCACAAGTTTCAAAAGTTGATTCTGGATAAGTTGAGGTAATAATTCTGTGTAAGATATAAGAATAGGGTCAAAAGTGGTTTTTTTTTAGTATTTCTTAGGGCTTTCAGACCACTACTTGGATTAAATTTTCATTCTGATTTGGTAGGTACAACAGAATGGTTGTATGAATGGCTGGGTGTCTAAAAAGATAGTTAAAAATAAGGTGAATAAGCTGGTTGTTGTGGTGGCTGATATGGCTGACAAGGATGAGGGATAGATATAACATTGTTTGTAGGAGGGTAAGGTTGGTATACTGGTGTGGGGTATGGAGTGAAACTTTCAAACTATTGCCCTACGTATTTCATTGCTTAGGCTTCATTTTCTTTCTTTTTGGTAGCTCTATTTTTTTTTTTCTTCGTTCATCTCTCATGTATCAAGTTTGCCACTTTTTATGGCATTTTCAATAATTTCACTTGATATCACCATACTTACAAAGTTTTTGGTTACATTACTTATCAGTCTCTCATAGTATGGTGCTTTTAGGGTGTTCAAGAGCAAGACAGTTGTCTCTTTCTTAGTGAATGAAGGTTGTACTTGTACGGCCACATATCTGTATCTTTGTGCATACTCTTTAAAGCTTTCTGTTACCTTTTTTTTATGTTCTATAAAGATAGACAGTTTGAAGCTAGATCCATGACATGTCGATATTGTGTAAGAAATACCTTGTAAGCTCTTGCCAAGAATGAATAAGAGTCTTGTCTAATTGAACATACCATCTAGCTGCAGATCTCATAAGATTATCTTAAAATATGTGCATTAATAACTTCTCGTCATGAGCATATGCCGCTATCTTACGACAATACATGGTGACATGAGTCATTGGATATTTTGTGCCATCATATTTTTTAAATTCAAAGACCTTGAATTTAGGTAGAATGATCACGTCCAGGACCAAACAAAGCTCGGTTACATTCATGGAGCCATAAAAATTCATTTTTTCTCGACCCTAAGTCTTTCTTCTAATACTTTTATATTCTGTTGGGCACTGGTATCTTTTACTTTCTTGATTGTCTTTATCCCTAGCTTTTCTCTCTCCTTAGGATCATCCAAATTAGGAACCAAGATTGGCTCAGGTGGTTTTTTCATCATAATAGGATTAACAAAATTTTAAAATTATCCTAGAGCAGGTGTGGATGTTATTCCTGGATAAGGTTGGAATATCCACCGGGAGTAAGAATTTACACTCTGGTTCTTTGTGAAGGTTCGATCGATCGTGATTCAAACCTTGGAGGGTAAACAGGATCCATCATGTATGGCGATTGCTCTTGAAAGTTAGGATTTCCTTCCACTGTTTTTTCTTTGTCAAGTTTCTTAAACATATCCATTATTATATCAATATCCCTTTCTAGTTCTTCTTGAACCTTTTCCATCTTCTCAAATCGACTAGCTTTTTCTTATTCCATGATTCTTATTTGAGCTCTGGTGTTGTATGAATGGCAAGTAGGTTGAGTCAAAATTTTTGGGTGGACGAGCTACTCTTGAACCTTTATTACCATAAATTTTTAAAATCAGAATGCCATGCATTGAAAATTTTATTTTTTTGATTTTTGATTTTTTGAAAAAAATGGTGCACATGATGCATGAATGCAAATGGGAGATATTTGCTCTTCGACAAATTTTAGCACTAAAAACTTTCATTGATTCATATAATTTTTGTTACATGAGATTTATCATCCTAGAAGATGATGAGCAAATCTGTAATACTATGTGATCCATGAAAAACTTCTCAGGAGAAGATGTCTTAATGCAAATACCTCGATGCAAAACTATATTATATGATTTATGTAAAAAGAAAAGGAAAATAAAATAAAATTGAGTTAGTGTGAGATGTGGTTTGAGATTAAAAAATTTTGAGAGATTTTTTTTGTTTTTGTTTTGTTGTTTTGTTTTGCTTTATTCTTACATGTTTTGGACTTAGGTACTTTCTACAAAAGGGTTAGCAAAGCTCTACCTAAAGTTGGCTTCCTATAGCTTATTACGTGTTTAGTTTGGATTGACACGCATATAAAGGTTCCCAAATTGTTTCTTACTATCGTCCATGTTGGGCTAGTAAGGTGCCCCGATCCTCACCCATTATAGGCTACGAACGAAAATTGTTCAATTTGAGTGGAAGTATTTCGTTTGTTATTATGAAGGTTATCACCTTACGAGAGCATAGGTACTTTATTTTCTCCTATAAAGGATGCAGCCTGGGTATAAAGCTCATGTATGAAATGCAACGTATCATTGTGTGTGAAAATGTATCCTAATTTATTAATATATATAGAAAAATAAAGCATAAAAGGGCATAGTAAAAGAAACATGTGTGAAATTTTTTTGTTTAAGATTTTTTTTTATTTTTGGTTTTTTTTGAAAAATAAAAATCTAGGAAATTTAAAACTAAATACTGATTAAGACTGTTTAAATTAAAAATTGAGGATAACATGTAGTTAACTTTGGCCTGACTCTCGAAAATAAATAACGTCCTCGGTGGAGTCGCCAAGCTATAGTAACGGTTTTACGTCCGTCCGACGAATTTGAAACAAAAAAGAGTCGCTACCAATCTTTTTTCGCTAGGTGTGATTAGCCACCTATTAAAATTTATCCTTTTAATTAGATTTTAAAATTAATTAAAATTTATTAAAAAGATAATTTTATGGTCTATGAAACAGTCTGAGTTCAGAAGTCAGTTACGCGTGGAGAAGGATTAGCCCCTCCACAGCGTCCATTTAAAATGGTACCTATTAATTATGTGTTATCCATTAATTTTAATAAAAACAGTCTTATTTTCGATGTTTGAAAAATAATTTTCTTGATTTTTCATTTATTAAAAATTGATTTTTTAATTTAATTTTATTTTTTAGTGCTCAAATTTTATTTGAGAAAAATAAATTAGAACTTTTTTATTGAAATAATTCTTAAAATATTCTAATACATTGGTAACATTAGAAAAACTTTTTCTCACCTAGAGATTTCTTAGGCATCGCTTCTCAGAATACCTTAAAATCTCATCCTTGGAGATTCGAATTTATTTTTCGTAAAAACCATGTTGTGCATGCAATGTAAAAAATGCTAATATGTTAATGCACACATTTTATTATTGATTTTTATTATCTTTTTATTATTTATTTAAGTTTTTAAAGAAAAGAGAAATTTTTATTATATTAAAGATTTTTTATAAATATTTTAATACACTGATAATATTTAAAAAGATCTTCTCACCTAGGATTTCTTAAAGCATCTCTACTCGGAATACTCTTAGAATCCCGTTATCAGATAAAATTTTTTTTTCATTTTTTTATCACCTTATTTTTATTTTGTTAGTTAATTTTATTTTTATTAATAAAATTTTTTTATTGTATTGAAAACTTTCTATAAATACTCCAATACATTAGTAGTATTTAAAAAAAGTCTTCTCACCTAGAAATTTCATAGATATCACTACTCAGAGTATCATTGAATTTCATCCTCAGATAAAAATATCCTTTTCTTATGTTTTTACTAGTTTTTATTATTTATATAAATTTTTTTATTATTATTCTTTATTGTTTATTATTCTTTATTCTTGTTCTTTAAAATTTTAATAAGTTTATGTTTAGCAATTATTTTAAATTAATTAAATTAAAACTATTTTATATTTTTTACCATTTATTTTATTTTATATGAAAAGTTTATACAAAAATAACAAAAAAATCATAAATTAAATAATAGAAATATATAAAAATTGAGCAAAAAAAATAAAAGAAATAAAAAGTTATGATAAAAATACCTAAAATGCCCATGATCAACACGGTCAAAATTCAAAGGCGACTTAAAATGGCTCAGTCAACTAGTTTAGACCTATAGTCAATGGCTTGACCGGCTTGGCTTGGATATATGGCTCAGCTCAATTCCTGGCTCGGCTTGGTGGCTTGGCCACATTTTAATCAAAACGACGTCGTTTTAATTTCACTATAAATAGCCTCCAAAACACCCAACTCTTCCATTTTTCCTTCCTTCTTCTTCTCTCTTCTTTCTCTCTTCCCTCTCCTAGAATTCTTCTTCTCTCACCTTCCCCAGTTTTTGATGGGTTATGTTGTCGCCGATCGACTTTGCCAGTCACCGGTGCCGTCGTTGGCCACCGTTAAATGTGTCGAAAAAATTCTCAAAAAATACCTAAAAAATTATTTTTGACCCTCTGAACTCAAATCCAACCTCCGTTTCATGAGAAACAACCTCGAACCATGTAGATCGAGGTCTAAAATTTTGGTCAGAATAAAAAAATTATTTTATGTTTTTGGCACTAAGATCTTCGCTACCAAGGGTTATGTTTTTTTTGGGTTTGTGTTGTTTTTTTTTTGTTTTATTTTTTTGGCTTTTTAACAGAGTTTTTTTTAACTAGTTTTTTTTTTCAATAAATTTTTTTTTACAGAGGTTTTCCTCTTTTTCTTCCTCCTTTGTTATGGGTTTTCATTGCTCTATTTATAGAGCAAAAAACAAGATTAAAATCCTAAAAAATTTGAGATTTGTGAGATTATGGCTGGTGGCTGTTAGAATGGTTGTCAGTGGCTATTAGGCAGCTACCGAGGACTGTCAGGAGGCTAGCAGAAAAGTTGCCAGAAAAAAAAAAGAAGAAAAAAGGAAAAGAAAAAGAAAAAGAGAAAATAAAATACAAAATGGGTGTCTTCATTCATCATTTTATCCAACAACACTTTCACATGATAAACTTTATTCAGAAATAGGTTTGAAGTTGGATAATCATTTCCAGAGATGATTTTAGTGGCTGAATTAAAAACTTCTAAAATCTCGTAAGCTTTCTCCACCTTTTCTCAATTTTCATGACTTGGATAACATTCGTAATAAGATTCTCATTCTTTGAGTCTTGAAAACACTTCTTTGAATTTGATTGTAGTCGATAACATCTCAAATGTGAATTCCAACGTGTTTTACAATTGAGAATAAGTTTCCTATTAGGCAACTGTAACTGTTATACTATGTCAGAAAATGAGTTAAGTCTTGCCTCATTTTGATTAATAAAACTGACTCTTTCATGAACATCACCAATCACATTCTTAATCTCAGAAAGACCATCTTGAACCATGAAATTTAAAATATGCGCACAATACTAAACATGAAATAATTTTCCTCCACAAAGCAACCTTTTATTTCTTGAAAAGGTTTCTTTAAGAATTCTAATCGTCACATCATTGCTTGAAGCATTATCCACAGAAGTGTAAACACCTTGTTTTCAAATCCTTATTCCTTTAGACACTTAAAAATATAATCGACAATCTCAACATCGTGATAAGAAGGATGTATGTGAACAAAGTTAATAATGTGTTTTTACAATCTCCAATTAGAATCTATAAAGTGTGTTGTAAGAACCATGTACTTAATCTTTTGATTACTTGACTTTCACAAATCTATTGTCAAACTAATCTTGCTGACAGTTTTCAACAGTGCCTTTAATTTCTTTTTTTTTTCTGTTTCATAAACTTGCATGCAATCCTTTTTAATAGTATTATGTGATATCTTTTCCCATTCAGGCATCCCACATTTTTGCATTATGTTAAAATCTTTCTCTTTCATAATTGAAAAAGGATGCTCATGCATAAGTATCCTATGTGCAGCTGCCTCTCTCATCTTTGCCATATCAAACTTGACATCTGTGAGAGTATGTAGTATCTGTACATCACCACATATGTCTACTAGTTGAAAGTTGATCATTTGTTATTGATTCTAAAAATTTTTCGCTTAACACAAGTTATCAATGCCTCTTAAATTGAATTGTACTTTTACTTACATTTGTTGCTAGCTTTTTTTTGCAATGGACACACTCTATTTTTTTAGAACCATCAGAAAGAGTGACTTCTTTGAACTCTAACCAAACAGCAAATGTCTTTTGCCTCTTTTTCTCATTACCTTCCTCACACTCTTCAAGGTCAGCATCATCACATTCTCTATCATTGGTATCGATGACTAGTGTTTTATTTGTGTTACCATCAATGGCATCTAAAGTTTCATTCATTGAATCATTATCATCATCTGACACAATTTGACTAGCAAAAGAATTTGTTGTCAACTGAACTAGTACAGAGGAGATATCTGGTATGGTTTATGACATGTTTAGTTCTCTATAACAAAAAAAAAAAGACAAATCAAAACAATAATTCAATTTTGGGATCAAACAATAATGCCAAACAAGTTGTTAGAAACATGTGGTAAATTTTTTTATGAGAAACATGCCAAGCAAGTTGCTAGAAACAAGTTATTGGAAGAGTATGGAAATTTAACAGTAAATGATAACCATATATGGGAATTGCAAGCAATATACATAGTCATTGCCAGATATGAGAATTGATCAAAGACTAAAATGCAGTGGGATGGCAGTAACTATGTAAATAAATAAAATCTAAATTGATCATACACATGCAATAACTAAAACAATTGATCAATTTTTGCTTCTTCATATATCTAGAATGCAAAACTATGTAAATAAATAAAATCTAAATTCATTTTACACATGTAGTAACTAAAATCTCCAATGCCTTAACACTCTTTATTAACATATATAACTTTTCTAACAAAATTTTACCCATATATAACTTTATCATACATCCCACAATTAGGCACAACTTACCCTTTATTAACATATAATTAACTAGCTAGTTAATCACATAATCAAAATAAATTTTGAATACCTAGAATTATAAATTTTGAGTAAAATTCATGAGATGATCACCTATAAGAAAATTTTAACATTTCACTATTGCCAGCATATATATGTAAAAGTTGCAAATTCTTGTTCAATTCAATGGGATACAGCCATCTTCAGTCCCCATTTGACTTAATTGACTTAATTATCAATTGGATATCATTTCATTTGTTCTATTGTTCATGTTTTTGTAATCTTGAGTTTTTCATTTTTCTAAATGTTTTAGATTTATTTTAGCTTTTCTTATTGATGCAAGTGAAAATCCTCTTAGGATTATCAAATATATATTGTTCTTATCTCAAAAGCTATCACCTCTTTTCAAATGATAACAGGTTTTGTACAAATTGAAACCTACAAAACTAAACAGTTTAGACATTTCCTTTAACTGTGTTTTAGAGCTTCATTAGACAAATTAAGAACAGTAGTTTAGTACATTTCAAAAACATTTCACTTAGCCAAATCCAAAAAAAAAAGTTTACTATGTCATTCTCTCAATTATTATTATCAAGAAAATCAGAGAGATTTCTCTTGTTATGATGGGTTAAACATGTTTGCAGTAAAGATGGGTGCATTGTAACTATAATGCTTCATTTAGGTCGACAAGTAGACGACAAAGAAGATAGAAGTACTCTACGGCCAAAGATTGGATATTCAGTATGCACTCGTTATCAAACCCCATTTTGTCCAAGAAATTTACCTTCAACTCCCAATGAGCATCAATTTAATTAGCATTTAAAAACAAAAAAAAAGGAAAATTCACCATTTCTAGACTAGCAGCATTAGTCAAATCAACAATGTGGCTATTAGCAAAACAACAATGCAATTAGGATGACAAATCAGAAAATCAACATTAATATTCCTGCTTATATGACTCAGAGATAGAAATTTTTCGACATGCAAAACAAAATTATGCAAAGAAAAACAAACATTTTCCTGTTTATTTTTCATTTTTCCACATTTTCTTAGCAGGTAAGCAGGAGATAGAAGATCATATACTGAAATTTATCTCAGAATTTGATTCAAGCCTCTCTTTAAACCCTAACTCCAATCGCACCAACAAATCTTTGAAAAAAAACAAATGAATAAATAAATTTAGGGTTTTTGGAAAGGATTGGAGAATAATAATAATAATAATAATAATAATAATAATAATAATAATAAGGTAGAGTGAAATAAATGTAAATTATTTAAGGCATTGATAAGAATATTACAGGATGGAGAAGGCGAAGTAGTAGAGAAAGTGTGCGAGAGATGAACAAAGAAAGTAAAATGGAAAGACTAACAAGAAGGCAATTTATTTGATTTGTCTTGGATATTCCAACTTTGATGTGTCTTGGATTTGAGTTGGCTTTAATCTAAACCAGCTTCGAAAGGATTGGAAGAGAGTGCAGTGGGAGGAAATGGTATTGCAAAGGGTTTTTTTGTGAGATGAAAGAGACGAGGAGAAAGGGGGAAAGAAAAGAGGGGAAGAAGAAAATAAAAGTTTAGGGTCTTTTAGGTTAAGGGTAATATGATAATTTTATAAATAAAATAATAAGAATATATATAATAAAAAGTTCGATTAGACTCACGAGTTATTCAAACCAGGTACTAATATACTCAAATCGATTCGTTCGATAAGTCAAACTACTCGAGTTCGAACGCGACTCGATAATTATCGAATTAAATTCAAATTTTAATCAAATCGAATCTAAATAGTTTGCGAGTACTAATATATTATTTATATCTCTAATCCATATACATGGCAAATGTACGACCCGTGCACAAAAACGGCATTGAAAAAATGTTATTATAATAATTCTCCCCCACCCACAAAAAAACAAATAAATTTTAATAAAATAATAATTTTATTTATTTGATTAATTATAAGAATACTTACTCTGAAATAAAAGAGCCATGATAAGGGACAATGGGCATAGAATACAGTAATATCATGTCCTTTTGCAATTTGTCCTTATTATAGTATTTCCTATATGATTACATCATTTTTTTTATCTAAAAATCTTATAACAAAACTAACATGAGCACTCTGTAAAAATCTTATATGATATTTTTTCAATAAAAATATTTTAAATGATGAATTATTTAAAATAATTTTTACGTCAAATGTTATTAACAATGATATAAAAAATTTTAATTACAAAAATTTATAATTAATTACAATCATTTTCAAACATATTTTTTTAAAAAAATATTTTATTTAAGTTAAATTTGTAAATATCATTATTTTTTAAAAAAAATTCTAAAATATCATAAGAAGGTTTTTGATTTTAAAATTTTAGATATCATTAAAAATCTATCTTTTTTTTAATCAAATTATTTTAAATTAAATGTAAAAATTAAATACCCACTTTTGAAATTCTGATAAAAAATTTATGCTTTCGAATCAAAGTTCACCTTAAACCTTCTTTTTATTATATTATATTCCATAAATGTGCCCAGCCACTTGCCACGCCACCGATTCCTGTACTAAAAATATATATGCGGCTCAAGTTACTGAAACAACCTTTTCATTTTAAAAAAATTATAAACAATGAAATCGAATTGATTTTACCGGAAAGCGAATGGATCATTCCGGATAAATCTTGAGTCTACTCCTTCTTTCTTTAGTTATGATTTAGAAAAAATATATTTACATTTAATTGGATTATAATTGCACGTTCAAAAATCAGTTTACCATGAGAAATTATGCCCCCAAATCATGGAATCAAGAGCATACAAAATCAATACAATTAATTTCCATTTAGCTTCTAACTTAATCATGAGCACTTTTTTAATTTGAAAAAAAAAACAAAAAAACCCATATTATTTAACCATAAAAAATGTGGATAAATAAATAATATCCATTTATTTTTTAGATAAACTTCCCTTTAATAGAAATATATGCAAGTTTTGGAACAATGTGGGGTTTCATTGGATGTGGTCATTCGTATGAATTTTCGGTCTTCAGCATTAGAGAAAAGGGTAATATTGGAAATAGAAAACTGTCTTCAACTGCTTATATAAGTCTCTGAAATTTCTCCTACAAAGTTCCCATTCCTCTTACCTGTCACAACATCACCAATTTCTATCATTCTGCATCCATCAATCAAAGAAAGATCAAGAAACCTTTTCCTTTTGTTTTGTTTCTGTGATTGTTTTTGGATCTTTGCAAAAAAAAAAAAAAAGGGATAAAAGATGCTAGCAGTTTTTGACAAATCGGTTGCCAAGGGCCCAGATGCTCTTAATTCTCCTGATCCCTCTGAGAGAGTTGCTGCTCTCAAAAATGGCTTCTTGGCTAACCACTTTGCCTCTGTTCATCCTGGTTCTGTCACCGTCAGTCTCGGCTCTTCTGGTGTCATGGCTTACTCTCTTGAAAAACAGAACCCACTTCTTCCCAGGTAAAACTTTTCTTCATTTTTTAATCTTTTTTGTCATTCTCAAGATTTCATTTTTGGGTCCTTTTCTCTTTCATTTTTGGTGGTTTTTTATTGATCCAATCCCAATAATTTTTTTTTTGGTTTCGTTGCTTATCGTTTCTCCGGGTGGTGAAATCTTGTAGAAAATTTGTGTTTTTTTTCCCTTGCTTTCTCTGCTTTTTTTGTTCTTTTGTTTCTTGTGATGATTTTTTTTTGTATGGCTCATAATGCGATACAAAAATTATATGTGATTATTGATTTGGAGAAACCCAAGTTCTTGTTGGGTTGATTTGCTTCTTAGATCTTTTTCACATTATTTGAGATTTTGTTGGTCGTTCTGTTGTTTACACTTGGTATGAGAACTGTGATTTATAAATGCAATTCCTAGTTCAATGTTTGCTTTCCGAGAAGGGAAAAGAAAACGATATATCCAAAGAAAAGAATTATTTACATTAATGGTTGTTCGCCGGTCGTTGATGACTATCCTGCTAGATTTCAGTTATTTATTTTTTCTAGAATTATTTGAGAACGATATGCTGCTTGAGGAAATTCTAACGTTGGACCCTTGAGCAGTATGTCATTCAATCATGTATAATATTGGTTCTTTTATAATAAGTCATTACTTTCAAATCTTTTGTTTCTTTACTTTCTTTAATTCAATGGCTTATAAGGCCCGATTTGTTTTTATTCTAGGTGAATTATTTTACCATGGGATATAGACATTGAGTTGGTCCAAAACTAAAGATCTATTGTAATGGTTTTAAGAAAGACAAAAGATAGATTGACTTGATTGGATTTATTTTATTCTAGTACTTTAAATGATTTGGCCCTCCGTTACTTGTTTGGTTATTTCATTTAAGGCGATCGACTTATTGATGCTGCTATGCCTTTTTGAATCGTACATGTTTACATTTCATATAATGAGATTAACTATAACAAGAAAGTTTACAAGTTTGTTCTTTTCTTTTATTCTTTTAGCAATGCAATGGAGATTCAGAAATTGACATTTTAATATTTTTTGCTTTATGTTCTCAGACTCTTTGCAGTTGTGGATGACATTTTCTGTATGTTTCGAGGCCACATTGAGAATGTTGCTATTCTTAAGCAACAATATGGCTTGAACAAAGCAGCAAATGAGGGGATCATTGTTATTGAAGCTTACAGAACCCTTAGAGACAGAGGTCCTTACCCTCCTGACCAGGTTGTAAGAGATATTCAGGGGAAGTTTGCTTTCATTCTCTATGATGGCTCTTCAAAAGCCACATTTATAGCTTCTGTAAGTAAACCTAATTTTGTCAGCTAATGCAGTGGATGTCTCTAATATTTGATCCATATGATTCAGTTTTCTTTACCTTTGTCTTGCGCAGGATGCTGAAGGAAATGTACCTTTCTTCTGGGGAACTGACGCCGAAGGCCATCTTGTTCTTGCAGATGATGAGGAGACTGTCAAGAAGGGCTGTGGGAAGTCTTTTGCTCCATTCCCAAAAGGTAAAACTATAAGGGAATATCCTAATCTATTGTTGATTATCACATCATTTTACAAGCTAGGGCTTCCTTTACTTTCATTCTAAGTAATCTTGTTGGGCACAAGTAGGTAGAAAAAAATGGGGGAAACAGACTTGGGTAAAGATTAAAAGCATGTTTGAAGTGGATTTTGAGACTGGTGTAAAGTGACTGAATGAAAATCAAGGTGAAATGGGAACTGAATGAAAATCAAGGTGGAACAGGAAATTGGGGTGGCATGCAGATTTTAATGCTTAAACATGCATGATATAACTTTCTACATTTGTTTCTTATATTGTTTTTCTATCATAATGATTGTGTTTTTATCTTTCAAACTTTGGTTTAAATTGGGGATCACCTATCTTTTTCCTTAACGTTACGCATGTCTTGAAGTTTTTTTTTTCATTTTGTTAAGATAGTTTTCACTATGATTATTTTCTAAATTTAGGAGCACGAGAACTTTATCCCCCATTTCTTTCTTTCAGGTTGCTTCTTCACATCCTCTGGAGGGTTGAGGAGCTTTGAGCACCCCCTTAATGAGTTGAAGCCAGTGCCAAGGGTTGACAGTTCAGGTCATGTTTGTGGTGCAAATTTTAGTGTGGATGTAGACGCAAAGAAGGAATCAGCTGGAATGAAAAAAGTTGGAAGTGCTGCAAACTGGTCCTCCCAGTACTGAGCTTAGAATGTCTCCCGGTTTTATCCATCCTACTTAGTCTTAAAAGTCCTAATTTTCTATCTCAATGACTTGGCTATTCAAATTCTAGAATTGTTGTGGTATTTTTCAAACTAAGACAGCATTTTATGCAGCTGTACATGTTCGCTTACCATCAAAACTGAGCTTGACATAGTACATAACATGGAATAATATTTCTGTCTAAACAGGTTTTCCTCTCTAGTAGATTATAGAAAGCAAATATTTTTGAAGCTAGAAGTGATGGAATACTATTTCTCTACTGCTACTCACATTTTTTTTACCTTGCCTACAGAAACGTCGTTAGATGTTATATCTTGTCCGCCCATATAACATAACCTAGCATATAGGTATGAAACATACAAGGGAAGACAAATCCTTTCCCTGCGAACTTAAGTTCTAAGAGGAAGAACTATAAACAGTCAATTAAACGAAAAGAGTTGTTCCATAGTTGGAAAATATTAGAAAATATAGCTGCCAATTTTGGTCTCTCATCTCTGAGCTAGTCCTTTGCGTCTGCAATGCCCCCTGGTGTTATCTGAAAGACGTGTTTCTATCAAGGATAACTAAACAAAAAGCTGTAGTACTGTGAAGATAAAAATTTGCTATATGCTATGCTATGTGAGAAGCCCTGATTATAGTCAATGATCATGATGAACAATGACGGTGAGTCATTTTGAGTTTGGCCATCATGATAAAAAGATATGGGTTTAAGTAATTTGGGGCAATCAAAAAAATTCTTCATAATTAAAAATAGTAATAATGCAAGGATATTGCTTCAGCTTCAGGCAGATTAGGGGCGTCAAACACCTTGCACACGCGCTGTTCACCTTTGCCTTTCCTGAACATCAACCTTATTGTGGCTGCATGGGCTAGCACGTGCCCTCCTGCTGGTTTCTTTGGATCTGATATAAACACCCCACCACCAGGGTCGGCAATAACTGCAACCAACAGACCATATAATATAGTTTAGCGATGGACCTCTACTTTGGGCTTGGTAAAAATTAGATACAAATCTAGTGATCCTTGTTATCGACTTGCACTTTTGCCTCCGGAAAATATCAACAACTAAAGAGATTAACTAGACTGATTGGAGCACGTACCTTGGTTGGTCATGTAGACTGCAACGTTAAATTCTTCAGCTATTTTTGTCAATCGGGAGAGCATCTGAGCCAATTTTTGCTGCAAATGATAAAAGGTTTATTTTATGAAAGATGATAAACTCATGCACAAGCATACATATTTAAGTTGTAATAAGCTTTTTCAAGATAAACCTGGCGCTCGGCCAGTTCTCCTCTCCCTGTAAAATCTACTCGAAATAGAGCAATAACAGAATCCACAATCTGAAAATATGAGCGCAAACAAACATCATCAAACGGACTCCATAATATCAGCATTATAGAATGATGCTATCAACAATGCTCACCAGAAGCCTGAATGGTTCTTCCGACATTTTCGCTGCCAAACCCAGAAGCAGATTGTACTGATGCTCATATGTGTATGCACGAGCATAAACGATCTTTGACATTCATAAAAATAAGAAAAATACTTGAAATCTATTTCTACAATTCAATTGATGATACATGGATATTGATGCTTACATTGTCAAGAACAGCTCCCGGGTCCATCCCAAATCTTTCCGCTATTGGTATAATTCGATCAGGCCGGCTGCAAGTGTATATAGTTAAAGTAGACAAATTAAGTGACTAGTTGGAAATACATTGAAGATAATACGCCTATCTTAGTTAGCTTCTCAAACAAGAGAAACTAGAATACGAAAATTAAAAAACCTAGAAGTTTTTAAAAGGGAAGGGTTATTTACACATAAAACATTCATACATATATAAACAAATATGTATATATATATATATATATATATATATATGTACACATAAGTGGGTTTTTCTCACATAAAATTTCTAACCTAATAAAAAACCATCTTATTCCTTTATTTTAAAAAAATGTCATCACAAAACAGTTATTTATACTTATGTGTATGTTTTTTATGGGTAAGTAACATAATATTGTCCTAAGTAAAAATAGAAAGGATACAAAGTTCCTTCTGTATCAATGTAAGCAACTTTCCCATTCCCTCCTCGCATGTTTGCAGGAAGCTGCGAAGGCAATATAAAAGCCTGATTAACAAAGTTCAATGTGTATATGGCAAAATAGGGTCAGCTGCTTGAACTAAATCGAAATACCATTCACCCCGCATAATATTTTTGCCACGTAATCAATGTTCAGTATACCAGCACTTAAAAAATATTTGGCTGACAAAAAATATTTAATTATGATATTCTGAGAAGATATATGCTCCTGCCGTCCTGCCTTCTGCTGAAAACAAATCAAGGTTAAGTGAACAAACGTGATTTACTAAGTACTACTTTTTATGATTCAAAGTTCAGACATGTCATATATCCAGCATTAACAATGTTAAACCTTGAGGGAATTTCTCATTCCAAGAGTCAATTTGAACAAATCAAATTTCCTTCAGATCAAGCCAATTAACACAGGTAGTTTCGAGTAGATTAAACGGGGTTAGCTCAATTCTTTATTTTGTTTTTCTTTCATCCCCAATTTCAAAGAATTAATAAAGATCTCGCATTAATCATGGATCACAAAGATGAGATTAGAAACCTGTGTAGAAACGCATAGAGTATGTGCCAGCTGTGTTTTGCCAGACCTAAATCAACATTGTATATTAGAATACAAGTTAATCATGAATTAGGATAGACATGAACCAGCAGGAAAGATATCAACTGGCAAATGATAGTAGTATTTAATATCCATATAGGAGAAAATGGTAAACGATATGCTCTTGTTCTGACCTAAATTCTCCAAAAGCTTCTGTGATAGCCGAAGTTTCTATTCCACCTTTAAAAGTTTAGGCATAATTACAAATCATTTACAAAGAACTTTAATCAATATATTAACAGTAATGAAATATCTCCCAAAGAGCAGAAGTACTTACCGCCTAAGAGTTCATCGAGGGCTTGGCTTCCAGTTGTGATGCGAATCACAGATTTTCTCTATAAAGCCAAAAACAAGAATACCCAAATGGCATTCAGTTTTACCATAAACATAAATTAAAAACGTGAAACAAGAAAAGAAAAACAAAACATGAAATTTGAACTTACTCTTAGTAGAGCATCGCTTCCGGTGATATAACCATAGTTCTGAGGAAACAAAACATGAAAAAAAAAAAAAAAAAGAAATAACAAAATTGACAAAAGAAAAAAAGAACCAAATCAATGAGATGAATTCAACCAACCACTATCTTCTCTGCTGCTTCACAGATCTTATCAACTTTAGCTTCGGATAAACCTCTGATTCCAGTCAAGTTCTGCAAAAGACATGAATATGATAATAATTTAAAAAACTATTTCCTCCATAATACTAAAAACTCCAATTATGTTAATTAAATTTGAATTTACCTTCTTAGTGTGCATCATTAAACCGTTACAGGTGTAGATCCCAGCATCTTGAAGCTTCTTCACGTCTCCGGCATTGATTCCTGCAGATATCACTGCACCAAAAGAAAATATTGGAGTTCAAATCTAATAAACTGAGAAACTCGTTAAGCATCTCATTAAAGCATAGAAAATTACTAAAAATCTATAATCTTCGTTAAATAATGGAATCTTATGACATAACAAAGAGAAATGATTTTTTTTTTTAAATGTAATTTAAAAAAACAAAGAAATGTTCAAATTCATATATTTTCAACAACGATTTGCAAGCGACATCAGGGAAACATGCTTATTTATTAAAATTTACAACTTAGTTGAAACAGAGAATAACAGAACACAGATCTGAAGCTCAAAAGAAAGAAAATAAAACTTCTAGAATAATCAAGAAAATCAGGCTAATTCACTTAAAAATCGCGACAACTCAAAAATCTCCAAAAAGAAGAGCTACGTAGTCAATCAAATCGCAAGCATAAGATCAAAACGAAGATTAAGAACGCGTACAAGCTGATACGAGAAGATGAAGAAATCGTAGACAGCAGAAATGATTCAAAAATAGTGCAACTTAGAATCACAAATTTTAAACGGAAATATAGTGAGAATCTGAAGAATGAAAATAGTTTACATTTGTCGATGGCTTCAAACAAATACTCTTCGTCATCGATATCTTCTCGCTCCACCAGCTGTAACTGGCTCGCTTCTTCAGTTCTGATTTCAAGCAAATTCTCGTTTACGACTCAAACAAGAAAAGAAAAAGGAAGAACAAGAATTTGTAAAAGAAATATTAAACTTACTTTAGTGTAGCGATCATCTTCGTCGCAGTATAGAATTTCTGTTTGTTTTTCGCGTGCGAGAGAGTGAAGGAGAGGGAGATTTTGATTTGAAATGGGAGTGAATTAACGAAGGACCTGAGATTTAAAAGGCAGGAAGAAGCTTGTGGAATTTCGTTTAAACGACGCTTGAGACCCGCGTTTGGTTGTGTGAGAACTGAGAAAGACAGTTTGGCTGTGTTAGCCTCTTCCCGCTTGGTTTCAGAGTTCATAGCCAGTTATAATCTCTACGATGGATACATTAAGCAGCTATGATGCTGCCAGGTTATCACAGTAGTAAATGAGGTCCACTTCGGCATTGCTGATGAACCATCAAGTGGAAAATCTGATTGGGCATTTTTTACCCTTTAAATCGAATTTTGAGAAATAATTTATTTTGGATAAGGTTGGGACAGAAGAAGTAATAGGTCTCTCTCACTTAAACAAAAAAAAAAAAAAAATCATAATTATACTAATAAATATTTATTTAATGTTAAACAATATTTTTTATATATTCAAATAAAATTAAATTCGAAGAACTTAAATTTTTATTTTCATTTTATTTTATTAAAACAAAACAAATTGTCAATCTTATTTTTTACTTTATTTAAAAAAAATAAATTATCAAATGAACTAAGTATATATACTTTCTATTAAAATAAAAATTTAAGCAATTTACATTTAAAATAGGGATAATGGTCAAATTTATCACTTTACTAGATCGGGAGTTCTATATTTACCATTTTACTTTTTTTATACAATTTTACTATCTTACTATATACATATATTTTTATCAATTCTAGTTAAAACTGAAAATAGAATATTTCATCTAGATTAAAAAATATTCTATAAAGTATTATAATTATTTCTTTAATTTTATTATATGAAAAATAAAAATATTTTATTTCAAAATTTAAATAAGAATTATAAAAATTAAAAAATTAATTTAAAAAAACCAATAATTTCATTTTTTTCATTTAAAAAAATTTTATTCCCAAAAATTTTTAACAAAAAATTTATTAAACATCACTGCTTATTCGTCAGATACAGGTCTTAAGCTACCAACTATGGTTTGATGCGCGAGACTTGTGGAGGGTGAGATTCCATCTAAACATTAGATTTTTTTTTTATTATTATTTTATGTTTTCTGGTTATATAAAGGTTCTAATTATATTGTTTTTCTTCTTCTTGTTCTTTTTGTTTCTTTGTCCTAAACTTGCTGAAATGAACAGCATTCAACAGAGAGGTCGATTCAAAATAGATTTCTGCTGAAATGGATTCTCATGCTTGGAAAATGTAGGCTCTGAAACCCCGTAAAAGCGTGGAGACAGGAGTGATGACAGCAGCAGTCATGTAGAGATTATGCATGTGCTTATGTACTGTGAATTTTTACAAGAAAAGAATGAATTTAGCCTCAAGAAATTATACAAATTTGTAACAAATAAATTTAATTGAATGACACAATTTCATGAAAAAACTTGACAGATTTTATGCCAATGAGAACCATTATGCATTAATTTTAGTCCTCCCATCAACTGCATAATATTCAGTGATCAATTCATTCAATTTTAATGTTTATCTTAAATCTTGTTTCTGATGATTTCTTAGTAAGTTAAATCAAGTCTTATATTATTATTATTATTATTATTATTATTATTATTAGAGTTATTTGTTATTAAAATTTCTTTGAGGAGTAAGATTATTTTTAAAAAGAAAAAATGGCATTCTTGATATTTTAAGAAAAAAAATCTATTTTATTTTAATTTTTATTATCCTTAATTAGATTTTAAAATAAATTATTTTATTTTTGTATAATAAAAATTAAAAAACAATTAAAATTCTTAATAGAATAATCTATAATGTAAATGGAATATTCTATTTCCATCAAAGGTGACTATAATTGCATCCAAAAATGTAGGTAAAATTGAATTTAACAAGACGCTATCTATTTACACCATTAGTTTTGCTCGTTATCTTTTTTTCACAAAATTATTCTTAAGTGAAATAATTTAAATATTTTTTATGAAATTACTTTTCTACCTTTCCTACACCCATCCTACTTTTTTCTTTTTCTTTTTTCTTTTTGTCATCCCTATTTCAATCACAAACCCTAAATCATTACTACTTCTCTTCTTATTTTGTTCATTATGAAAATGAATAACGAAATGGAAAAGAAAATTGGTGGGATAAAGAATGCAAAAAAAAAAAAAAAAAGGCAAAATTTCAAGCTAATTTTAGTTCCAAAATTTGCACCTCTAGATCTCTAGATTTAAAAAATAAATGATGTTATTGGATATGCATATCTGAAAAATATTGTCTTCTTAATTATACATATCTGATAATATACACTAGCTTTCAAATATGCATATCCAAAATATACTTTATATTATTGAATATGCATATATGAAAATGTAATGTGATTTTTGAATATGTGTATCCAAAAACATTTTATTCTAATATTTTAACTTATTTGAAAATGCAGAATAGTTTGAAAAACTACACTTGTTAAGTGGAATAAATCACTACATAATTTTGGATAATAAATACGATTATGATTCTTCGTTTACAACTGGAGAGTTATTATGTTATTAAATTTAGATTGTACAAATTGATAAAGATTTTATTTTAAGGTTAATTTATATAGACACACAAAATGATAAGTCAAATATGTTGTGAGGTTTTTTTTTAGTAGAAAAGTCCTAATTTCATGGGTTAGGCAAATTGAAAAAAATAATAGCTTTTATTGTTCTAATTAAGAACTCTGAATTGGGGGGTCTAACGAGGAAACCTAGAATAAGATTGACATATAAACTAGTAGAAAATACAAGAAACAAAAGAATAAGACAAATGTATAAGAAATGCAACATAAAGGAACGAGAACAAATAAGTATGGTTGTCCATTTGAGTTAAATAAGATTAAATCGGTAAGAGATAATGAATGGGGTGTAAAAGTAGTTTGTAGGTTTCATAATCATCTACTAGCAAAATAATTAAAAGGATATTCATTTGTGGGTAGAATATCTAATAAAAAAACTAACAATAACTTATATGTCAAATAATATGGTAACATATTATTAACCTTAAACCAACATGATGAAAAGAAATGTCAGTACTATAAAGACTATATATAATAAACGTAAATATATAAATTTATTGAAAAAAATTAATAGATCACAAAATGCAATAACTCATGAAAAGGTTGAACAATTGTAAATACGTGTAGTGGTATATTAGTAATGAGACAAGTGACAATGTGAAAGACTTATTTTGCCTCATCTTATTAGTATAGATTTGTTGCATGCCTTTTCAAGTATTCTCATTATGGATTGTACTTATAAAACCAACAAATATCGTCCCATATTGCTTGAAATTAGTGGTGTGACATTCACTAAAATGACATTTTTGTTGCATTTGTGTACATAAAGGTTGAATGCTATGATAATTATAACTGGGCACTGTACATTAAAAAGTTTGATGTCGGAAGGTATATTTCCTTTTACTATTGCTACTGACACAAACTTGGCATTGATGAATGCAACACTAGCAGTGTTCCTTAGCATAACAAATCCTCTTTGCAAATTGCCTATCGTAAAGAAATATGCTTGCAAATTGTAAGAAATTTTTTTAACATAAGAAAAAATGAAAGGTGTTCATGTCAGATTGAAGTGTCTTTGTGTTTTATTATACCTAAGATGAGTACCAAAGGCATCTAAATTTATTAAAAATTGATTATCAGACTTATCCAAGAGTAATCAAGTATATAAAGGAACAATTATTGATAAAGTATAAGGATAAAATTATTGCTACTTGGACGAACAAAATAATGTACTTTGGTAATCTTACAACAAATATGTATGATTTCTATTCCTTTATTAAGATTATTTTGTTATCCATAAATTATAACAAGACATTCATTATAATATACCTTTGTATATTCGTTTAAAGCTATTAGTGCATATATAAAGTTAAAAGGGCACCTCAGATTATTTCAAAGGATTTTGAATAATCATGTAAGATAATCAACTCCTTTTTAAAGCTCCAACATACGAAGATAAAGGTTTTACTTGAGAAAGCGTTACAATTGTTGAACATAAATACAAGCCAACATTATTTAAAAAGTTGTGATGGTTGGTATCTAAAAATGCACTCAATATGATTTTAATAGAAGCCAAATGAGCAAATCAAGTTAGGATTAATAAGAAGGCATGTGATTGCGTAATTAGTGGCAAGCATAATACTTTTTGCGCATGAAATTCTAGAGTATATAAGGATAGAAAGTCCAATTTCTTTATTGAAATGTATCTTTATTAGACAAAATTGAACTTAATAAAGAGTCAGTTAATGAGATGTCTTTTGAGTTGCCATTGAATGAGGTGGAATGAATTATAAAACATTTCAACTAATGTGATAAGGCTAATAAATTGGCCATGACAAGAAAGTTAATTGAATTAGTTAATTTGTCAACAACTTTCCTGGTTTCACTACTATATATGGATAAGATAAAAGGTCATAGAGCTATCAAAATAGATACATCTACCTAACGTGACCCTTCACATAGAAAGATTGTGTTATCTACTCAAGATTGTACATCAACATTAATCATTGTCAATTTAGTGAAATTGACCACATAGATGAATGTACTTTTCATTCTTCATTCCTAGGGTAAAGCAAAATTGAGATATTTGAATAATTTACCAGTGAAGTAATAACTATACATAAAGAGTACCATAAAGGCAGGTGGACACTATGATTTTCATTCTATTATTGGGTTGCTTGGAATGGGTTTAGATCGTTGGGCACAAGTGTGAAGAAATTTAATTGATGAACTTAATCATTAGACAAATATGTGATGTTATATAAATCCATTGAGCGTGCAAAAGAGTTGAAAAAAATATTATTGTGTTTCAAGACTTATACTTCATACTATAATTTGATAACTTTACCTTATATGAGCCAATTGATATCCTTATAGTATAATGTCATTCTATTCCACGTCAATTTGAGACAATGCCTCATATATTTCCCTCTTAGATTTGAACTAACTACACCATTAAAATACAAAGTTATGAAGATTTGATTTGTTAATGATTTTCATTTTGTGTTGGTACTAAAAATTATATTTGATAGTATCGTGTTTTATTATTTATAATTACATTTGAAATAATTGCACAAAATTTATTGCAAGTATTAATGAAGTTGGTCTCACCAGTACCTCCAATTGCATGCAACTGGCATAGCAATTGATATGAGTTTGCTCAATAATATGAGGTTTCAAATGTACTTTACATCAATGATTTAAATTTATTGTTCAACAAACACATTTTTTGTTTTATGTATATGTTGGTAATGTTGTAACTTATAATGTAATTTTCATTATTGTTTTTCAGCTAAAAAGCAAAAAAAAGCCCTTGAACAAAAATTCAATAATTATCCAAGTCTTTATTGTTTTATTGCAATCAATTAAGCTTTAAACATATATTTTCATCAATTAAGCCCTTATTAGACAAAAATTGACTAACCATCAACATCTATTTCTATTCAATTAAGGGCTCAGTTGAGGTGAAAATATATGTTTAAAGGTTCAACTAATCTAAAATAGAGAATTCAAGGCTTGATTGAATGTAATAAAATATTAGAGGTTTAAATGATTAATGAATTTTTGTTTAAGGGTTTTTTTTTTTTTTAACCTTTTTGCCTTGTTTTTTCAATGTTGTGTTTAGGTTTAGCATGTTTTTAAATGGATGATAACCAATAAATTTGTTAAAAGCGATAATTTGATAAAAAAATCAAATGAGCAATTGACTGCCTTTACAATCCAAAATGCTCGTTAAACCCTAATGAATAGAGAAGTTAATTGTCTTGTTGAAAAATTTGACTACAATGAAGCAGTTGACTCCTTAACAATCTAGAATGCTTCTCAAACCTTAAAAGCATCATTTTATCAATAAATCAAAAAGTAGTTGATTGTCTCAATAAAGTAGTCAATTGCCTTTACAAAATAGAATGCTTAATAAACCTTGATGAAGAGAGAAGTTGATTGTTATAATGAAGTTGTTGATTGTCCTAACAATTCAAAATTCTCCTCAAACCCTGAAAACATCATTTTATTAGAAAATCAAAAGGGCAATCGACTATCTCAATGAAATAGTTAGCTGCCCTTATAATTTAAAATGCTCACTAAACCCTAATGAATAAATAATTAATTGTTTTATTAAAGCAGTTGGTTGCCTCAACAATCCAGAATACCTTTCAAACCCTCAAAACATTATTTTGTTAATAAATCAAATGTTTATTTGACTGCATCAACAAACAGTTAGCTGTTCTTATAATCTAGAATGCTCACTAAATCCTAATGAAGAAAGAAATCGATTACCTTGTTGAAAAAGTTAACTTCCACAATGAATTAGTTGATTGCTCCAATGAAGTAGTCGACTACATCAATAATCCAGAATGCTTCTCAAACCCTAAAAATATCATTTTATCAATAAATCAAAGGAGCATTCAACTTCCTAATAAAGCATTTGACTGCCTTAACAATCTAAAATGGTCCCCAAGCCCTAATGAAGAGAGAAGTCAATTGCCACAATGTTTTTGAGGTCTCTCAACAGACCTAAGTAAGATATTGATACACTAATTGCACTTTTGTCAACAAATAGTATGCACCTTAAAAGATGAAGCAAATAAACCCTGCTAGCACACTATATGTCTTCATTAGATGTTTTATCCATAATATTTTTAAATATATCTTATAACCATTATAGCTTAATTGATGGATCACAACATGCTTTCATTTTAATCATTGTTTTAATTGTCGACACTCTAAGTAACTCCATCAAAATCGCGTTCACCTCATCAATTGACACATAATGAAATGGGACCATAGCTCCCATGACAGGTTTGTCAAGAATGGTAAACACGTCATCCAGTGTGATTGTCATCTCATTGAATAAGAAGTGAAAGGTGTTTGTCTCAGGCTGTCACCTTTTACAAAATGTCAAAACTATCGTATTATTGCATAATTGATAGGTGTACTCAATTAAAGACGCAAACCTAAATTGAATTATGCTGGCACAAATACGTTGCTGAGAGCCATCTAGAGGCCATTGCTATAATTTTGGCCCATGGTTTATCAATTTCCAGAAGCCTTGATCCTATTATGACAATAACAAATAGAAACTACTTATTAATTTTACAAACATTAAGTAACAATAATAAAGTATAACCATCATCGTGATTGAATTGATTACCTGTCCAAACCATATTTTGCTTGTAATGTGAAACCTGAAGCTTTTAAAGATTTAAGTATCCATCAGCCTTTTAAGAAAATGTTCACACTGCTTATTTGCATCATTTCCATGCTTATCATTGCATTGATGGGTGGAGGCCCTTCCTCTATAACAAATCATCCTTTATACGGTCAACAACTAGCTTTTCAACATGTTTCTCAAATCTTGCTCTACAATTTTAGTAAAAAATTACACTTAAACATATGAATTCCATCACAAATTCAATGCAAAAATCAAACACAATCAAAAGAGATTACCTATAAATTATAGCTTCATTAGTAATTTAATTCCTACCTTATTGATTTTAAGGAGATTTTTGGGTTTGAGTTTGAAAAAGAGGATGGATTGGTTTAAGGTTTGAAATGGGGGTTGGGTGTGATGGGTGAGGGGGTGTGAAGGTGTTTTTAGGACAATAAGGATTTAGGTTTTAGGTGTAACAGAGTATCAATATGAGTTTAGGATTTGAATTGAGGGTGTATTTAGTGTTTTGGTGTGAACAATAAAAAATGTGGTGTAAATAAAAGTATCCTAAAAAAAAGTAAAGTAATAAATATCAAATTTCAAATCAATTAGGAGAAAGACTTATATGAAATTTTTTAAGTAAAGTTCGTAAAATTTTTTATTAAAAATGATTAAATAAAAATTAAAATTGAAAATCAAAATTGATAAATTAAAAAGACTTAGACATTGATTAAAATTTAAAAAATAAAAATAAAAAATTTTGATATATGTTTTAGATAAAAATTTTCGGTAAAAATTTTAACATAATTTTTATCATTAAATAAGTATTTATCAAATTTAAATTATAAATAATTTTTACAACAATTTTTTTATATTTCTTAATTTTCATATTGAATTTTATCAATTTATGAATTTAATTTTTTATTAAAATTTTTATTAAATTATTTAAGAAAATTTATATAAAAAATTTAATTTAAATTTTATCAAGATAATTTTGATTTTTCCCTATTAAAATATAAAAACTAACCCCGGCATAGCGGGCCAAACGCTAGTTTATAAAAGCAATTTCAAATTTGCTCACTTGGGCACTAATATTGACTCCTCCACTTACAACTGAAGGTTATTTCTGTCATTCCAAAAAAGTCGCATAAAATAAATTAAATCATAAAAAATTACACATCATTTTATTTGTAAAAAAAATACAGAGAATTTTTAACAGAAGTACTACGGTTCCTCTAGGCTCTAGGGTTTCTCTTCCCTTTGAATTCTTTCTACTGAAAACGCTAGGGGAGCGGTTGCTTCCAACTTTTTCCCTCTCCGCTCCCATCTCTTCCATTTCCGTTCGCTTTCTCTGCAATTTCCCCACGCTTTGTCCTCCTTGCTAAACTGATTTCTTTTTCAAATCCCTCTTTCTTCTTTTCTCTTTCCGTTTACCCTCACTGAAGTTACGACTTTGCTTCCCCAATCCCAATGCAGCTCCCTGACTCCAGCGACATTGATAACAAGCCCCTGGAGAACCCGGACCAAGAACCCAACCTACAAAAAGGCGAAAGGGATAGCGACCAAAATAACAACACCGCCGCCGTTACCGGAGACATTGACGGCGGGGGTGATAACAAAAACGCTGGTGGTAATGGTAGTACGGATGAAGACTCGGTTCTTGATGTTTCTGGGAAAAGCGTGGAGTTTTCGATATTAGGAGACTCAAGGGATTCCGTTGATGGGCTTTATTTATACAAGAACGTGTTCAATTTGATTCCTAAATCGGTTGGGGCGTTTAGTCGGTTAAGGAATTTGAAGTTTTTCGGAAACGAAATTAATTTGTTTCCATCGGAGGTTGGGGGTTTGGCAGGGTTGGAGTGTTTACAGGTTAAGATATCGTCGCCGGGTTTTAATGGGATGGCTTTAAGCAAATTAAAAGGTTTGAAAGAGCTGGAACTCAGTAGGGTTCCGCCTAGGCCTTCGATTTTGACTCTGTTGAGTGAGATTGCTGGGCTTAAGTGCTTGACCAAACTTTCTGTTTGTTATTTTTCTATCAGGTATGTGTTTTATTAACCCTTTAAGCTTTTTTTTTTTTTTTTTAATTCAGTTAAGAAAATTTCGGCTTTTTTTTTTTCGTATATGTTTTTTATTCGCATGCTATATTATGATAGCAAAGGAGTTTTTTTTTTTTTTTTGCTCTATTCCGTTCATTGACAATTTGAGAATGTGATGAGGAAATCATTCGCTGAATATACTGTGAAAGCTGAAATTTGCATAGGAAATCTTACTGAAATTGTTTGTTTTTCCTGAACTGTTAAGACAGCTAGAAACAATGCTTGTGGGTTCACTTCAATTGTCCTGATTAGGTATATCCATTGGTGTGCCAATGCATGGGAAAAATTGATGACCTTTATGTTTCCTTTTCCTGCAGATACCTTCCTCCAGAAATTGGATGCTTAAAGAATTTGCAATATCTGGATCTTTCATTCAATAAGATAAAGAGTTTGCCTATTGAAATTAGTTATTTGAATGACTTGATTTCATTGAAAGTTGCCAATAATAAATTGGTCGAACTACCTTCAGGCTTGTCCTCATTACAAAGATTGGAGAACTTTGACTTGTCGAATAATAGGTTGACGTCACTGGGGTCTCTTGAACTTAGCCTTATGCGTAACCTTCAGACTTTGAATCTTCGGGTACTTTCTTATAAATGTAGACTTAGATTGATGCATATCCTGGAATCTGTTCTGATGGTATTGAATGAGCTGTTATCCTGAAAATTTTCAAATCACTTGTTATTTGCTTGCACTGACCTGATTTAGATGATCCTAACTCTAAGCCCTTTCCACACCTTTCTGTAGGATACAGCCAATTTTAATTTGTTTTAAAATTTCATTTCAGGATATATACTTGCGTGTTATTTATGCTTATGCAGCAAAAACATAGTTGGTACATGTACTGACGTTAAGTATTTTTCTACTTTTAAATGGATTGTATATTAATTGGTTTGTAACTCGTATGCCACATCATATTTTATTTTGTTGGCTATGCTTGGTCTTCATTGCACTTGCAGTTGGTGTTCATTATTATTTTCCCTGTTATCCTGATTAGATGTACTATTTTAGTTGAGATATGCTTTTTTCTTCACTCATGATATTTTAATTAGTATCGTGTTTCACTACAAGTAGGCAATCAGTTTCTATTCAATTTACTTTTGTTCTGTTCTGTTTTTTGCTTTGTTGGAGCAGATGATTTTCATGGTAATAGGTATATGAACTAGTAGTTTGTTTCTTAAAACTTTAATGCATGTGCACATTATCTATTTATTATTATTTTTTAAAATCTAACCTCTTTTTTGTGTTTTTATATGTTTAAACCATCGATCCAGTACAATAAACTTTTGAGTTGTTCTCAAATACCTTCTTGGGTATATTGCAATTTGGAAGGAAATGGCAAAGGTGCCTCCAGTGATGATTTAACCAGTTCTTCAGTTGAAATGGATGTATATGAAAGTAGTGCTCAGGATAATGATGGAAGCGTTTCATATAATGGTAAGTTGTTTATAATAAGTTGTTATATATTTCTCTTATCACATTTCTCATAATATTATTTTCCATTTCTTTTACATGTGTCTTTAGCTTACCAGTGAAACTAATTTATTCCATTCAAATTGGATACAGGCTCTTATAAGACCTCATCAGGCATCTTAGCTGTGCCATTGTCAAATAGTAGATGTTTTGCTGCTCGGAGATCAAGTAAACGATGGAAGAGGAGACATTACTTGCAACAAAGAGCTCGACAAGAACGTCTAAACAACAGCAGGAAGTGGAAAGGGGAAGGACATACTGAAGTGTTAAAAATGAAGGCAGGTGGAGAAGTACCGGGCAATAATGATGTCCTTACCTGTGGCACTTGTGCAGAAGCTGTATCAGAACTTATAGGCGAAGATGATGACAAAATATTACTTATATCAGAAGCCAAAGATGAAAAATTGAGTACTGTTAGACATGGGAATGATACACTTACTTCAGAAATCTATGTAAAAAGAATTACATCAGTTGGTCACGAGTCAATAAAAAAAGGTAGTGAAGCTCAATGTTCTCAGCTTGATGCATCTTTAGTCCCGGTAAGAGGAGCTATTGAGCAGGATGAAGGCTCATCTTCTGAAATATCCATGTTTAATTCTAAGTTAAAGAGGCATTCTGATAGGGATCCTAATAATCCCAAACCATGCAAGTCTCAAAAACCAACAGATTATTGCTCCAATTTATCACAAAAGTATAGTACCACTTCATTTTGTGGGACTGAAGACCGTCTACCAGATGGCTTTTATGATGCCGGACGTGATCGGCCTTTCATGCCGTTGAATAGCTATGAGCAGATTTTTCATCTCGACTCACGTGAAGTAATTCTTGTTGACAGGTTAATTTTACATATGTGAATGGGAATTAAGTTGCTTTGTGAGTCAAGAGTACTAGATTTTGCTTAATGGCTTGGCAAATCTTATTTATAATCTTTTATTTGAGTAGTGATTGTTTATATCGTTATCTTTAGGGAAAGAGATGAAGAGTTAGATGCAACTGCTCTCTCTGCTCAAGCTTTGGTATTTCATTTGAAGCACTTAGATGGTTTAGCTAAAGATAAAGAGCGGGTTCCTGTTGATAACTTTCAGATAGCATCATTGCTTGCCCTTTTTGTATCGAATCATTTTGGAGGGAGTGATAGAAGTGGTATTGTAGAAAGGACTCGAAAAGCAGTATCTGGTTCTAACTATAAGAAGCCTTTCATCTGCACTTGTTCAACTGGAAATGGTGACAGTGCCAGTGCATCTAACAAGACCTTGGATACTGTAGAAGATGTTGTATTCTCTGAGCTTTGTGAGAGATCTTTACGGTCAATAAAGTCAAGGAGGAATTCCATCATTGTTCCGATAGGTACTCTTCAATTTGGCGTGTGTAGACATAGAGCACTGCTCATGAAGGTGATTTTTTCCCTTTGTTCTCTGGAATTTTTTATATTGTGTTTTTATTTATCAATTTGGTTCATTGTTATATTTTTCCCTTTTTTTTTTTTTAATATTATGACCTGGTATGACTTTAATTGCTACAGTATCTATGTGATCGGATGGAACCACCAGTTCCTTGTGAGCTTGTCAGGGGCTACTTGGATTTCATGCCACATGCCTGGAATATCGTTCCTATAAAGAGGGGTGATTCATGGGTTCGCATGGTGTTTGATGCGTGTCACCCACTTGATATACGAGAAGAGATGGATCCTGAATACTTTTGCCGGTGAATCCCTTTACTTAATGCAAATATTCTTGGATATTTGTATTTGGAAAAGTGATTTTGGAGATTCTCTGTTCTGTATCTAGCATACTTTGTCATTGTAACCAACTGGTTTGGTTTGAAAATTTGGTCTCAATATAGTGCTGCAGGTTTAGAATCTGGAAAGAGGGAGCTTCTGAAAGCTCAATCTTGTATTTTACATTTTTATAATTATTAACTGAGCCAGTTGGATTCATTTTGAATTATTTGTTGCTTTTTATCTAGTGCTGATAACATGTGTATGTGTGTGTGTGTGTGTTTGAGATAAGATGTGATGTATTCTATTCATTATTTTTCTGATAGGTATCTGTTTTCTGTTACCAGATACATTCCCCTTAGTCGAGCAAAAGCTTGTCCTAAAACTGAATGTAGTCCTGTCTTGAGTTCTTTCCCTTCTATGACATTAAGCGATGAAATTCAAAGAGTGGCTTCCAGTTCTCTCATTCAATGCAAATTTGGATCGATGGAGGCTGCAGCAAAGGTGTGTTATTTGAATTGTCTTGTCTGGTTTATATGGTAATGCTGACATTGGAGATTTGATAAATTTCAGATTGTTTCATTGGTTTTGAGATATATGAGTTAAGTGTAATCGTGATTGATGCACATTTTATTGGTGTGACATTCTCATGCCTATCAATTAATTATTAATTTTTCAATTCTTCTTTTTTTTTTTTTTTTTAGTTCTAATTCTTTCTTTGATGTGGATTTGTAGGTGCGCACTCTAGAAGTAAATGGTGCTTCATTTGATGAGGTGAAAAATTTTGAGCACAGTTGCCTGGGGGAAGTAAGAATACTGGGTGCTTTGAAACACCCATGCATAGTGGACATGTATGGACATCAAATATCTTCAAAGTGGATTCCTATAGGAGATGGAAAGTCAGAATGTCGAATTTTGCAGTCTGCAATTTTGATGGAGTACATAAAAGGAGGATCTTTGAAGGTACTTATTTTGTGTTAAATGTCACCTCATGGTTACTTGAGTTACTTGTATTTATACCTGATTTAGCCTGTTTCTTATGAGCAGGCTCATATTGAGAAACTAGCTAAATCTGGTGAGAAGCATGTCCCTTTGGATTTTGCATTGTGTATTGCACGTGATATTGCATCTGCATTGGCAGAGTTGCACTCAAAGCACATTATTCATCGTGACATAAAAAGTGAAAACATTCTAATTGATTTGGATGGGAAGAGAGTTGATGGGAGCCGTGTTGTGAAGCTCTGTGATTTTGATAGAGCTGTACCTCTTAGGTCTTTACTGCATACATGCTGTATTGCTCATTTAGGGATACCTCCTCCTGATGTTTGTGTTGGAACACCTCGCTGGATGGCTCCTGAGGTTCTAAGTGCAATGCATAAGCGTAATCGGTATGGACTGGTAAGTTTTTTCTCTTGCCATTTAGCAGTAATTATTAAATTGTTGATTTCTAATTCCTTGATTCAGTGAAAATGATCGAGTAGTATGGAAAGCTTAAGCAGATAATTTTTAGGCTAAAGAAAAGATAATTTACTTGGAAGACTATTGTGTATATGCATGTTGAATAGGAAGGGGAGGGGGAGGAAAGAGGAGGGAGGCAAAGTGGGTATAACATGTAAAGTTAACTCCTAGATATTGGTTTGAAGTGATATGCTACATGCTATTTGCTTTGAGTTGATTTGCTTGACTCTGTTTAAACTTCTTGCATATGTGGATGTTAAGTCTGTTTCTAACTGGTTGCAGGAAGTGGACATTTGGTCTTTTGGATGCCTTCTTTTTGAATTACTGACTCTCAAAGTTCCTTATTCTGGGTTATTGGAGCTGCACATTCATGAACTTCTTCAGGTAACATCAATTGTAAATCCTGAGATTGTCTCATCTTTTTCATTCCTTTGATCTAAGCAGGTTATTTCTTCTGATCTACCATATGCAGATGGGAAGACGTCCAACGCTACCTGAAGAGTTGGAGATATTGGAATCATCGAGTGAAAGTGCAATGACCCAATCTGGAACAGAGCTTGATGGAACAGAAGCTGAAGTAGAAACACTTAGATTTCTTGTTGACGTGTTCCGTCGATGTACGGAGAAAAATCCCACTGATCGCCCTACAGCTGAAGACCTTTATGATATGTTGCTCAAACACACAAATGATTTCAGGAATTCGGGTTAGGATTTGTAACTTGGCGAATATTAATAATTGTTTCCTCATCCCAAATTATTGTTAGCCTGAATGTCATATCATTATATTTAATGCTTATTTCCGTTGAGGATCAGATATTTGGATTATTTCAGGAGCTAATTACACTCACAGCTAGTTGCACTAACTAGGATTAGCAGCCTGATTTAGTTTTGTTCTGTGTATTAGCAGTAACAATGCAAGGAGTTAGATGCATCCAGCAGATTTTATCTGTAATGTTATTGAGATTTGTAAATTTTGTAGGTATCCTTACTCGTCAAATGTATCTGGTACACCATTTATTAGTACACCTGAGTTATTTACTATCTTTACCCATTTTTATTTGTATTGAATGATTTTGAATACATAGGAATTTTTATTATTTTTTATGCTGACTCATTTTTTGTAATTTCCATTTGTATGGTCTTATTTTCTTAATTTTTTGTAGAAGCATTTGACAGAACTGGATGTTGGATTTAACTTGTGGTGACTATTGATGTCAGATTGAATTTTCTGGGACGTCCCAAAAAATATCGTATCAGTACTTATATTAGTTCTATATGTAAAATCATAGAATGACTCATGCAATATGATGTGATTATTGTTATTATATATTTTCTGGTGAATATGACAGGCCTATTATGACTTGGCCATTTACCATCTTCTTGAAGGTGAAGGTAACTCCTTGTGTAGACAATTCTCCATAAGAGCAAATCACGAGTGTGGATTTTTGACATTTTAATTTTATTCTTGGAACATTTGTTTGTCGATTCAGGGAACAACCAACCAACTTCATGGAACTTTCAACATTCAGGCAAGCACATCAACTAGTCATAGAATCCTGAAGTTGTCACTTAATTTTATGCTGATATGTAGTCTATGACAATATAGCATTCTGATTAATCCTATTCAAATTCCCTTTAAAAAAAAAATCCTGAAATTGTAGTCCACTGTCTCTGTTGTTGCCTTAACGCACAGGAGTTATTGAAATTCTCGAAAGGCCTTTGAGAAAAGAAGCAAATATGACTTTTTTAACTTTAGACATTTTTTCTTCGAATAGGTGGAGTAAATATGATTATTCTATACCCAAAAGAATCCTAAAACTGATGCTCCTCAACTTGGGCTTGTTAGGTGTTGCAATCATTTAACCCTTCCCTTCTCTACCGAAAGAAAAAAGTTGTCCATCTTTTCTTTCCAATAATCATAATAAAGCATATATAAAAGAGAGAGAGAGAGAGAGAGAGAGAAGGGGAAAAGATGCCATCCTGTCTTCAGAACATAAAACAATAGACAAGTGAGATTTGGTTGGAAAGAAATCCAAACCAACTCTTGTTATAGCTCTGTCTCTGCATTGTACCTATACTAGAACCCCTGCACTCTGCAAATGTATTGAGTCATTGACATAGAGAGATACCATCCTTCCCCTTCCAAAGATGTAGACTGATTAATGAGGCTTGTAGTTGCTTTTTCATACCCTTCTTATCTATCTCCCACTGTCTTTGTGCTGTTACTTTTGTTTTTGTTACCTTTTATGTGACCATATAATGTTATATTTCTGTGAATATTTATGTGCAAGTGGGCTTTCATGAGAAAGTTAAATGTTTTATTGTTTCCCCCTTACCCTTCACTGTAAAAACTAAAAACTCTCCGTAAGGGACCACTCTACTCTCTCAAACCCCACCTTTCTGCTGTGCGGCACTGCTACTTTGCTGCTGCTGCCCCTCAAACTCTGGCAATCCCTGGAAGGTCCAGCAGCTCAGGCCCCAGGGTTTTTATTAGTCTACTCCGCTTTGAGTCTAAGACTCTAGGGTGCTAGAAGAGCTATTAGGGAACACACTTACCAAAGATATGAACGTAAGATTAATATACTTAAGTATATCCAGGGCCAGCCAGGCTGGCAAAGGCAAACCCCATTTTCTCTTTGTGAAAGGAAACCCCTCATTTGGTTACTGCTTAGTCAATTACACGCGTGTTTAAACGCATCTTCTGGCATCAGTCAGCCATTTGTCATCATAATTCTACTGTACCCAAATGATTTATATATAGTATGGAATTTGTTAAAAGTCTGTAGATATAGAACTCATGACTTCGCTGAGCGGGAACTTAGAAACAAATTGTAACAATGGGTTGGACGGACAGCATTGCTTTTCTGTTTTCTTGATATGATTATCAAACTTTTAGTAGCTAGTGTTGTTCTAATTGTTGATATGAGGAACTTTTACTTACATTAATATATCGAATTTTACTAGACCAGAAAATTTTAAATATGAAATGATATAGTAAAAAAATGATACATTACAAAAGTTATAAGATTTGAAATTTGAATAAAAACTCTATATGGATTTGATTAAAAAAATATTTTTTAACATATAACACAAATTATGACAACAAATTTTGTATTTTAAACCAAATAAATATGATATGAAACAAATTGCCAAATCTACCTTTTACTAACATACGCACCTGGGAATCTTAAGGATTTGAAACCAAATGAATCATGGAGGAACTACATATCTACTTGTCAACTTAGTTGCAACTTGATATACAAAAGAGAAAATTGCTGTCAATCTGTGACAGCGACAGTTGGCCAAGAGTTTTACCTAGTAGAGGAAAAGGATGTTGATATGCTAGAACTAGGTCTTAAATACTATTTATTTGTATCTCAGCAACCACGTTCCTACGCTCTTAAATTGTTACAGCTAAGCAAATTCTTCATTTTGGTGCTAATGCTATTCTAATTTTTGGAATTATATATGTTGGAAAAGTCGAGATCCAATGGTGGTCTAAGGAGAAGACCTGGCCAAAAATAATCACGCCTAACTGCAGCAGTTGGACCACATTAAGGCGAAGTAGCAACTAGTATAGCTGGTTTCGTTCATTCTAGTAGAAATTGATGGTACTATAAGGTGCCTGCTAAAGATTTTGTGGCCCAGGAACTGCCTTGTTTGAGCTGAAAGGTATCCAAAAATTGGTCCCGAATCATCTCCTTTAGTAATATCGAATTGAAATGCATGGGATGTGTTAAAAAATTTCTACTCCGAAGACGAGGAAATAAAGTTGCGGGACAAAGTACCCCCAAAATATTCTCATAAATAAACTAGCTAGCGATAGTTTCAATAAAAGGGAAAAATTCTTTGGTCGAACTATGCATATCAGAAACTTTTAGAAATGGATGGCTTGAGACTTGAGAGCATGAGCATGGGCTATGGACGAGGGATAAATCCGCCTATGAATAATTGAATTTTCTTTTTATTGACCTGAGACTAATATTTTTACAGCAATTTTTGTTTTGAACAGATACATATAAATGGAAAATATCAGTAACCTTTGAATATTGAAACTACCCATAAAGTTATTTTTTTTCCCAAATTAAGGAACTAAACTTTTCTCTGAAGAAACATGCAGAGGTTAAAAATAAAACCCTAAACTCTGCCTTGCTCAGTCGGCCACCTAATGCTATGGGCTTATGCACTTGATGATCAGAAACATCTTTTGGCAGATATAGTAACACCATTTGCAGCTGTGCATGCGACGCATGGTTAAAACACTGTCAAAAACAGCAAAAGAAAAAAAAAAACACTCAGCCAAGAAACAGCAGATGAATATCTGGTTGAATACTAAACTCCAAGAGAAACAATAGAACGAAAGGGACAAAAGCATCTAATTTGTTTATTAATCTACAATTCTCTTATAGAACTTTATCTTCAAATAATGGCACCATCACATGACAAAAGTTTTTTATAACTACATATGCGTGAGGAAATATTGGACCACAATTCATGAAAACATGTGACACAGCAGACACTGTTTTCTTTACTAGGCAATCAATCTGTAACCTCCTTTATGTGTTTGTTTCTCATAACAATTCTCATTAACCAAATTATCTTCGGGCTAGACATGTATGCGCAAATATTACGTATTTTATAGCAATAGAAGGAATAGAACTTATGGCTTAACTAAGATGGTTCTAGGAGTGTAAACTAATAGAAAAAGAACGAATTTAATATATCCATTTCATTTTATTAATGAATTTTAAAATTTTGTTCATGATTGTTTATTAAGTTTAATAAACAAATAAAAATGAATAAAAATCAAGCATATTCTTAAACTGTTTATTGAATATTCTCTTCATTTACGTCCTCATCTGTAATGAACTAAATATGAATGAATTTTGTTATATTCATAGTCCGTTCATTTAATTAATGAACCTTGAAATATTGTTCATAATCATTTATTAAACTTAGTTTGTTCATTAATTGTTCGTTGAATGTTGTTCATTTATACCTTTAATTAGTTTATGTAATCATCTTTATGAGATGATATCTAAGAGGTTTATAGTTCAAATCTTAACACCTGCAATTATTTCTCTTTTTTTTTAGACTATGATTTATACCTTTCATTGATTTATATAATCATTTTTATGAGGTGGTATCTAACAAGTCTACCGTTCAAATTCCAATACCTATAACTATTTCTCTTATTTTCAGACTATAAATTTTTTTAAAATGAAAAACATATAGTGAAGGAACAATATATTATTGGCATGAGTATTTTGTGTGGGAATGACATCGAATCAAGAAACAAAAATTTCATTGTTGGATGGTTTATGGTTTTGGGAGCAAATGTATTTTACTTTGGAATAAATGCCACAAAATCTTATTCTTTAGCATACAATCCAATTAATATAATAAATGATCACTACAAACAGTTTTTTCTAGAATAATTGCTTACATATTTGTTAACAATACTGGATGAACTTATAAGATGTAGAAATATTATTGGATGATCAATCCAAATGGTATTTTACTTATGCTTTATATCAGGAATATTGCATATTTAATATCCTCTCCTACATCAGAATAATTACTGTAACCATTTCATATGTGTTATATGCTTCAATGGCCAAGATTAGGAAAGTAATTAAAGAGAATTCATCAATATTAATTGGTATTTTCCGAGTCCGTGGATTAAAGGAAAGGTTCTTTTCTCCACATCATTGATATATTCTTCAATCATGGCTGAGAGAATTGAATCTTTGTTGAAATCTAAAGTGGGTAATTACGTAAGCTTGCAAACTTGAAAAGAAAATTACAGACATCTAGCTAGCTGCTACAGATTGTTATATATTCTAATACAAATTTCAGATCATGTGCAAAGAGTTTGGACATGATTCTCTTGACTATATTAGCCATAATGATGAAATTGAAAAACACCATGCCCAGCGGAGTGCATATAATTCAGAATAATACTATAATAGATTAATTAATAGTAAGATTTTTTTAATGCAGATTTCTATTTAGGGCAGGTAGTTACAGCCTTAAGGAATGAACCTTTCTTTGATGCCTTTCTTTATTGAATTTATATTTGATGTACTCTTAATCTATAGTTTTTATACACTATCAATAAACTATATGATGTCACTCTATATATGTGCAAATATAAATTTTTATAAATTTTTAAAATAAATACAAAAAACTTTATTTTTGTGTTATAATTTTCTCATTAATAAAGTTATATTATATAATTTACTAATAGCGTATAAAAATTATACGCTGATACTGCATCAAATATAAACTTTAATTATACAACAAAACTATTCTATAATAATTCAATTGCACAAGTCTCCATGTATTCACAATGTTCATCATCGTTCATACATATATATATTATATTTGCTGCAATGTTGCTAATGGTCAACAATATCATAACCAATTCCTCATATGGCATGTACAACATGACTTCACATGAGAGAGAGAGAGAGAGAGAGAGAGAGAGAGAGAGAGAGAGAATGAACATATATGGTTCATGTAATCGACTTTGATGCCAAACCAAGAAAGAGAGAAACTTCATTATTGATCATATTCCTCTGTTCTCCTTTGGTTCACAACTTACACACATTTTTCTTATAGTAATTATGACATCTTTTTTATAAGTAACAATGATAGATTTGAAACTTTAACTTGTTAAAGAGTAGAGATGTTGATGAGTAAGGTATTGGGCAGATAGAACATTTCTTATCTTTATCATCGAATTTTTATATTATACTTATCTCTATATTTATATTTAACGAATATTTCAAATTTATCTCTATCTCATTCTCATGGATATTTAATTGGTACGAATCATTCTAATACATGTTACTTTTTTAAAAATAAAATAAAAAATATTTTTAGTTTAGTTTAGTTTATATATTTATGTAATTTTTTATAAATATATATTTTTTAAATATGAATATATTAATTCTAATTAATTTAAAATAAAAATTTACATTATTTAACAAAAAATCTATTTCTTAAATATGTATAGGATACATGAATGGGATGAATATTTTATTACCTATCTTCATCTTCATATCCAATAAAAATTTTAAAATTATATCCACCTTGTCTTTATTTTCAAAATTTAATATTTTTCTTCATTTTCATTTGGATAAAAAATCAAATTATTAAAGTTAACATCCTATTAAAGAGATATATGTTGTTGATAAAAATTCACATATACATTTACCCTTTTTTATCGAAGACATGAAGATGTTGGAAGAATATTAGCCATAAACACCAGAGAAAGCTAGGGTAACAACTAGGCCTATATTATGATAATTATGGGGTTCAGAAGTGTAAAGTCTTGATTGGCTTACTTCAATTTCACATTCAAGGACTTGATTATGATTGTTCAATGAATATAACAACCAAAGAGAATATGTTCTTATTGGAGAGAAAAAATTTAATAATAATAATTTGAATTGAAAAGGAAAAGGGTATTCCATACCGGAATCAACACATGCAAAATCTCAAAAAGCTTAGGCAAATCTCATCGGGTATTTAATTAGAACACTAAACATTTTATTAATCATAAACGTTATAACTAACAGTACTAATTACAACATCTCATTTTCTACCTCATAATGTAAAGCTTTATTCTAGAGATATTTAATTATATATATATTTGTTGGTTCCATCGTTACACCTATAGGGCTAGGGCACATAACCAAAAGGTGCATGAAGCTTCTAAACCAACAATTTTTTTTCATAGCATCCTAGTCATTTTCATGAATGTCTAAATCAAAATTTAAAAAAAATAAAAATTATATATGTATTTTGCAGCTGGCACCAATCAGATGAAGGATTTAGCAACTATCCAACATATGGAAAGTTTTGTAAGGAAAAGGCTATCATCTGCTAACAAAAGGAAGATGCTTATAAGCATAATAGGATTAAATACACTTTCATATAATTGCAAAGTAAAATTAATGAAACAGAAAGAGAAAGAGAGAGATTTCCACGTCATTTTCTTTTTTTATAATATTGTCACAGGTTCTTGCGAAATTTACTTTAACCTAATTTCTTCTCGAGCAAGAGCTTATTCTCGAGCAATTTGATACATTTAAAATTTTATTTTTAAAATACCTTTTAATAAAAAATAAAAAAAAAAAGAGAGAGAACTTCTCTATTTGTAATCTGGACTAATCCTTATGATTCCACTTATTTTGTTGGGGTGGAGAGAATAGAGATGCTCTTTCCTGTTTCCGTTGCTTTCCTTGTTTATTTTTTGAATGAAACCATGTAATTTATATCTTATCTGGTCCCCCATTTATACAACTACTAGCGGTTACACTCTGTTTTGGCTCATGCCCAATTTCTCACAGTTATTGAGAGAGATGAGCAAAGGAAAAGGAAAGAGGTTAAAAGGTCCCCCACTGCTCCAACCTAAAAGTTATTAATGCTCTTAACAAATGTATATGGAAACACTCACTAACCTGTCTGCGAAACTGCATGGGGGAAGTCTTTGGCGTGACAATATTCAATTTGCATCACTTGGGACCACTCTTTTTTCTTACATCTTTTCTTTTGTTTTTATTTTGTATAATCTTTTTTTTTTTTTTACCCTTTAGCTTTTGAGAGAGTCTTCAACTATATTCTATACTCAAAGTAAAATTAAATTATATGATAATTAATATATCCCCTCAGTTCTCTTCTTATTCTTCTTCTATTTAAACCCTCCTCTCATCGCTCTCTTCTCATCATAGAGCCTATCACTGCTATTGCTATCAAAATATATAGGCTCTTCCTTTTAGTGTATGGTCATTCATGGTGGTTTTAATTGGTTTTCTAGGCCTTTTGAGTGAGGAGCGTGTGCATATTTTCTTAGGTGCTCCACCATCAGATGAAGCTGCCAGCATGATCTTAATTTCCCTCTTTTTGTTGAGGAAAGATCAGATCATGTGGCAGTTTCACCTGTTGCTGCTTGCACAATCCAAAAAAAAAAAAAAAACCCTAATTTCTCTCACAATGAAACCCTAATTCCCACATCTTTCTCTTTTGTTAACACCATCATTTCTGTTTTCTCTCAACCCCTAGAAAAAGTTTGTCATATCTAAACCTCTTTGTATGATTTCAGGCTTATTTGGATCTCTGGGGTTTCTTTAATTTATCTATGAATATTTTGCTTTGTACATATATATGTTAGAGCATAGATTTTCTTTTCATTTTTTGCCGCAGATGTTTGAAACTTTTACACTGGAATGCTAACTGTTTTTAGGTTTGTTAATGTTTTACGTGACAGGAATTTGTGGGTCTCGGTGCAGTTTCGATGATTTCAAGATCCCAAATCAGTACTGCTTTGGTGATTGAGCCACTCTGGTATTATCCTTAAACCTTCCGTACAGTTCTCCTTTAATAAATTCTGATATATCAGTATATATCTACTGGTTATTTCCTCTGTATGATAAGCTGTTTGTTTAGGGTTTTTCATGACATATGGTTTTGTAGCTCAATTTTGTTATAATTCTATTTGCTCTTTCAGGTTTTCCATGAACATATTTTTATATTTGTTTTAGGACTCCACCCTGCTACTAATTTGGGTTTGAACTCTACCATATTTGGTGTACCTATAGCTAAGGCTTGTTTTTTGAAAATGGGGTTTATTCTTTGAAATCCACCTACAGCAGATTTACAAAATCAGAGGGAGAAAAAGTAAGTGACTTTAATTCACATGCCCTGTGAGGGTTTAAAGGTTGTAAACATGGGTTTCCCATCTCTTTTATTCTTGTAGCTTGGATCCATCTTTTTCGAGTTGCAAAGATTTTGTGAATCTGAGAGAAGGTAGAGAAAGAGGGGGTGGATTCGAGAGAGAGAGTTAAACTTACAAATTTTTTGTGTTATTTTTAAATTATGTCAAACACAAAACGTTTATATAGTCATAGGATCTTAAGTAGCAGAATGTTCTTTCTTGAGTTTGCTGAACTTGTGTCATGGAAGCAGCTGTCTTTGATCGATGGAACAGGAGGTGGAGCATTTTTTACATATAGGAGTCTTAGATGACTATAGCAATAGAAAGAAAATTTTGTTTTATGTGAAGAGTTTTAACTTAATTTCTGAATCTCGCTAATATTCCACTGTATATCTTCTCTTTTTCAGCTTAATTATAGTTGCTTATTCTGGCGTAATAGAAGCATATGAGTGCAACTTCAAAGTCAAAAGAGCATATATATATTGGCAAAGTAATCAAAATACATACTAAAACATTTTGTTGGGAGCAAAACAATGAAACCTGTCGCCTAATACCCACCATGAAGCAAATGGAAGATCAATTTTGAAGTGCTTGTAAGTTATAAGTTCCTTCATGGGAAGAGAAAATGACAGAAAAAACATGACTATAACTTTGTTCTCATTTTTTTCCAGCTTACAGTACACGAGTAATATTTTGGCTGCATGCAGTTTCCGTCTAAATAGATCTGCTAAAACCAATATGATTTTTTTTCTTAAACCTTATTACAGGAGTGTGATTAAGAGCTGTTAATTGTTCATTCAAAAACTAAGTTTATATCATGTGAAACTCCTTATAGTTTTCATGAGTAAATGTTATCTGATGAACTGATCTTCTCACTGAGTTCTCTCTCTCTCTCTCATCCATCTATACTGGAATTTGGCTCTTCTCTTATGGTAGTTAGCTTTTCGTAGACTAGATTCCACGCATCTCTCATATTTCCTAACTAATAAAGTACCCAGAAATGTTATTAGTTTTGATTCCCCCCCACTGTTTCCAGAGTTTTTCATATGTAAGCTATCATGCATGAAGAAAAACTAGAGTGATGATTCATTGACAAGTACTCCTTACATTCCATTTAAAGATCCTCTTGGGAATTAGCCCCCATCAAGCTATATCTTTGGCATCATTTAATCACTACTGTCTTCTTTAAAGGACATCAAAGATGGATTAACTTCATTCTCTGAAAGAGAAGTATTGATAAGAGTGCTGTACTCTTTAGTTCATCCAAATAACTTGAAATTAAAAATAAAAAAAATAAAAGAAGTGGGCTAGAACTGCCCATGTGTCTAGGGGAGACAACAATATGAGAATGGATTTGATACGTTTACCTACGGTCTGTTGGATCTCAGGAGGATAAGCAAAGGATGGTTCCCAATGAATATTGAATGTACAAAACTGAAAATCCTTTTGCTTGATTTTCAAGTTCTCACTAATGAATTTTGCAGTAAATATCGCATGTACACCTAGAAGGGATAAGAAAAATTACATCAAAGTGAGAACAAAAGTCCCAGAGCTTGCTTTTGTAAGGGAAGCTCCCGGACTTTGATGAGATTTGTTGTGATATTACTGTTTACAGTAATGAATAAAGTTAAAAGGAAAGTACTCCCTTACACTGCTAGTTATTAATTACTTGCATCTGATATACATGTCTGGATACTCTGATATCTATCAACTATGTTACAAATCAAGGGTTTTACCGACGGAAAATTGTATTGTATAGCCATTACATGGGAGAATTTGTTCTGTTTTTTTTTTGGACATGGGGATTCATTCCAAAAATGTATTATTTAAATACAACAATTAATATCACATTCCCATAAAATCTCAGATCATGTTCTATCCAACAATTAAAATGTACTATTCCTTTCTTTGAGGGGCACATATATGGCCTCAGGCCAGAGTTAGATAAAAGTGCCTGGCATGTTGAGTGAGTTAGTTCCAAATGGACTTCAATGAAAGATGAATTAATATCAGCATTTCTTTTCCTCTTGTTAGGAAGTGAAGATCATAAAAATCAAACCCCAAGTTAGAAATTAACATTCCTTTGGCACTATACATGTACAAAAGAAAAGGTCTTCTTACTGAACCCATTTTTTTTTCTCATTAATTCTATATAGATCACTTATGTAAAAGATATTGAGAGAGTAAGAAACCTTTTTTTAACAAAGAACCAAAACCTGGAGAAACTTTTGAATCATGAACCCTAAAACTCTTTTGCTGACTGATAGCAATAATATTTACTAGGTGATCAAGTTTAAATTGTCTAGAAAATTCATGGTAAAGGCCAGAGCTCGCGGAACTAATTTCATCCAACTCTTGAAAACAGTGGCTATTTCGAAAAACATAAATCAAATAATTTCCTGTCCAAAATGGCAAACTACTCACAGAGAATAAATGGTGACTTCTATTTATTTGTTTATTTTGGCCAAGGATTAAGTATATATATACCCATGCATGCGATGCGTGCTTTTGCAAAAATTATATGGCTTAAAGAAAAGATCTTATTCCTTAAAGAAAAATCAAGACCATTCACAAACACTAGATGCTCTCCATTCTTTGAGTGAAATAATAGAAAAATTATTATTAAGATAAAAATTAAAAAAAATCAGAGGAAATTAATAGGTTACACTTATCTAAATATGAAAGAAGCTATGAGAGTAGTACAGGTACAGTTATTAGAGTGAAAAAAAAAAAAAAAGGCACATAATGAGTTTAAAAATTTTTTTCTTCAATTACTAATATTTTTAATAAAAAGTCAAAAGATTTTAATACCTTTAAATATTTATTTTATTTTATATTTGAACGTTTGACTAATTTTGACTTGTGACGTCAAAGAATTAATAAAATGTTACATCTCATATAAAAAATTAAAGAATTATATCAAAGAAACAAAAAAAAAAACTATAAATATATTCTATAAATGTAACATAAAAGTAAACTAAAATCTCATATGATGAAAATTAAACCTAGAAATTAATTTTAAAAGGAATTAAAATATTGAACTAACAAGCTGTGTAAAACATGTCTAGAATTGATCATGTGGAGCGAATCAATAATTTTGCATTTGGAAAATCAGTTTAAAGAGAGCTGATGATGACAGATTTAAATTCCTCATCCAAAATCAATGCGCTAATGCTAGACCCTCAGTCTCAAGTCTCAACCTACCACAACCGAATACTCATTGGTAACAGCTTGGGGCTTCTCAAACTTTTCCTTCCCCATCATTTTCTTTTATTTCTTTCCTTGCTACCAAACAAAACTTAAAAACTGGCAGAGATATTGTAGCTGCAATATTAAGTATTAATCAATAATTTAAACATTAAACACAATGGGAAATACGACAAATTTTTTGTCTGAAATCTTTTGATGTCCGATAATCACTTTAAGTTTCGATTAATCCAGAGTTGAACTGGATTGGATCTTACAAAAAAACAAGCTTTCTCAAATTTATTTTTTTATTTACAAAACTCGAAATTAAAATTTTACAAAAATTGAGTTTCTTGCCGCTCTTATGGCGTTTATAGAGATACGACAATTTCATCAACAAGATTTGGCAGAAAGCCTTCTTTGCTTTTAGGTACATGCAGAGTTAAAATTTGGGCCTCAAAGGTCAATAATTCTCCCAACTCATGATAAGCCCCTCCATTGTTGATAGCTAAAAAACAAAAAAAGAAATCGAGCCTAACCCATTGTTGATAAGCTATGGAAGAAGCTTGAGCCCATTGAAGATGTGTGTCCAGACTCCAGTAACAAGCTCTCACGCGGGCTCAAACGCAGACTCCGGCAAGCAAGTGTCAGACAGGAAGAGCCAGACTTCTCAATACTCAACATTCGGTTAATTGAACTCCATCTTACTGTCCAAACATTCCACTGACTAGACATGAAACACTAATCCATTTAGCTTCCGAATCATCAGGACACACGCCTGTGGTAGAACCTTTAAAAATTGTATATAGGTAGTAATGCAGCTACAGCTCCTTTAAACAGTAACCCATTAAATTAACCAAATGAACACCCTAATGGGTCGGAGCAGTGATACTAGCCTTTTTTTTCACTTTTCTGGTTCCTGAGGTATTTGTTTGCACAGGGCATTTTCAATGATATTCTCTGGGATAAAATTCAGCAAGTATTCCAGCTTTGGATGAAATACAGCATACATGGAAGAAAGGGTGGGTGGGGAAGGGGAAACGAAATAAGATGGAACAACTTGTTGATAGGTGTTAGCCAAAATTTCCTACATCAAGATTCTAAATAAACATTTATTTACATAGCCTGGTTTAACATTCTATCCATCTAGAGTAGGGACTAAGAACTCCAGAGGACGACCTATGGTGTCATTTTTTTTTGACATTTTTTTTTTATCAAGGAACCCTGAATTTGGAAGACCTTACGACCATGCTTTAATCATTAAAACTGTACAAAGTAAATTCAGAGATGAAAAGCTATTCATCATTGCTGCATCTTCCGGCTCAACATCTCTTCATTCTAACAGTAGAACATTACTCGCTTGACATTCTCCTTCAAGGCTGGCAATGGCCGCACCCCGGATTCTCCTGCGGCCCTTGTGCCTTTGGTGTGACCTGTACCACCACCTGTTGATCCATTCTCTTGCATCTCTGGTTCCATGTAGAACCGGGCACGGAATGCAGCTAAATGTGCATAATATGCAGGAGGAACTGCAAACAAAACCGCATATCAGCAAAAGAAGCTACTAATCATTAATCAAACAGTTGGCTATTACGCCTCATGCTGGTGGCATCAAATATATTAAAATTAAGATTTTTCTTCATGGGTTTGACCAAATCCTTGTTTTCTAAGTCTAATATGAAATTCCCACTTCAAAATATGAGAAATTTGTAATTTAAACTGAAATGAACTTTTCAGTGTCCTAACAGCCTTCATCTTATTGTCCTTACAGGGGTAATGAAAGAAGCTTTGGTTGCAAGGATATAACATATAAAAACCTCACTTACCAACAGATACTGAGCGGGTGCACCTTGCATATGTGTAACAAAGGTTGTTTGTTAGAGACTGTATTCCATCTGCGGTAAAATTGTTTTCATCCCAAAGAACATGGTAGTGTGCTGGCCGACTTGTTCCCTAACAATATTAATAAAGATAAATTAATTCTAAAGTTAAATGAATAAATAGTTAATGCTACAAAGGATGCTTAAAGAATGAGATGATAGTTTATAGAAAAGTTATATGTTTAAATGATATGGGCAATGATGCAAACACAAATTTCTAGTACATCATGGTTTAAAAGTATAACTAGTTAAAAGCACCACTGATGTCGAGGTCACTACTTCAACAGTGTCAAATTCTACATGCATTATAGCTTTGCAAAGGTCTCACATACAAGTCTTGTTGAGTTCAGAGTACACACACATTCAACAATTCAAGAATCAAATGAAGAAAAAAAATACCTTTTTACTTTAAATTTAGCCCTTTTTTCTTTCTTACAGAGCTAGGGGAGAGCAAAATTCGGTTGAAACCGGAAAAACCAACAAAAACCAAATTTTTTGTGTAAATCAGATCAGTTAAATCTGATTATATGGATATTTCAGTTATTGGCTGGGTTTAAATGGTTAAAATGGTCAATTTTTTGTTTTAAAAGTTGAAACCGAATAAACCGAAATACCTAATTAAAAAAAAATAAACACCCCTTTTCTTTTGTTTTTTGAAGTCCTAGCCCCTCACTCTCAGCTCCATCTTCTGAAACCCAGCCATTTGCTGAAACCCATCTCCATCTTCTCCCCCAGGCCAGATTTGAGATCTCAGTTGGCGTTCTCACGTGACTCACCAGTCTCCAACCTCTCCTTTTCCCTCGTCTCTCAAATCCCACAATCCCTTTCACGCTTATCTTGCTTTGCCAGTTTTTTCTGTGCGCTGCACCGCTGCCATGTCTTTAATGCCGCACCACTCCGCATCTCTGCCTCTTTCATTCCTCAGTTCCTCTCTGTCTCTCATGCTCATCTCGCTTGCTGTCTCTCTTAAGCTTATCCTGCCTTCTCTTCAAGGCTTCAACAGTATCGAGGTAAGTTTTTCAAGATTTATCTTGAATTCTTGATTCTTGAATGACTAAAAGAAAAGGGAACGGTACTGCAAACTACTTCCGTTTCTTAAGCTATAAGCATAAATGTGTTTAAGTTTGTATAGATATAAAAAACCCCAAATCCCTAAAGTCTGCAACAACAATATAAAAAACCAATAAGAACCCGTTTCTCCGAATCAAAAGAAAACATGAACCCTATCTTGAAAACCCAATCAGCCTTGAAAATTCAAGAAATTAGAAACAGATAATGAACGTAAAGAACACGAGATCTTACTTCGAAAACGTTGGAGCCGACTAATAAGTCAGATTGACAATGGGATTAGAATGGAAATATATAGCTTTAGAGAGATGAAATGAATGATGATAGGAGGGTTTATGGGTTTTTTTCCTTAAGAAGAGGAGAATTTGATTTCTGGGTTTAAAATCTTCTTTTTGATTTAATGATTAATGGGATGGAGAAGAGAAACAAAGGTTTTACCCAAAAGCTTCCCTTCCCTGTGCTTCACATTGTGACAGGCTTAAAACCAACAAAACCAACCAAAACCGATCACCTTTATCCGGTTCAGTTTTTTCGGTTTTCTTTACATACATCAGTCGGTTCGGTTTTTATAATAGATTAAGTCAATTAAATCAGTTATTCAATTTTTACAACTGAATTAACTGAACCGACCATTTGCTTAGCCCTATCCAGAACTTATCACTGAGAAACTTCTCCCAAACATCCCATATTTAACCCACAGCAAGTCACCATATATCATCATACATAGGTTAACAGATATAAATACATACAAATTAAAACAACAGCCAAATCAAAGTCAAATCGGTTAAGGAAATTTCAGGTAAAAAAATCCAAGGTTACCGAAATTGAAATGGAATGAAGAATATTAATTTTCTACCTGAATACCAGCATGGCTGCAAAGATAAAAATCAAATTCTGTTGGATGACAGATTTTCGAATCAACAACAGTGCCTGAAAAACAAAATACAACACCATTACAACAATTAATGATCCTCAAGCTGTGCAATGCCCATTTATCTTTAATAATCAAATTATCCATGAGACTTGATCTTTCACCAGGTAAAATGTTTCCACTCTTGTCTGTGCTGCTTCGGTCCCTGTGATTATTAGCAAACAATCGAGTGTGGTGTCGTTTTTGTACAACAATGAAAGTCACTGGCGGTTGATAGTTTGGTTCTAGAGAAGCACAGGCCTGCAAATAAATTCTATCAGAACCATAGATGTCCCCAAATCTGTTTAAATTGATTTAAAAACAGTTATCAGAAAAGAAACTGTATTAATACTCACCTTCCGTATTGCATCTAGCTCGTACAGCAGAACTTGATAAAATTGCCCTTCACTAACACCATCCCTGCTCAAATGATTTACCCAATTATTACCCGACATGAAGGGTCTACCACGTATGAATATGCATGAACAGTGGATCCAACCCACTTTAATTGTTTAAATGCAGGACTACAAGTCAACGCAAGGCTTTCACAATACAAAACATGGCTAAGCAGGCATCCATGTACTCCTACTAAATGCATGTCAGAGTTACAGATGCATGAGTCCACTGCTAGCATATCAGCTCTCCCAGATATGATGCAAAAAACCTAGACAACTCTTCTTGGCCTCCTAAAACTTTGGGAATGGGACTTCTATCTCAAGTTCAATTTTAATGAAGGTATGGCAACTGAGAATGAAATACAATAGCAGAAATATATACCAACAAATCCTTCATCACAAACCTGTAAAATATAATCCTCAGAGGCTTCTGCCCTGTTGCCTTCCTAAAGGATACCAGAAGATCCCTACACGAGAAATTGTAATTAGAAATGAAAGTGCATGCTACTTCATGGTTAAAAGTACTGGTCTGGTGGAATTGACATCGGCTTACCTGATCATGCCACCACTAACTGTGCCACGGACAGGATCCTGCCACGTTTTGTACAAGTCCTGTATGAGTTCCTGTCTATGAGCTTGAGCACAAACTAGTCCGGCATATTTTGTCACTTCAGGCCAATCTTGTGAAGCTACAACCTAGAGAACCAGTATATTTCAGAAACCAGAGTCTAACTATTAGCACCAGAGTCCAACTATTAGAACAAGGATGAAAACAAGTTTGACGAATATAAACTAGAAAAAAGAATCATACTGCTGCAATTGAGGGGCTGGAATCTTCTCCATTTTCTGGGTGAGTCACATCTGCTCCAAATATTATGGTTGGTATGTCACTGACTAATGGTATTCTGCAGCTGATAGCATCCAAAAGAACAGTGTTTCTGCCACCCATCTGCATCAATGATGAAGGATAGCCATTTATTGGGGACTTTCACATATATTGTGAAAAGGGTTTAGAGGCATATGTACTGACCAAAATGTTGGTTTAAAGTTTGAAACCATATCATTTTTGGGAACAAACTAATTTATTGTATATAACTGGGAGAAATGATTTAACCTTAACATTGATCTTGAGGGCCACATTAGCCAAGTATTGTTTACTGATCTTGAAGACATGTTTATTGAGACAGCATTGAGATATCAAGCCTAGATCAGTTTCACAAATTCGCTTGAGATCACCTGAAGAAGTAGAATGATGTCATTCTTCCAGTTTTCCAACCTTCCATCCTTTTGGAAGCAAAGGAGGGTAGGATTTAAGGAGTCACCTTAAGCACACATAAGCACAGAGGAATAAAGCATACATCAAAGGATTAGAACTGCAAACCATCATGACATGACATACCATAAAGTGACCCATTGTTGTCAGGCAATATAGCTAATAGAAGCTCTAGTTCTTTTCCCTTAGATTTATTCATGGATGCATGATAAACATGCTTCAAAGCTTTTTCCACTTGCTCTGGCCTGGCACTGTATATTGGAATAACAGGCTCTGGATTGAACTCCTATAAAACAGCAATGACTTACAAACTTATAGTCCACTGAAATTATGAAATACAAAAAATAGAGGAAAGAAACTAGAATTTACTGATCTTAAATGCCCAAGATTATAAGATATAGAAAACTACCATGCCAGAAACTTGGCACATTTGAGCAAGTTCATTGCAAAACCCACGGGCAACAGTCTCTTGCACACTTCGTGAGAAGTTAATACATGCCCATCGGCTAACAGTCATCCCATTGATCATTTTCTAGATCACATAAAAATGAGGCCAAAATATCAGCAAAACAAGCTAGAAAAGTTATAGGTCTAGCTAAAAGAACAATTATAAGATCCTCTAGACTTTAGTGCTAATGACCCATCCAAGAGAGCACACTCAACAAGAACTACACTGAAGAGACATGAACCCATGCACCACATGCTTAGCTTATATTTTTGTAAACTAGGCATAAGAAAAAGAGCCAAGTGCTCCTACCTTGTACCTCAACCGATCAGCAAACTTGATTAGCTTAAAAAATGGTATAAATCTTCAGAAAAATTTCAGAAAATCTTGATTAACTTCCCTGTCCCTTCTATAATTTTTCTCTTTTCCTTGCTTAAAATAGAACATGCGAAGGGTTGGAAAAGGAGAACACACCAGTACTTACGAAAGAAAATGAATAATATTGAAAATATACAAGAGAATATTACCTTGTTCATCATATTCCACTGCCCCACTTGAGGCAGACAATCCTTTTCTTTTCCAGTTTCATGATATTTCAGCTGCAAGGAGCCAATGAAATGGTCAATAATGAATAAAAAATCATTTTTCTTGCCGATTATGCAGAAATTTTATGATATATTACCCAAGGGGCAGGAAGGATTCGAGCCTCAACCGAAGCAAGTTTTTCACTGATTTTGATTCCAAACTCCTTTGCATAAGGATCTTGGTAGTAAGCATTATGTTGAACTGTCTGCTTGTGTTAAATTGCAGGAAAGACAATGTCATTGCTAAAATCAGGTAAATACTCAAAAGACTCTGAAGATAATAAACCAATAAATTCTATTTCAGATACCAGCATCTTAGTCCTTTTTAAGGATTCACTTCTCCATAAGTCAGCAACTTAATGTATAGAGTCAATTATTTGCATCAATTTCATCCTCACATTAACATACATTTCCAAGGAGAAATAGAAATTTTAGCAGACTTAGAATAGCTTAGCAACTTCCTAAACTGTTCCACAGGTTATGTATTGTAGGAATTCTGCGGTGCTTTGGTCATCACTCATCAGAAAGACCAAGATTATAAATCCTACAATGTAAAGTTTGCACAAATACACAATGGCGTAGTTTGATATACATACAAGATTGCAATATAAGCGCACCTGCAAAATGTCATTTTCCCGATCTCTTGGTCTTTGGCATGTGACTTTCAATAGAGCAGTAATTTGTCTCTCATTCAATCTTTTTGTATATCGTTGTCCCTCAACAATTTTGCAAGCCTAACAAAGCAAAGAGTCCAGATTTCTCATGAGAGTCTGCCAAAAGAAAGAAAAAGAAAAAATTTACTGAGAAAATGATAAATTTTCCAATGACATCTTCCGACCTCCATAGGTAAATAATTTGCCTTCCTCTGGTTTCCTACTTGAAGGCAAGGTAGATGTGTATGCTGAATTGTGAAGCCATACATCTCTTGGAAGTATTCAACAACAGACTTCATGGTCGAGTTGTCATCAACAGGAAACCTGAACAAAGCACCATAGGTAATACTAATAAGGAGAGGGTAAACACTCATCAAGATCATACATCCTAGAAAGGTAAGAGAAACTTCTTTATTTCACTGTCATTCAAGCTCTAATATATACTTGATTTGCTACAGAAATTCAAGGAGAAATCAGAAAAGAAAAGAGCTGAAACTTACACTAGTTCTCTAGTAGGCTGAGAAGTCAATCCTGAAACACGGTATTTTCTTCGTACATTCCCCCTATGTGTCACCTCTACTTTCACTCCTCTGAGTGCCTTTTTAATCTGTCATTTATTTCAACTTTAATTATGATTAAATCAAATGCCAAGAATGAGACCACGCTGCAGCAGCAGTAAAAAGAAAAAGATACCTTCACACGATCAGAATCAGACAATTGCCTCGATAATACACCCTGGCCTAGAAGCTGAGCGCCAAACTCTATTACAGGGAGAGGCTCAATGAATGCAGCTGAAGCCATATCTGTTACAAAAGATAAAATAGAGGTAAAAACAAAATATGAGAAACATTAATCAAAGGTAACTGCCAAGTAATTTTGTAAATTTTATCATTATTCATACCAATATTCAGAGACAAGCCCATCTGAGTAGGCCTAATACTCTGGTAAAAACCACACCATGACTCCAAACCATCACCAAGCCTTTTTGGTGCTCTAATATCAGGTGAAAAGAAGTATCTCCCAATAGGACAGTAACTAAACAGCATCAGACAGTGTAAGATGCCCAGAACAACAATATTGATAACAAGAACCATTTTTCCATAAACACAAACACTTTTCAGTCTCGTACCTCTTTGTCGATAGCTGCCGTAATACAATGTCAAGAATCTGCAAAGCTTCTTGTGGAGCATCAGCGCGCTTACCAGCTAGAAATTGGCCTAAATGATGCATGTTTGCTCGCGCAACAAACTTTATTACCACTTTGTATTCTCTTTCTCTTCTGTAAAATCATATAGATGCCATTGGAGATCAACACAAAAGAAATTAATGCATATCTATACTACTTGAGTAAATTGAAAAAAATATAATGAGAGAGAGAAATGGTAAAATAATTTAATCTTTATATTTATTTCCTTTTCATGAACTGTTGTCAAGGAAGTAAAACCCACATTGCACAAGAAAAGAAAGTAGAATGTCCATGAAAAAGGAAAAAGAAGAGACAATTCGTACTCACTTGGGGCCATTGATGCCATCCTCTTTATCTACAAGCTTGATGGTGAACTCTTTCCGAGAAAAAGGAAGTTCACCGGCCGTGTACAGACTCTTTCTGCCATCATAAGCAGGCAATCTCATTCCTAAATCTGATTCTTTGTACAATCTCACAAGCTCTGCCATAATTGCCCTATTCATCGTTTTGGATGCCACTTCAGGAGTTATTCTAACCTGCAAAGAAGCAGAACACAGGTTGCAGAAAGGCAAACAACAAGGAGAACAAAATTTAAACACCATAAATGCCATTAAAAGAAAGGACATGGTGAGAACAGAAATCTTATTCAATTTCATCTTCAATGCAACAGAAAAAATGAAAAGACGACTATGTCAGATTAAGGCCCCCCACCCACAAAATATTGCCATGAAACAAATTATAAAATCCACAAACTTAAAAAAGATACTACATAAGATGTCTTTGCTTTGCTGCAGTAATACGATGAACCCTATTTAATGTAAAAAACACAATACAAGAAAAAAGAGCTTACATCATACTGGTTCAAGTCCTTGTCTGGTAACTCTGCAAAGAAATGATTAGCCTTTACAATACACTTTGTCCCAACTTGACCATAACCAGGCCTAGGTGCAAAATTCAAAGACTTGCTTGAAGTAGGAAACCCCATTTCCGTTCCAGAAGAACTATGACCGTTCTGAATAGACTCATTTGAAGTTGCTGCCACAAGATCAGTAGCAAATGGACGCACTGGGTTATGTGCTACCCTGCAGGGCCTTGAACTTGGTCTCATACAAACATCCCCTTGATCAGATTTTCTACCACCTCTTCCTCTTCTTCTTCCTCCATTCTTTGATGGAGGTGAGGTTTGGTTATGGGGTTGTTTTGTGTTCTGTGGTTCATGAGCTGCTGGAAGAGGACCTTTGCCATTTTGTGCAGTTTTTGGTGCTCTTTGAACTGGGTTCATAGTGTTTTGCAAGTGATTTTTTATCACAAGGTGTTGCACTGAGTTCTCTTTCATTTGCTTTATAGGCATAGTAGCCAGCTTTTCTTAACTTGCTCACTGAAACTGATACGACACAAGAACAAAAGCTTTGTCCAAAAGAGTTAAAAGAAGATGGACTATTTTCACGAAATGGCACACGCATAAAGAACTGGTTTCTCCTCTATTCTCATACTTGTTACCTCTTCCTACCCTTCACGGATTAATCACCCTTTCAGTTTGAAAATACAAGAAACAAATAGGGAAATGTACGTCAGTGAAAAAACACCAAATCTTGCAAAAACTGCAGAAGATTAAAAAATAAATGTTGATAATGCACCAAAGTTGCATAGACAAAAGTAAATGGCTATGGGAAAAAAGTCCAGACTTTCTTGCTCATTACAAGCTTTACCATTCTTTTGCAACACTAATCCCTCAATCATTCACCTTTTTTTCAGCATCTTACTCCCAAAACAATATGCTACTAAAATTAAAATTCATGAAAAAATAAAATAGAAATGCAAAACTTATAACTATAGACACCATTTTATAAGTCCGTTTAAAATAGAAATGCAAAAAAGACCTCAAAAGGCCAAGCAAAGGAGGGACAAAAAAAGGCACAAAACCCCAAACCAGGCTCCGAACTAAAAAAAAGAATCAGCTCTGCAACTTGAAAAAAGAAATGGCAAGAAGCAAAGACAAACTGAACATCAACTCCAAAACCAAACCTTCTCGAGAAGCCTCTATTGTGAAACCAATGACCATAAAATCGTAAGACAGACAACATTAGCAAAATGAGTTAAGAATTATTTTATAACAATACCCAAAACAAAAAGTGGTTATATCCAGAAGACAAAACCATTCCCCTAGGCTTGTCCCTACCAAAAACTGAAATTTTATTAGGAAAAAGAAAAAAAAATCAGACCACAAATAAATATAAGCCCAAGCAGATAAAAACATAGCAACAGCATTAAAGAAACTTCATTTATTTTATTTATTTTTTATGTAAAGAACAGATTCTGAAACCATGATGAGACTTGGTATATAGTAAGAATAAAAGCCATCTAGAAGAAAACCAGAAAACAAGAACATGTATACAAAGAGAAGGAATAAACATTGAAAAGGGCAGTGAAATCACTATCTCATGGTTATCCCAAACAAAAAAAATACAAAAATTTAATGATTGAGAAAATAAATAAAATGAAGCCATTAAATGCATCGTAAAATATTGCTAGTATACCCCAAAAAAACTCACCAAGCAAGTGGAAAAACATACAAAGCAGTGAACTTTGAAGCAAAACAAGAGAGTAGAGAAGAGGATAGAAAAGATGGGTTGAAGCCGGAGAAGGCGAATAGAGATTAAAAGAAAAGGCAAAAGTGGGAGATAAAAGATGGGTTTTTGAGGAGGATTCAGAGAAGTAAAGAGAGAGATGGCGTAGTGAAAGAAAGGAGATGATGGTGGTGAATCTTTATACACGCACGGAAAGTGCTTTTGGTGTTTTCTTTTATCATGTGTAAAAGCCTTTGTGAGCCCCTCTCTCTCTGCTTTTAAAAAAATGGCTTTGGCCTTAGCTTAGCCTCCTCTTTCTCTCTCTTTTCGCTTTGTTCTTGGTTCTGAACTGATGGCGCAGCCTCGGGGACGTACCATGACATATATTTTTTTAAGACTAATAAAGTAAAAACCCCTGTCTTTGAAAAGCACATACATTATTTATGTATAGATATGGATAGTTGGATACATAAACAGAGAAAGTGGTTGGCTTTGGTGATGGTGTTCCGGTGGAGGAGGGATGGATGGGGCTTTGCTAAATAGTCCAAAACAACTAACTGAGGATTTTATAAAAGCAATCATACACAGAAGAAGAATAATTCGAACTTGCAGTACTCTCTCCTGCACCTTCTCCATTTGCTGTAGTCCTTATGTAATGCTTTGCTTTGCCTTCCTCTCTCTCTCTCTCTCTCTCTCTCTCTCTCTCCCCAAAACCATAAAACATTTTTTTATTAAATTAAATTAAAAATATCTATTCTACACATACTACTTCTATACCGTCCATCTTCATAAGGCTATTTGTAACGGTCGATTTATTAGAGATTGGTGTTTGGGTCCTCCTTTTTTGATGTGGCCACTGTGCCCACTAGTTTTTTTTGCCTTGTCATCGTGTTGACTATTTGTTTAAATTAAATGAACTCGGCTATAGAAAGTTTACATTTTTTAAATTATTTAGTACTATTAAATTTTAAAAATAAAAAAAATGGCAAAAGTAATAATCATATGTTAAATTTTGGCGACAAAATGATTGTATAGATAAATTGGCTGGGTAGAGAATGACAAATAAGTTATGCTAGTACTACTACTATATACCAGTATTTATATACCAAGAAAATCAAGTTTCCATCCCAAAAAAAATTATGAGTGCATTGGATTGGGTCCACTTTGTTATTGTTTTGGGACCCAGAGATCAAAGGTACTGATGTGGTCATGTGGTGGGGGTAGGAATGTACACTATTATACCTTATGATGGATCAGTGGACTCTGAGAGTTACAGGACAAAAGACCAGCAAAGAGGTGTGTATTATGACATTCTGGACTTGAGGAGATTTTGGGTCCCAGCTTTAAGACCTTAAGAATATGCTAAAGTTCATCCAATTTAAGTTTTTTGATGGAAGGGAAAGCCCCTCCCTCACTCATTATATTTTGGATGCTTCACATTGATGAACTGGTTTGTAGATCATTGTTTTGTTGACCAAGTTTCAAGATAGTTTGAAATGATTGTGTGTTTGTAGCCCTTGCTTTGGCCATTTGCCTCCAAATAAGATCATGCCACCAAGATCTTCTTGATTCTGTTAATTGGATGTCTATTAATTAAAGAGCAAGAAAAAAAAAAGGTTAGTATCATCACAAGATCTTGTGATGTGAGATTTACTCCAATGTTGGATAATGTTGGTGGCATGCATTCCCATAAAACTCCATCAAAGTATAAATGCACCAAATCATTACCCCAAAACAAGGCCATAAAAGAAAGAGAAAGGAAGGGTCAAAACTAAAAAAGGATTGGATATGGGTTTGTTTTGTTTTGTTTGCACATACAAATAGTTTTTGAAATTTTCTAATTTGAATGTCAATGAAGATATAATAGTTTTAGTGACAGTTGATACTAGGATAGATGGGCAAGGTTTGTTTTGTCTTGAGATTGGAATTTTTTTTGTCACCAAAAAATATACTAAGTGAAGGCTGTTTGGATTATGGGGAGGGTTTTATTCTTATCCGAATGTATGCGTACATATATATATATATATATATATGATAATTTGTATTTATTTTGTATCAAATAAATATAAAATATAAAAATTATCATATAATAATTTATATTATTGTATTAAATATAAAATACATTATATATTTTTATTAAATTTATATATAATTTTTATTCAAATTTTAAATTTTATTATTTAATATCTTTTTATTATTGTATTATATTTAAAATTTTTAAATAAATAAAAAAAAGTACAGTGGGACCCATCCTCCACGATACAAAGGGGTTACAAATAACAACACATCCCAACAACAACATTCCACATTGTACAGTGCTAATTGCTGCTATGATTCCACCCATCTCAACTTTGGCTGCTTTGCTGTTTGTTGGGGACACTGTGTTGTTCGACTTTCTAATGAGTAATAAAACAATTGGAGCACAGTGGCTTGTGCCCCAAACGCATAATCAGTGTGAATACGACATCCTTCCTTCAAAAAGTGTTGGCAAATAATAGTAATAAACAATATTTAATTGTAGGCCACAATTTTTTAATAATTCGAATCAATCCGAGGTTATTCAAAGTTTAATGAGGGTTAGAGTTTCTAAAATTGTGGCTGAAGGACTAAATCCTTAAAATTGAATTGTTATAAAGGCCAATCTTTGACTTCAAACTTAATTATCTATACATAACCTGCTAAATTCCTTCTGTCAAATAAGAAAACAGAAAGCATAATGGTACCTGTTGGAAATATAAGTGGAATTTAAAGCATTAACAAAATTGTCCGCTTAACAACCACTTCATTGGCCGCCAATTCAAATGAAATCTTAATTGATCACTTGAGTTTGGTTGAATTTGGGTATCAATCATCCCTTGTTATGTAAATTATAAGCCTTCCATATTTTTTCCTACTAAACAAAGAAAAGATCCTTTGTTAAATTATAAGCCTTTCATTTTTCTTTTTTACTAAACAAAGAAAAGGAAAATTTTCTACTCCAATAATATCATAATTATAGAATATGAAAAACTAAATTGAAGTTGAATTTTAATTTTCATTTAGTTGATTTATACAATTGTTCCTAAAAAATGTTATTCACTAGATATAGAGTTCAAATTTTAATAGTTGCAAAATTTTCCTCTATCCTCAGGAGTGACCTATTATGTTAAAAAAAAAATGAATTTCGGATCCATAAATTGAAAGAAATTTTATATCCAACTTGTTGGTTTCAAGACTTACAACTTCACAAACTTGTAGTTGATGATGATCTTCTACTTGTATCTTTGATTGTAGTTTTCCCTCCTTCAACTTTGTTGAACCTAAATTGGAAAAAAAATGAAATGGTTTCAAGGCATGCTACAACTGTCACTTTCTTTAAGGTTTATTTTGTCTCTACCAATTACGGTATGCAAAAAAGATATGTCAAAATGCCTCCAAGAATAAAATTTATATTTGATTTTCCTTATACGAAAAAAATTTAACCACCAAAAGGTCATTGATGAGAGACGAAAATACTTATTTTTAACAATATTTCTTGCAATAAAACAATACCAAAGAAACAAACCTTTATATTGAACAAATTAGAAAGAGAAGAAAAAGTTTTCTAAATCTGTTCATATCTTGAACTTATTGAAAAAAAAATCGCAACCAAATGAACACACATAATCTTTATTTATAAAGATTAATTCTATGGTTGTGTCTTTGATTGTGTTATTTCAATCAAATATCATTTCCTTTTATCAGAAAGATACATTTTTGAATCATTAAATTATATTAATTCATTTGAATGATCACTCTTTTTCATTCTAATAGAAATAATTTTTTATGTTTCAAAAAATTATAATTTTTCACTAGAGTAGTCGACTGCTCTCTAAAGGCAATTGACCACCTTTTTTATTTTTATTTCCAAAACGTTCCATGAATCAAGGCAATTGAATGGAATCTTAATGTGTGCACACCTTATTTTGTTCAAAAATTTTCTCATATTCAATGGGTTTTCAAATTTTATTTCAATAAAAGGTTGTGAATTTGTTCAATCGAACTTTAATTTATGAAATTGAATTTTAAGCCAAAATTTAAAGGTTGAAAAGTATTTTTTAAATTTATTTATATTTGTTGACAGATTGTGTATTAAATTAGGATCAATTTCTTGATTTCTTAGGATTTATATTTCTAATCTTTTATTTGTTTCTATCTTTGGACGATTGTGTCTTGATTTTGTAGGCTTTTGTGTACATATCAATTCCTCTATATTAAGGGATTATTTTTAATAAAATATATAGAGAGAACATTGTTTTTTAGTCTTTGATTACATGGTATGAGAGTAAGGTTTGCTTTTTTTTTTTTTCTAATGGCCAAAACAACCATGGCTAGTACCTTTCAAGACAATGCATCAGAGGTAACTTCTCAACTAATTCAAAATTGTTTTTTTGTCATTGATTACATGGTATGAGAGTAAGGTTTGCTTTTGATTTTTTTTTTTCTTTTCTAATGGCTAAAACAACCATGGCTAGTACCTTTTCAAGACAATGCATTAGAGGTAACTTCTAAATTGATTCAAAATTCTTCTTTAATGGCTCCTATTACAAGTGACTCGTATTCCCTGTAAATAACACAACATAAACTCAATGGAACTTACTTTCTAGAGTGGTCTCAATTTGTGATGCTTGTGATTCAAAGGAAAGGGAAAATTGGCTATCTGATTGGTGTAACAAAGGAACCAAATGAAGGAGAATCAAATCATTCAACATGGATTTCTAAAAAACTCTATGGTAATAGCATGATTAGTTAATTCTATGGAGTCCAGGATTGAAAGAACCTATCTTTTCTATAGAAGTGCTAAAGAAATTTGTGATATGTAAAGAGGATGTATTCAAATCTTGAAAACTCATCGTAATTCTTTGAAATCAAGTCAACCTTGAAAGATTTGAAACATGGGATAATTTTATAATTGAGTAATACAAAGACCTGACAAGCCTTTAGCAAGAAACATATTTGTTTTCTAATAAAAGTGGTATTGTGTAAAGGACAGCAAAAAATACAAAATGATGCTTGAAAAAAAAAGTTTTTATTTTCTCTATATCTAAATAAGGAGCTTGATAAGGTGAGAGGCAAATAATTGAACCAAACCCGTTCAAGCATTAGGGAGGCTTTCGTTGTACTAAAGAAAAAGTCGAATAGAGTTGTGTTAAGAAATAAAGAAACCATTGCTATAACACCTTCAAAACTACCTTATTTCTAAGAAAAATGATTATTCTAGACTTGGAGATTAACGTGATAATTGTAGGAATGATGGAGCTTAACGTGGTCATTGTCAATGCCCTTATTATACAAAAGAAACTTGTTGAAAAATTCAAGACAACCCAACAAATTGGAAACCATGCAAATAAAGAGAATAAGGGTTTTCAAGTTGCTATAGAAGATAACAAGGTTGAAGGTTTGATTTTAGCAATAAGCAACTTTAGTAGCTCCAAACACTCCTAAGCAACACCTAAATGACTGCACACCTTACTCCAAAGTGCACAATTGCACAAAAAGATAATTACCTTTCTACTTTATGTGCAATATAATTTTAAGAACTCTTGGATTATAGATTCTAAGGCATTCAACCATATGACCAATTGCCATAAACTATTTTCAACATATCATCCCTATCCTGAAAATCTTAAGATTCATATTATTGATGGATCACTATCCTTTGTTGCTAGAAAAAAAAATTAAGGTATTAATATCACACTACTTTTAGTCTTGCTTTTTCTTAATTTAACATGTAACCTAATGTCTATTAGTAAGTTGACAAATGACTTGAACTATATGGCTTAGTATTATCTTATATATTGTGAGTTTCAGGATTCATTCTTGAGGGGGATGATTGGCAATGCTAAGGAGCATGAAAACTTATACTACCTTGAGGATACTTAACAAGTGAATAAACATGCTTTGGCTTTGAGGTGAATTTATTTTATTTCTAGTGAAATTATGTTACAACACAATGGTTAGGACTTTCCATATCTAAAAACTATATTTTCTTCTCTTTTAAGAATAAAGATGTCTATTCCTTTGGTTGTGAAACTTGTTAACTTGCCAAACACAATCATGTACCTTATCCAAATATCCATATATATATATATATATATTGGAAAAAAATCCATATAGATTTTTTAAAAACTTTTTATTTCATTCATAGTGATATTTGGGACCCTTATAGGAAAAATAACATAACTAGAATTAGGTAGTTTATAACCTTTATAGATAATAACACATGAGCTTGTTGGATTTACTTGTTAAAAGAGAAGTCTAATGCTAAGAAAATTTTTCAGTAATTCAACAAAATGTCCAAATTCAATTTCAAGCTTAAATCCAAATTTTTGCACAAATAATGGGAAGAAATATTTCAATTCAATTTTTGGTGATTATCTAACAAAAAATGATATTTTTCACCAAAGTTCTAGTGTTAACACCTCTCAACAAAATGTGGTTGTAAAACGAAAAAATAATCATTTATTAGAAGTTACTTGTGCTATCATGTTTACCAATAAAATTTTTTTAGTTTTTTTTTTTTTTGGAATTGCTATTTTAACAGCTTTATATTTGATAAATAGATTTCTTAATAGAACTATCAATTTCAAAACACCATTGAACATGTTACCTAAGTCATATCCACAAACTAGGTGTTTACTTATTTACCCTTAAAAGTTTTTGGTTATATATATTTTGTTAAAAAAAAAGATCCATCTTATAGAAACTAGAACCTAGAGTTATAAAATGTATATTTGTTGGGTACTTTCTAACTCAAAAAGGTATAAATGTTATATCATCCACTAAAGCTACTGTCATCCCCCAAATAACATTTGTCTTATTAGATGTCACATTCTTTAAAATCAATCATTTTACCCAAAACCAACTCTTTAAAGGGAAACAATCTGTGAAGATAGGCTTTAAGATTTTTTTGTTCTTCTTCCAATAAAATCAACCATTCCTATTATATCACCAATAGAAACTAAATTGGAAATAGAGAAAGATTCATCTTATACTTAGTCCTTAACAAAAAATGCTTCATGTTCATTCACAATGAAACCATTTTATGCCTTAGCCACATTGTCAAGAATCTAATCCACAAGTAAATTTTGAATTAGAAAATGTTTGGCTTATAGCACATCACCAATGAATACTCAACCTAATTATCTAGACAGACTATAGCATTTAAGAAAGGTATCAGATCATGCATTCAACATGCGTTCTCTGATTATCTATCCTATTGTCATTTATCTACAACATTTCATGCCCTTCTAGAAAGATTAAAGTAACTAAGGTCCCATAAAATATTCAAAAAGCCTTAAAAATCCCAAAATAGAAAGTTCAGTACTTGAAGAGATGAGAACACTAAAAAAGGAACAAAACTTGGATGTTGTGGAGTTACCTAAAAGAAGAATACTAGTTGAATGTAAGTGGGTGTTTACTATTAAGTATAATTCAAATGGTGGAATAAAAACACACAACTTTTGCTCCAAGTACTAAATTAAATACTATATGAGTACTATTTTCACTAACTATTAATCTTAACTAGCATTACACCAAATGGATGACAAGAATGCCTTTCTTAATAAGAAGCTAGGTGAAAAAGTTTATATGAATTTGCCTCCTAGGTTTTAAAGGCAAACAATGATAAGAAAGTATACAAACTAAAAAAATCTCTCTTATGGTTTAAAACAGTCACCAAAGGTTTGTGTGATTACTTTGTAAAGTCAGTAAGAGACATGGATTCAATCAAGGATAAACTAATCATGCTCTTTTTTTAAACACTCAAAGCATGACAAAAAGACTATCTTAATTATTTATGTTGATGATATTATACTAACGGTGATGACATGAAGAAATAGAGCAACTAAAGAATCATACTCTTTTTTTAAACACTCAAAGCATGACAAAAAGACTATCTTAATTGTTTGTGTTGATAATATTATACTAACAGGTGATGACATAAAGAAATAGAGTGGCTAAAAATATTCTTGAAAAAAAATTCAAAATTAAGATCTTGGGTAACTAAAATAATTTTTAGGGATGTAAGTTACAAGAGCAAGAATGGCATTATTATTTCGTAAAAGAAATATATGGTTGATCTCTTAAAGGAAACTAGTATGCTTGGCTGTAAATCAACTGATACACCTATAAATTCTAATGTAAAGCTTGGAAAAAGTGAAGAATTCTAGTAGATAAAGGAGATATCAATGACTAGTTGGAAAGCTTATCTATTTGTCTCATATAACACTTGATATTGCATTTGTAGTTAGTGTCATAAGTCAATACATGCACTTTCCATTTAAGAAATATCTTGAAGCTATATATCAGATCTTAAGGTATTTGAAAGCCACATGGTAAGAGTTTGTTGTTTAAAAGAATGAACAAAAAAAAATGCATTTTACAATTGCAATAAGGTAGGATCAATTAAAGACAAAAGATCCACCTTTAGATATTGTATAAAGGCTTAGGGTAATCTTATTATATAAAGGAACAACAAACAGTCTATTGTTACTTAAAGTAGTACATAAGCAAATTTAGAACTCTTACATAAAGAACTTGTAAACTTATTTGTTGAAAAACTTTTCAGAATTGACAATGACAACTTAATAACTTATTAAGTGTATTTTGATAACAAGGTTGCTATAAGTATTGCTTATAATCCAGTGCATCATGATAATAAAGCATGTGAAGTTGTAGGTATTTTGTCAAAGAGAACATTGATATATGAATAATTTATATGACCTATGTTTCTACAAAATAACAAGTAGTAGATATCCTAACATAGGGACTATATAAAGCAAGCTTTGAGATTATTGTTGACAAGTTGATAATGATAAATATTCGTTTTCCAACATGAGCAAGAGTGTTGACAGACTGTGTATCAAATTAGGATAAATTTCTTAATTTGTTGAGATTTATATTTCTGGCCTTTCATTTGTTTCTATGTTTGAACGATTATGTCTTAATTTTATGGGCTTCTCCTTGTACATATCAATTTCTCTATATATTTGGAGATTATTTTTAATAAAATATTTATACATTGTTTTTTTGTCTTTGACTAGAATTTCTTTTCTTTATTTATTTTTATTTATGTTTTGTTATTTAATTAAAAAAACATAAATATTTATTTTTTTAAAGATTGTAATTTTATTTAATTTTGGAATTTAAAGGTTGAGTTTAATTTTAGTAATCTTGTAAATCAAGCTTTTACAGGAAAAGAAAAAAATTTTGGTAGGATATTGACAGATTCAATTGTTATTAAAATTTTCTAAATTGAAAAGGAATTCAATATTATATATATATAATATATATAATATATATATATATATAAACTCAATTCCAAGCTTAGAAAGAATAAGAAGCATAATCAGCAATTGTCATAACATATAGATCTATGGACCTACTGCTAAATATGAATGAAAGGGAGTCGCTACCAATCTTTTTTATTTAAGTGTGATTGGTCACTTGAAGCAGACTCTGATCCATAAAACCAAAGTTTAGATTCGAAAGTACAATTACGCATGAAAGATTATGCACCCCCATGCGCCTATCCAAAGGATGGTACCAGTTTGATTTCAAATTATCCAAACCTCAATTTACTAAATTGTTTAATATTGAAAATTAGTTTTAAAATCATCCAATAGTTTGGTAGCACTTTAAGATAATTCTCACCTCATGAATATTCATGTAGACTAGTGTCCCATTCTGAAGAGGTTCCATCATCAGATTTATTAATTTATTTTATTTAAAAAAAATTAGTAAAGCATCTTAATAATTTGGTAGGACTTACTTGAAGCAATCTTCTAATAGTTTAGAAGATAAAATTATCTTTTTTTTTAAACTAATTTATAGAATTTCTCAATAGTTTGGTGGATTCAATTTTAAAAAATCAATCTATGAAAATTTCCTAATAGTTTAGTAGAATTTATGAATTATTTTACAGGGATTTTTATTTGAAAAAGATTTTTTTTGTTATTTATTAAAAAGATTTTTTTTGTTTTTGTAAATTTTTTTTGAAAACTTAAAAAGATCTTTTTTTTTTGTTTTGTTTTATTTTATTTTAAAAACTTATTTGAAAATATTTTTTTCTTTGTTTTTTTTTTACTGAAAAGATTTTTTTATTTATAAAATTTTTTAAAAAAAAACATAAACAATTTTTACAGAATAATAAAATTTCTAAAAAAAAACCAAAAAAATAATTAAAAAAAACTAAAAATAAGATGAGCTAAAAAATAAAATAAAATAAAATTAGAAAATAAAAATAAATGAAAAAAAAACCTTACAACATGGGTCGAGTCAGTACGCGAGTCGATATACGGGTCATCGAGTAGATGGTGGGTCAGGGGCTTCCAAAACGCTATCATTTTAGAACGGTATAAAAGACAATCCTTAGCCTTTTTTTCAAAATTCCCCAGTTCCTTCTTTTTTCTAACTTTCAAAAGCTTTGATTTCTTTCTAAAACCCAGCGACATCTCATTGAAAACTGGAAATCCTCGTCGGTTTTTGGAAAATCCCACCAAAAAATTCATATTTCACTAGAAAACTCATCAAAAAATTCATGTTTTCTAGAAAAAAAAAACCCAAAATTTCCAAACTTTTTTCAAATTTATCCTAAATTTGCCCAGATTACTCCCTCAAGAATCCTAATTCCAACTCTAGAAACCTAAATGTAAGCCCAAAAACTTCAAATCAAACCTCGAAAATCTCAATCCAAAAATTTCAGAACCAAAAAATCCCCAATAACTGAAACTCACCCTTAAAAATTTTCCAAAGTTTTCCTTCCACCTTCCAATTAATCCTTGTCTGTTCTTTTGATTCTTAGTTCAATTTATAGGCACCCTTAGGAGGATTTTTAGGAAATAGGCAAAATCAATTTAGGCTTAAATCTTGAGATTGAATTTTGTCTAACCCGATTTTAAGTCTAGGTTCTTTTCTAGATTAAATCCCAAAGTCTTGTGATTTAGTTCTGGTTGGCCTTTTAGCCGAATCCAATTCCCAGTTTTAGTTTCATTGGTTGCCAGTTAGGAATGAAAATCAAAAGGAAATAAATAATAAATATGATAATAATAATAATAATAATAATAATAATAATAATAGCATACTATACTATAGTATTAATAATAACAAATAATAAAAAAGTAATGATGAAAATAGACTCCAGACATAGATGGGTGTCTATAGCAATCATCAAGCAACTAACATAGTAAATAGAGCAAATACAAAACTTTGAGTTTTGAAGGAAGAGGTCTCAGGTAGAATGAAGGAATTACTTATTTATTTTTATATTTTTTCATTATTTATTATTTATTTAGGGTTTATTTTTTTACCTATTTATTTATTTATTTGATGAAAATAAAACTTGAACCTTTTTTTTTTTTAAAGTGTAAATATATTATGATTAAAAAGTTATAAATATGTTTGCATCATTATTTGTAATTAATATTTGTAAATAAATAAAAGGATAAATTTGGTTTCTTTATTTTAAGATATTTAATATATCTGATAACATAATCTTTTTAAGTAAATAATGAGTTTATCTTAATAATCTTGAGGTGAGAAATTTTTTTTATAGTAAAAACCTAAAAAAAAAATCAATATTTAAATACCGAAATTAATAAAAATTATTTTTTATTAGGGCTTAAACGAAATAATATAAGACTAATTTGGTACCAATTTTTTGATGCTGTGGGATGCTAAAACCTTCTTTACATATAATCAACTCTTGAATCTAGTTCTAAAAATGTAGATCAAAACTTATTAGTTTTAGGAACTTTTAGTTTAAACTCAAGATAACCTTAAAATGAATAAATTTACATAGATAACCAATCACACTTAAATAAAAAATATTAGTAGTGAGTTCATATTTTTGTATCTAATGAGTAGGTTCTCGAATTTGAATGTTATGATAGTTTAGGGATTTTATTGAAGACATTTAGAAAGTTAAGCCAGTTGTTATTCATATGTTATCTTAACCCTTACTTTGATGGTTTCTATTTTGCTTATTTATTTATGTGATTATTTATGTTTTCCATATGTATTAATATTTTTGTTTGTACTTTTGTATCGCATTTAATTTGGGGGCATATAAGATTTGGATTTATGAATAAAATATTAAAAGGTTAATATGTCTTTTCACACATACTACACATGCACATTCATGCATAAGCTCTAGACCCGACCATTTTTCTTTATTAAGAGAAAGTGAGTATTTGCACTTTTATGAGGTAATAACTTTCATATGAGCTAATAAATGACACCTACTCAAATTAAACTTTTTCTATTTGAGCCTATAATGAGTCAAGATTAAGGTACCTTACTAGTTTATAATAGACAATGATGTGAAAAATAATTTGGAAACTTTTAGATTGCTAAAACCTTTAAATCCAACATGTGAGTAAATCTCAAGAATTCAACCCTATGTTGAGCCTTACGTTTCCCTTTATATAGAAAATCTTAAAATAGGACATATGAAAGGACATTTCTTACCTTTTATTTGTAAAATTATATTTTTTCTTTATTTTTGTGTCCATTGTATTTGCTAACATATTTTTTTCACTTTATGTTCATATAATTGCATCATCATAATTAAAATTTTAAATTACATTAAAATCATACTCAATCATGCATATTCACTTATAATAAGGTATCCTAATATAGTAATAAAGGTTCAAGGATAGCTTAATCCTTGAATATTTTGAAACGATACAACTTCTGGTATCAAGCTAGAATTATGGTAGAAGAAAAAGCTTTTTGCATCCAAAAGATGAAAAGGGCAAAAGAAGACATGAATATAACAACAATGATAATAATGAGATTCTTGCTGGCATTTTGTTCAACTATTCAACAACTGAATATTTACTATGTTTTACTAGCTTTAAAAATTCATATACCTCTTTTTCTGACACTGGCTTTGGACGATCCTCCTTAGGTTTCACTTCGAGATTATTTCGCTCTTCACCTATCTTGGCCTTTTTTTTTTAGCCTTCTCCAGTATTTTTGGAGTGTAGCATCTTTCACTTCGGGTGATGCCCCCTATACCTGTTATGTTAGAGGCATCAGTCTTAAAGGCATTCTCCTCTTACCCCTAAACTATTATATCATAGTCATATTTTCAAAGTACAGCTTTATCATCTTTATATGGGAATGGAGCCGAAACTTTAAAAGTTACCGACCTAAGAATGAGTTTGTCTCTGATTGATTTTGGCTTGTTCCCATAGTGAATTGTTATCGACTTTGGAAATAATTTTACAGGCTTGTCAGTCATGGATACTTCAACACTCTTTAAAACTTCTCTCTCTTCATAGACTTCCAGCTGGTATGAATCCAAAAGCTTTTGTACCTTTTGGTGAAACTACTCATAGGTTTCGATAGGGTGACCAATTACCCCATTATGATATTTACAACTAGTGCCTGCTACATATACTCTATGATAACTATGTGGACTCACTGGTTATATCATGTTAGCTTTCCATAAAAAATCAAACAGCTGACTGAGAGGAGTCTTAATATCTGTAACTTTTCTCTTCACATGACACTCCTGCTCGTTATTCAGGGCATTTACATTATAATTAGGCAAAGGATTGCCACTAACATTTGGTGCAGTTACCCCTCATGTATCAAAGCTAATCATTCCATCCTTGATTAGCTGTTGCACTTTGTGTTTCAAGGCAATGAAACTTTCAGTGGAATGACCAGTAATCCCATAGTGATTGATACTTTTAACTTTTTCTTAAAATTCTTTTCTTGATAATTCTATTTTTAAGAAAAATTGGTACTTCCAACTTTTTCTCAAAAATATTTTTTTTAATTTTGAAATTTTAATTTTGAGAAAAATTGATACTTTCAACTTTTTCCTAAAACTATTTTTTTAAACCTTTTATTTTTCAGGAAAATTGATACTTTCAACTTTCCCTTAAAAAAAAAATTTTGTGTTCAAAGGAAATTGATATAATCAACTTTCCTTCAGAAATATTTTTTTTATCTTTAAAAATTTTATCTTTAAGAAAAATTGATACTTTCAACTTTTCCTCAAAAAATATATATTTTTTTTGTTTTTGAAATTTGATTTTAGAAAAATCATTTAAAAAGAAAAAATAAAATAAGGAATACCAAATAATTATAATCTAATCTAATCAATAATAATAATAATAATAATAATAATAATAATAAGAAAAAAACCTTGGAACGACTCGACTTGGGGCAGCTCAAGCGGTTCGACTGAACTCGGTTTGATGATTGAAGAGCAGATTGAACTCAGGTCGAAAGCGGGTTACGCTACGGGTCAGGTCGCCCAAACAGAAACGCGCGGATCCTCTGGGTTTTACTAATGCCAAAACGACATCATTTTAGCTGGGTATAAAAGACTCCCACCTTTGTTTTTTTTGCAGATTACTTCTCTCTCTCTCTCCTTTCCCTTTTTCTCCTCCTTCTTTCTAAAAAAATCTTAAGAACACCGGTTGAATCTCATCGAATTCTAAAACATATTATCAAAATTTGGGTTGTTCGTCGAAAGTTCATCGAAAAGTTGTTGATTTTTTAGAAATGGTACGTCAGAAACCAGGTAACTGGCTGAAAAATTCAACCGACGTCAAAAAAATCACCAAAAAATTCAAAGTTCATCGAAAAATTCTACCGAAATCTGGAATTTCCAAAAATTTTCAGAAAAAAATTGCCAAAAATTCCCCAAAAATTTTCTAAAATTTCTAAGATTGCTTTTGACCTTTCTAATGCCTTTTTTTGTTTTTCCTTTCTTCTTCCGTGTTCTTTCTGTGTCCTTAGGTTCTGTTTCAACATTTATTTATAGGGATTGATCAGAAAAGTTTTTGATCAATCTCAATTCAATATGGGATTGAGATTCAAACTTTGAATCTAATCCCAACTCTGCCAGTCCCCAAATTCACGGCCAAATTCATTCCAATTTTTTTATCCTAATCCTAATCCCAGTTGAAAATTGATCAAGAAAAAAAATAAAAAAAATAGATAAATAATAAAATATATTAATAGATAAATAAAAAGATAATAGATAAATAAATAAAATAATAATCATAATCATAATAATCATAATAATAATGAAAAATAATAAAATTAAAAATTAAATTAAAATTAAAAGAAAAAGAAAAATGAGCTCATATTACCCATTTGGACCAGACCCAATTGATCCGAGCTTAGACCAAATTAGATGTCTACACTTGGGAATCAAGTTTCTACAAGAAGAAATAAAATTTTGGTAGTATCTTAATAGATTCAGTTGGCATTAAAATTTTTCAAATTGAAAAGGGATTCTATTCCTACATAAAGAGCTAAATTCCAAACTTACAAATAATAAGAAACATAATCAGCAATCATCAAGCAATTAATACAACAAATAGATCAAATACAAAGCTTTGAGTTTTTAAAGATAAGCTATCATGTGGAAGGAAGGAAAACTAATACGTAATTGGAGGAGGTGATTACATGAACAATCACCAATTCAGCAAAACAATAAGCAATTGAGTAATCAACAAGAATCACAAAGTAAAAAAAAAAGCCATATACATAATATTAAAGCAAACAAAGTTAAGTAAAATTTTTCTTAGCAGTAGGTTTTATTTTGGATTGGCATTGGTAGGTACACTCTTTTATTTTTATTTATTATAGTGTTATATTTATTTATTGTCTAATGTGGTTGGGGTAACATTTATGATAATAACTTTTTAAAAAAATTATTTTGTTTTGTTGTTTTTTTACTTATTTATTCTATATATATATTGGTTATTTGTTTTTTTATTTAGGTTTTATTTTTTACCTATCGATTTATTTAATTGATAAAAAGAAATTTTGAATTATATTTTTTAGAAAAGTGTAAATATAATTAGAAAGTTATAAATATTTTATTATTTGTAATTAATATTTGTAAATAAATAAAAGGGAATAAATTGGTTTCTTTGTCCTAATATATTTAATAAATTTGATAACGGAGTCTCGTCAAATAAACAATTAGTTTATCTTGAATACTTTTGAAGTAAGAAAAATTTTTCTTTAGTGAAAGCCTAATTATTTTTTTTCGATATTTAACTATTGATATCAATAAAAATTATTTTTAGTTAACGCTTAAAAAAGATAACGTATGATTAATTTAGTAGCAATTTTTGGATGTTGTGTTGTGCTAAAATCTTCATTACACGTAACCGACTTTTAAATCCTAGTTTTGAAGATGTAGATTAAAATTTATTTTTTTTATAGACCTTTAGTTTAACCTTAAGATAACTTAAAAAAAAAATAGATTCACATAATTAAGTTAATCATATCTAGATAAAAAAAGATCGATGATGCTTTCATATTTTTATATCTAATGAATAAATTCTCGAATTTGAACATTATAACGTAAGGTAGCCGACTTCTCTCAATTCCAAAATACACAAAATTTAAAACAATTAATAAAACAACCAATTTTAGTCATGGCAATCAGTTGCTTAGAATAAACAGTCTGACAACTCTTTTTATAAATTTTGTACAAAAACCTTGGTACCTTTTCTGGAATGTATAGCAAGTGACTCATCTATAATAGGCAATTGACTACTCTTTAGACTAATACGTAGCAGTCGACTGCTTTTATTTAGATAATCAACTGCTACCATGGTAAGTCTTCTTACATTAATTCTTTAAATTTAAAATTAGTCTTTTTGGCCATGAAACATTATCTTAAACTATTAAATAGTTTAATATGATTTGTTTTTTATTAAGTCTTTATTTAATCTGACATAATCATGTCATTTAGTCTAAAGTAAGTTCAAGATAAGCTAAAAGAAGGTTATAAAATCATGGTTTTCTTCCATTTTTGTACCAAGTGAATAAAGAACAATCAAGAGTAACATGGGGAACAGCTGCTAGAGGTTTAATTGCTGTCAACCTACAAAAGTTTTGGTATCATCCCACCAGCATTCCTATAAAATTTTCTTTATACGAACATGCATGAAGGCAATGTTTTTAAATTGGTTGATTGATTCTTGGAAATGCAGAGAGGAAGAACTTTGGGTCAAAACTGAACAAGGGGCAGTCATACTTAATTATGGGGCATGGTTAAATGAATTAAATAAAATTTGTATGAAATTCTTCCCATCATGAAGCAAAAGATATGCTTAACATTTAAGTTTTGTGGGTTTCATCCTGGAAAGATTATTCTTTTTTTAATTGGGTTTTGCTAATGCATGCGTGCAACTCCTTTGATGGTGGGTTACTGAAATGTTTTTAAATCTTGAGTTTTGGGTCATTCATTCCTTTTAGTTGTCTATGTGTCATCACTTGATTATTGTAGTATTAATTAGTTTCGTATTTTAGTGTTAGAATCTAAAGGTGCTGCACTCTTAGGATTTAATATAAAATATGCCCGCATATCTTTTTTTTTTTTTTTTTGTATTTGAGATTATAAAAATTGAATTGTGTGGACAAAAAAATCCAATGTTTTATTACACTTTTACTCAATAATTCACTCATTATTATTGTTATTATTGTTAGTAATATTTTTTTTCTCTCTCATTATGATTAAAATTTGATATATATTGTTTGAGTAGATGTGAATCTATTCGCTTGAACTACATAAATGGGGATGCTTGTTCTTTTTGTAACAACTATACATATTTTTTTCAAACTTCATGAGCTTTTTAAAAGAAAATTTTCAAATTCTATCGATTAGATTATCGTAGAGTACAAATTATTATTTGATACATTGCAAATAGAATTTTTAAACTCTACAATGAGATTAACAGATTGACATATTTTTTTGTTATATTAATTTTTAAAATTTTATACATATAACCTGAGAAGATAAGTGTTAAACATTTATGGGATAATTTTTTTAAATCCACTAGTAAAGTATTTAGCATATAGAACAATTTTCTTATAAAGTAATAGGTTAAAAATTAGTAAAATATGAGATGTCAATAGTAAGGAAAAACCCATGAGATGACTCATCATTAGTCACATTTATTTGCCTGTTTGGACATAATAATCCTTCAAGGAAGGATGAGATTCGTTTTGAACTAATTTTTCACACTACAACCCACTTTCACCATCATATAATATATATATATATATATATAACATATGTTTTCATTTTCTATTGTCTAAAATTGTGACATGTGAACTGTCACACATGCAACCTTCATTTGTCATGTGTCATAATATATAGATCCATAAATCTATAAATAAACTTAACAAGAGAAATCATCACCAATCTTTTTTAATTAGGTGTGATTGATCACCTAATGAATCTATCCTTTTAAAGAGCTTTTAAGCTTGACTAAGGGTCCCTAAAAGAATAGGTTCTGATCTATTAATCAAAATAGGATTCGGGAGTTCAATTATATATGGAAAAGGCTATAGCACCCCCATATGCCTATTCAAAGGATGGTACTATTTTTTTAAAAATTATCTTAAGATCTTGATTCTAATGGTCTTAAATTTTAATGTTGAATATTGGAAATAACTTTTAAGATTCTCTATCAATCTAGTAGAATTCTTAAAAATACTTCTTCACCTCAAGAGTATTCAAATATCCCATTTATTTTTTTTAAAGAGGCTTTGTTGTCGGAAAAAGATTTAATTATTTTTTTATTTTTTGATTTTTTTTATTGAAAATATGTCTAATTCATCCACCATTTGGGCTAAAATTAAAAATATCTTATCACTTAAAATTTATTAGAAAATCAACCATTTGCGATTACTTAGAATTTCATCCTCCGAATATGTTTTTATTTTTTATTTTATTTCTAAATTTTTTACCATTTGGGTCAATTTAGAAATTTCTATTTGATTTCTAAATTTTTCACTGTTTAGGTCTATTTAGAAATTTTTTTTTTGTTTATCTTTGGAAAGAAAATAATATGACAACTATTTTCTTAAAATTTCATTTAAATTCTTCCACTATTTGGGATAAATTTAAAGAAATTTCTCACCTAGAGATTTCTTAAGAAATTTACCATTTGAAATTTTTAAAAATCTCATAATTGAATAATTGTCAAATATTTTTCAACCAAAAATTTTTTATTTGAAAAAGAATACAATTACTTTTACTGAAATTTCATTTAAATTATTCCACAATTTGGGACAAATTTAGAGAAATTTCTCACCTAGAGATTTCTTAGGATATTTACCATTTGAAATTTCTAAGAATCTCATCATTGAGTAATTAGTATTTAATTCCAAAATTAAAATTTTTTTATTTTTTTTATTTTTTAAAATTAAAAATAAATATTAATTATTATGATTGAAATTTTCTCTAAATTATTCCACAATTTGGGACAAATTTTTAAAAAAAATTCACCAAGGAATTTTATAAAAATTTACCATTTGAAATTTTTAAAAATTTCATCATTGAATAATTATTATTTATTCTAAAAAAAATTATCTTATTTTATTTTATATTTTTTTTACCTTTCTTAAAATTTAATCATGCAAAAATACTTTAAAAATAAATAAAATAAAATAAAACCAAATAAGATCGGTTCGGTTATAGCGACTACAGTGCAGCGTGGCTCAGTTTCAGGCACAGAAAACAGCTCCAAAGATACGGCTCAATGGTTCAACTCGGCTTCAAGTTCCAGCTACCAAAAGCTAGTCACAGGTTAAGGCGCTATGGGTCGGGTTACCCGAATAAAAATGCATGAATCCTGAAACCATTTAACCTCCAAAACGATGTCGTTTTAATAGGTATAAATAAGTCAAAACTTTCTTTTTCCCTTAGATTTCTTTTGCCCTCTCTCTCTCTCTCTTTTTCTCTTTTTTCTCCCTCTCTCCCTAAAAACTGATGAACGTCAATTGAATCTTCATCGAAGTTTAGAAAATGTCACTAGAATCTGGGTTGAGTCATCAAAAGTTCACTAGTTTATGTAAAACTAATGTCGAAAACTGGAAATCTCGTTGGAAAGTCGCTAGAATCTTCAAAGATTATCGAAAAATTCAACTGAAAACTGGGATTTCCAAAAAAATATCTAAAAAAAATTGCAAATCTTCTATTCAAAACAATGATTTCCTTTAAAATTTTGGTTGTTTTTGTGTGTACTTTTTTTTGCCTTTCTGTGTCTGTCTTTCTATGTGTTTTTTTTTTTAATCTCTCTGTCTGTGTTTTTTTTTTGCTTGTGTTGGTATGTATTTATAGGGTTCTAACAAAAAAAACCCTAATCCAAAAAGGATTTTGATTCCTTTTAAATTTTAATTCTAGATTTTAAGTCTAACCCAAACTCAAACAAACAATTTCATTTAAACTCAACCACTTGATTTCTTTTTCATTTTTATTATTTATTTTTTTAATTAATAGAAACAAGTAGAACCCCAGACAGATTGGGGTGTCTACACCATGCAAGAGCATTAAGTTGTCATATATTAATTTTAAGTTGTCAAGTCATTCAACCTTAATTATCCTTTTTCTATGTATTTCATCCCTTAAGGTTTATAGCCAAGAATGCTTCATCTTCCATTCTATATCTATAATCTTGTTTCATTTATTTCAAAGAAAAAAATTATTTTATTTCCTTAAAGCGACAATGAATTTTCTTTACAGCTTGAGAGGAGATGAATTTATACTATTCAAAAATCTTCATCTAACTAATCGATTGTCTCCCCTACTTATTATTATCTATTTATTGCAGTCAATTTTCATTCTAAAAAAAATCTATTCATCTAACCTTTAATTGTAAGTATAAATATTTTTTTAGTTAATTTTTTTAAAAAAAAAATTCATTCTCAATTTTCTTAAGTTAATCTATTTCTCAAAATCAATATTGTCAAAATTGTATTAAGTCTAAAATGAATAAGTTCACTTTAAAAACAACAATTGGACTTTCATTTAAGCTCAAATAAATAATCTTTAAAAGTAAATTTGGTTTAAGAAATATGAAAACAAAAAAATGTTTGTTTAAGCTTTGAAAATCATAGTATTTATTTAGCACCAAAATATAAAACTTAAGAACATATACTAAATAAATCTTTTTCAAAATATTGATCAAGCTTATTTAGCTTAATGTTTTCTCATTTCAAAACAAGGATCAATTCAAAGCTAACAAGACTTACCAAATGGAGTCACCACCAATCTTTTTTATCTAGGTGTGATTGGTCACTTAAAGAATCTACCCTCTTAAGGAGCTCCTAATCTTGACTAAAAGTCCCTAAAAGAATAGGTTATGGTCTACAAACTAGAACATGGTTCAGGAGTTCGGTTACATGTGGAAAAGGTTATAGCACCCCCACATGCCTATCCAAAGGATGGTATCATTTTATTTTAAATTTATCTTAAAGTCTTAAGTCTAATGGTTTCAAACTTTTATGTTAAATATTAGAAATAATTTATAAGATTCTTCCATCAATCTGGTAGAATTCTTAAAAGTATTTTCTTACCTCAAGAGTATTCAAGGATCCCATTTGTTTCTGAAGAGGCTCCGTTGTTGGAAAAATATTTATTTATTATTTTTTTGTTGAAAATATATTTAATTATTCCACATTTAGGCCAAATTAAAAATATTTTTTTTTAATTTCTAAATTTTTCACCATTTAGGCCTATTTAGAAATTCTTTTTTTTTTGTTGGATTTCTAAATTTTCCACCATTTGGGTCAATTGAGAAATATTTTCTCTTTATTTATTTTTTTGTTTTTGGAAGGAAAATAATATGACAATTATTTTTTTATTAAAATTTCATTTAAATTCTTTCACTATTTGAGATAAATTTAAAGAAATTTCTTACCTAGAGATTTATTAAGAATTTACCATTTGAAATTTCTAAGAATCTCATCATTGGATAATTATCAAATATTTTCAACCAAATTTAGAAAATAATACAATTACTTTTATTAAAATTTCATCTAAATTATTCCACCATTAATGAGAAAATTTAGAGATTTGAATTTTTGAATTATTTCTCTAATCAAATTATGAATTTTCCCAATTTATTCAACAAAAATTTTATAAAATTAATTTAACATCATTGAAATAATTTAAAAAAAATTTTCACTCTTCAATGTGCCAAATGGCTCTTAGAGTTTGTGACGAGATCTATTTTTTAATTTTTCAAAATTTTTTAAATTTTTTCTTTGGTCAAAATTTTAGTTTGGCAGTAATAAGGTTAAATTGAGAACTTCAATCCAAAAGAATCTCAATTTTCTTTAAATTCAATCTTAAATCAACTCCAATTAACAATCATTTCAACATTCCATAATTTAGATAAATTTAAGATAAAATTTTCAACCTAAAATTTATAAAAATTTATCATTTAAAATTTTTTATAAATTTCATCATTGGATAATTAATATTTATTCTCAAATTTATTTATTTTTTATCTTTTTATTTTTATTTTTTTTAAATTTAATCATGCAAAAATACTCAAATAAATAAATAAATAAATGAAAAAAAAAATCCAAAACAGGAGGCAACTCGGCTCTAAGGCTAAAGCATGGGCTCGACTTGAGATAAAAGACGGGAAAACGTCACCAAGAAATTTAGGAATTTTCTAGATTTTCCCAAAAAAAAAAAATTTTTTTTAAAACCCCAAAAAATCTTTGAAAAATTTTCTTGATTGCTTTCTCTGATTTTTGCCTCTCTCTCTGATTTTTTTGTGTGTTTTTGTGTGATTTGTGTAGGCATGTATTTATAGGGTTCTGAATTTGAGAACTCTAATCCAAAAAAGAATCTCAATTTTCTTTGAATTTTAATCTTAAACTCAACTCCAATTTTACAAACCAGTTCCAACAATTTCACACAAACTCAACTACTTATTTTTTTATTTTTTTATTAAAATCAATTAGACCTCTAGACAGATTAAGGTGTTTACAATGTTTATTTTACCTTTTTTAAACATATATTTTACTATTGCAGTATATAGTAGATAATAAAATGATAAACCACAACAGTGCGAGGGTTGCTATCTTTTATGTGTGTGTGTGTATATATATGTATATAAAACTTTCATTTGTTAAGAAAATTAAACTAAAGAAAAGAAACATTTATGATTTCTTTGATGGACTCATAGAAATGACATACTATTTGAAGGATATCCCATCTAAATTCATATTGATATTGATTTTTTAACAGATAAAGAAGATCATACACGGACGACAAAATGTGGTATTGTTCAAATCGTTTAAAAGTTGGATTGAATCCACTTGTGCTTGTTGGAAAATGCTTTCCCATCTTTAACTAACCCCTTTTTGCCTTGTCTAATGTACTTCATTTCAATATGCTTCTAGCAATGTGATAATAGAAATTAAAAAGCATAAGCCAAATAGTTTTTCCAATTTCATCCTCTAAAGTATACTTTGAGAAAGTTTGTCCATCACCTCTGTTTTTCTTGTAGAGTGAAGGGTTATTGAAAGCAATATCTTTGATATTTGCAATCATTTGCTTTGGGCTCAAATGAAAATAAATCAAAGCAAGAGAAGTGCATGGATTCAACCGAACCGAATCAAAATAAGTCAGTTGACATTTCTAAAGGCTTGCCTAACACCCATGTAGAAGTTATAGGAAAAATTAATTTTTTTATTTTTTATGAGAAATTATTTGATACAATATTAATAGAATTTTTTAACATCACAAATAAGGTTAAAATTTTGACATATATCCTATTTTTTAAATATATTTTAAGAGATATATGTGGAGTTGTTATTAGAAGAATACATGCATGCATGGTGCATGTACTATTAAGACAAATGTGCAAAACTTATTTTGTTGGTAAGTTCATGTTTCTAAGAAATTTTAAGTTATATAGTATTATCAGTTATATTTGTTACCATCAACTAATAATCACCAAGCAATTTGAGCAGTCGACTGTTGTTGCTGGTAATGGTGGTGTCATTATTCACTAAAAAGAATGCCACTTTTTAGTCATCTCTTATTCACCAAGCATTAATCCACTGTTCTTTTATTTTGTCTACTCATCTACCATTTATTGAATAGCACATCTATAATCATTTTACCACCTTTAAATTAATGCTTTAGAACTTATCTATCCTAAATCCATACGTTGTATTAAAATTTTCTCTGAAAGGATTCATTAGCCGCCACATGATAATTATATATGAATAGTTTTTTTATTTTAAATTATATAAATTTAAACATTTATGTATTTATGATATTTATGAATCTAATTAATTGTGAATGAATGTACTTATTGGTTTTGAATCATTAAAAATTAAGTTTTTATTTTAATTTATACATGAAATTTTAAATTAAATAAATTTACTGACATTAAGTACTATTTTGTAATTTTTTTTTTACGGGTTTTCTCTTTTACTTTATAATCTTCCACTAAAAAAAATCATTTTACTATTTTATATCTTTAACATTACAAAAGCACATTGCTTTTATACACACACACACACTAAAACATTGGAAAATTAATTATAAAACAAAAGCCACTTTTTTTTTTTAATTCAAATGACATCTGAGTGGACAATGGATACCACATAGCCTAAAACTCTAAGTTATATAAAGTATTAATCTTAACTTTTATTATTATTACTGTATACAAATGGCTTAATCGAAGTCTAAGATGTTGATAGCTTGAAATAAATGATCGATATGAAAAGAAAAATGGTGAACCACACCTACTGTCAATTCAATAAAGCACCTAAACTATAAGAATAGTAAGTCTAAAAATTTAGCTAAAATACGCCGGATTTCACCAAATATATAAATGGAACCTAATCATATATGTTCTTCAATCAGATCTTTCAAATTGTTCACACTAACAATTCATCCTTCGCCTTCAAAGGGAGATTTTAATAAATAATCAAATATAACACTTGATTTAAGATCAGTCAAGTTGGTAACTTACATCTCCCCGATCCCAGATATCATATTTGCCCCCGAAATAAAGAGTCTTGAATACTAGTAGAAGAGCACCTGTTTTAAACAAAATTTAGTGCATTCCATGCTCCTTACAACAATTAACACAGGAACAGGTCTAGGGTTACATCAATTTTTCATATCAATTCTTTTTTTTTTTTTATGATAAGATAATAAAACTGGCAAAGGGCAAAAATGTTTGGCAATTGGGGAGGGTGTCAGTTTCCCTTAAACAGTCAAAATGTTCAGGGCAGCGACTAAAAACCATTTCCCTCTGGTGGAAAAGTCGAATGACATTGGCAAAATGGGGAGGATGTCAGTTTACCTTTTATGCCTTTGTTTGCAAATCTTTGTCAGACTCCTGTACTCTTGACATGTATAAATGGGTCCAGGCCAGCAAGCCAAAAATGCTTTTTGTTGAGAAAATGATTATTTCTTGGTGCGAATTGTTTGTACTTGTTGGTGCCTGTGCTTGCTTCAGCATCCTCTAGCTTATGTAATCAAAAAGAGCTAATGGCTGAAAAGATTTACACAAACAATTTGTTTTACAATATTTTCAAAATGAAGTGAAAGAAAGATTAATTTGTTTTACAATATTTTTAACTATTGAGCTTGATGAAATCAACTAAAGCATTGATTAATTGAGAAACTAGTAAAGTTAATGGATTATCCTTTACTGACAATCAATTAAAAGCTACCAATACACAAAAACTATAAAAAAGTTTCAAGACCAAGATGGTTTATTTAACTTTGTAAATAATGATTATGCACATTTTCAGATAAGATAATCTATTATCTAGAATATGAAGTTTTACAATCATATTTAAGAAATAATATCTAGTAAGTCTAAAATTCAAATTTCAGGGTTTGTAATTTTTTTCTTTATTTTGGTTTCCTTTGTAACAAAAAAAAAATCAGTTATATAGATGTTACTGAATGTGAAAATGGTTTTGAGATGAAAATACAAAAGGGATAACTATTCTTAAGGAATCTAGCTTCTGGTTTTAAAGATCTTAAACCTTTTCATAAAGTTATCTTTGTTTCATACAAGTTCTTAATTAAGAGTACATTTATTGAGATCTAAAAGCTATTTCCTCGACAAATTACAACTTGTAAAGACAAATTGATTTGTTAAAGAATCATGATTTAAGAATCTGTCTCTATAATGGAGATTTCAACTAAAGATGAAATGTTGATCAAAACTATTAATACAATAAACTTTTCTCATATTTTATGAAATGATGAAGTCTCTTGTACTTTTCTTCCCAAATAATAATGTATAAGAACTATTATTTTGTTGCTCATTAGAAACTGTTTAATAGTTTAATTTCATTAGTGCATTCATACAAAGATTTGATTGTATCTTAAGACTATTTAACTCGTTGCACATCATCAATGGTAAGATGAAATAACCTTAAAAATTTGATATTTGCAGTGTGTTTTAAAGATTTTTTTTTTCGTTTACATTTTATTTTACACTCTCCGTAATATAAAAAAAAAAACGAAATTCGTAAATAATAAATCGTAAATTAATTTAAAGATTTTGTTATTTAGCATCGAGGTTGAGCCAAAATCAGCTTTTGAAATGTAAAAACCAATTTAAACAGTAATGCTAAACTAGGTCATAATATATATTTTTTTTCAAATTTTACTAATTACTGATTTGGTACTTTTTAAAATTTCATAAACATATCTAAAAAATTGATGGGTGTTCGATTAATAATTTTTCTTAATATATTTAATTTTTATATATATTTTATTAAAACATTTGTTAATCTTATGATTTTGTTTGTGCAGTTTAAAATTTTCATATCTATGTTTATAAGTATAATTGTCCTTAATACTTTCTCATTATTAATAAAAGAACACTATAGTCATTAAAAGATTCTATTGTTATTATTTTTATTTTTTAGGTATTAAAAATTTTATTAAGTGCTATAATTTAGTTTACTCAACAAAGTAATTATTAATCCCATGAACACCATCATTTCAATTTTTTTAAAAAAGGCTAAAATATTAAAAAATCCCATGAACTATTTTACTTTTTTTAAATAAGCTCTTATCCTTATTGTATATAAATTTTTTTACTTTGATTTTTATTCAAATAAACCCTTATTTTAAATGAAAGAATGATTTATGTTAAATGTTTTATTTACATACAAATTAAAATTTTAATGATTTATTTAAATACAAATTAAAAATAAAAATTTATTTAGATACAAAATAAAAATTTGAAGTTTATTTAAATAAAATAATAATACAAATATTTATCTAAATAAAATTATAAAAATTAAGATATCTTTTAATTATTTTCACCTTTGTAAAACTTTGGAATCCTTTTATTAGCAAATGATTGGGAGAGCCACCAACAAACGTTTTTGATTGACACAAATACGCAGCAGGATCGGGGATGCATCCAGGCCCATTCTAGCAGCTCGTTGAATAGCTAGCCTAGTTGGGCCACCGCAAGAGGACCCAGTTTAAATAGCTTTAAAAGCTTTTCATTGTTACCTTTACCTCCCCTAAAGGGTTGTAATTATTAGCCTGTGCTTTATTTATTTATTTTTTTTAAACAAGCCTATGATTTAATTGTTTTTTTGGTCTAAGACCCTCCCATAGTCATTTTAGGCTTTAATCATTTCAAAATCGAATTTTATAAAATTTTATAAAATAAATAAATTTTTTTAATATTTATTTTTTTTATTCACAAAATTTAAAATTAAAACTTTAGTTAAAAAAATCAATTTTTTTATCATTCAAATTAACAAACGTTAATCATGTTTTAATTGTTAAAATACCCTTTGGGTACTTTGAACTTAGGGACTTTTTTCAATTATTTAATTGTTAAGATACCCTTTTGGGTACTTTGAGCTTAAAGATTTTTTTTAATTAAAGTTGTCCGAAATTAAATTTTAATTATTAAAATAAAAGTGTAATAGTCTTTGTTAACATACCACGTGCATGTTGGCTTAAACTTAAAATTTTGACAAGACTTAAACCAATCAATAAACCCACCAATTTAATGACTAAAAGCAAGAAAATATGATTCCCACAAAACTCTAAAGCCATTGGTGCCATTGAGAGTTGAGAGTTGAGACTGTTCTTTTCTCCAAGATACATGCATTAGAAAAACAGCAATAATTTTTTTTTTTTGTCTTGTTGAGCATAATTGGGAGGTATTGGCATCTTTGTCCTTCCAACATAATCTTTCCCAACCTTGAGCAAATACATCAAAAAGTCCAAAGCCACCCACAACCTTTCATCATTCACTTCAAAAGCAAACTAGTCAGAAAGTTCAAAAAATATAGTGGTACTCTCACATCTCCACCCTTAAATCACCTATATGCTCCTCTGTGAAAAACCCCCCCTCTTTCTCCAAGGATTCGAGAAATTCAGTAAGAGATAAGCTTATTACTACTAGAAAAAGAAAACAAGTGGTATTAGGTTTTAATCTTGTCAATGGTGAGTCATTTTTGTGTCATATTGGACCCCACAAAGCTGCAGAAAACCATGGGCTAATGAGTAGTGGCCCATCTATTTATGCAGTCCTTTCAAAACCCACCTCAACTTTCGTCCGTACAGTTAAATGGGCTAGTTGCCTAGTTATTTCGTACCCATTACAAGCTCACTATAACGTATTGGATTTTGTTATTTTTTTTTTAAATAATCTTAAGATAAAAGATTTAAAATTTAAAATTTTAAGACATATCAATATTTTTGAAGGAAAAAGAGAAGCTTTTTCAATTTTTGTGCTTTTGCTTTGTTGTTAGGTTCAAATTCTCAATCATGCATGGTGGTAGGATAAAAATAAAAAACAAAATCGTTGCATCATTTTCGACAAAAGTTTTGCCTAAAGGAAAAAAAAAAAGCTACGAAAGGGTTTCACTTTCACATTGATAAACTCATTGGAGATGACAAAAGGTCATTGCTGTTGGGACCAACAGGCAACAAAAAGCGAGCGTTTTTGATGTATGAAAGCCCAAACATCATCCTTTTGCTTTCTTTTCTTTGACTGCTGCTTTGGCAATGCTTATGCGTGCCTGACATTGCATTATCTCCCTTCCCTGCTAATCTTTTCATCCTTTTATTTTATTATTTATTATTATATTATATGAAACTTTTGGGGTTTAATTTATGTACCGACATCATGGTTAATCCTACTATATTTAATTTAACTTATTGTCCCTATGCCTTTCGTTTTCCTTTTAGGTCTGACCTGACTTCCATTCAAAATTTTCACTAAGATATCTTTATTTCAGAATAATTTTATTATTATAAAAAAATAAATTCTGATTAATAAAATTAAAATTTTAATATTTTATCAACGAACTTAAAATTTTTTATTCAATTATTTGACTCAACGGATAAAAGCATTTTCATTTTCTTAAAAAGTTGAGTTCAAATTCTTCGTACTCTAATACATATATACATATAACCATTTATATTAATATAATTCTTTTAATTTTTAAAATTTTTAGATCAAAATTATTAAATTTAAAAATATTATTTTAATTTAAATGAGTTATTTATTTAATTTTGATTTAAAAATTAAAAAATATGAAAGTTACATTAATATATAAATGTTAAGATTTAAGAGAAGTTTTAGTTTGACCAAATGTCTTTGGCACAACTCAAGTATTCAACATAACAAATAACTTATAAATTTAGTTATTATTGAATCAAATGCTTTTATAATAAAAATTATTAATATTAATTCTACTAATTTATCTTTTAAATAGTATTATATATATTTTTTGTTAAAGCAAAAAAAGAGAAGGTAAAGAAAAAAGGGGCCTAAATGAAGGACCAAGATTGATTGAAGACAATGGTTAATACGTTACTATTGACTTCCACAGTAGATGCACTTTTGGCGGTCAATTAAGGTGGAATCACCGAATTACTGAGGCCGAAAAGGTTGTGCTCAAAATGATCATGAAATCATGATTGCTTGAATATTTGTTGGTGGGTTCCGATTCACCTTCAAATTATTGGTTACTGCAATCATATCTACGTACGACCATATCTCATCTCATTATTCATTTTTTTTTTTTTTTTATAAAACTCATATTCTCCATGTGATATGCGATTTTTTTTATTGTAGAATTTTTTTTTTTCATTTATGGTTTTGTCCGACGTAAAAAATAAAAGTAAAAGTAATTTTATAATTTCATTAAAATGTGATTGATTTTTATGTCATTACTCTATTTTAATAATAAAATTGAAACATTAGATTATAAATAAAATAATAAAATAATGTGGGGGATAATAATGAAATTTTTTTTTTTGATATGTAGATTTGAATTTGCAATTGAGAGATCTATTAATGATTAATTGAAAAGATAACTCCATATATGGTTATGGTTAGGAACAGAGAGTTTATTTATCTAATTAATAGTCCAAGTGTCTAAACTCACAATCGTAACATCGTGAATTGTTTAGTACGAATAAATAAACTATCTATTTGATTTAAAAAAATAATAATAATAATCGAATCGATTGACTTACTTTTATTAGTAAAACATAATCGAATTGACATGAGATCAATCAATTGGTAAAAAAACAAAAAATTTCCTTAATTTTTTTGTCATTAACTTTGAAGACTAATTTTATAATAATTTTCACTTAATAAAATTGATCTTATAATTTTATCATTAATATCATATTTGTCATTCATAAAAATATAAATAAAAATATTATATAATATATTTAAAATTTTATTAAAAAAATTAATTGATTCAGTCAATTAATTATTAATTAAAAAATAAACTAAATTAACTAATTAAATCAATTTATTTAATAAAAAAATCAAAATTGAATTAATCAAATTAATTTAATTAAATTTAATCAATTTCGGATACCCAAATCAAATTCAATCATAAAACCAAATCGGTTGAATCTTATAGTCAATCTATTGTCCATTACATAGAAAGAGATTCAAAGCCCAGATAAGGGAATCCATTGGGCTTCATTGAGTAACCAGAAGTTGAATAAAATATAAGGCTAAGTTCCAGGACAGTGTAGCCCTAAAAACCTAAATCTAGCCCATCAAGATGCCCTATTTAAATGTAACCATGTTATACATGCTTTTAGCGGTCATTGGCCATTCCCTCTCTATTTCATTTTTTGCCACCAAGCCTTGGAGCCATCCATTTACAAAGTTTAACAGCTGATGAATTCTTCAAATCCAATCGCCACTCACCCAACCTTGAACTATTTATCAAAATGCCAGACACTTTGCTCTCTCAAGCAAGTCCATGCCCAAATGATAACAACTGGCCTCACTCTCCATACTTACCCTCTCAGTAAACTCCTTTACTTATCATCCACTCTAGCTTTATCCTATGCCCTCACAATCTTTAACAAAATTCCAAACCCAACAATTTTTCTTTTCAACACTCTCATTTCCTCAATAACAACTAACCAGAAAAGTCACACCCTCCTGGCCTTTTCCCTCTATGAAAGAATTCTTTGTAACAAAACAATTAAACCCAATTCCCACACTTACCCATCTCTCTTCAAGGCTTGTGGCTCTCACCCTTGGCTGCACCATGGGCTAGCCCTCCATGCCCATGTCCTAAAATTCCTTGAAACCCCATATGATAGTTTTGTTCAAACCTCGTTGCTTAATTTCTATGCTAATTGTGGCAAATTGCTTGTGGCTAGATATTTATTCGATCAAATTAGCGACCCAGATTTAGCCACGTGGAATTCTGTTTTATCTGCTTATGCAAGTTGTTATAGTTCTAGTTATTATGTAAGTAATAGTAATGTTTCCAGTGAGGACAGTGGGTTACCAATGGAGGCATTATATTTATTCAACGAGATGCAAAATTCTTTAGTGAAGCCAAATGAAGTTACCCTGGTGGCTGTAATTGGTGCATGTGCAAATTTAGGTGCTCTTAGCCAAGGCATATGGGCACATGTTTTTGTAGTAAAGTGCAATATTAAGTTAAACTACTATGTGGGTACTGCTTTAATCAGTATGTACTCAAAATGTGGGTGTTTGGACTTGGCATATCAGCTATTTGATCAATTACCTGAAAGGGACATATTATGTTACAATGCAATGATTGGAGGGTTTGCTATTCATGGTTATGGTCATAGGGCACTTGAACTTTATGAGAAAATGAAGATTCAAGGGTTAGTTCCTGATGATGTGACATTTGTTGTTACAATGTGTGCTTGCTCGCATGTTGGGTTAGTAGAGAAGGGCTGCAAGATTTTCGAGTCCATAAAAGAAGATTATGGTAGGGAGCCAAAGCTCGAACATTATGCGTGCTTGATTGACCTTTTAGGTAGATCTGGGAGGGTTCAGGAGGCTGAGGAAAAGCTCAGGGAAATGCCCATGAAACCAAATGCCATTTTGTGGAGGTCTTTACTTGGGGCAGCAAGGATTCATGGGAATTTGGAGGTTGGGGAAGTTGCATTGAAGCAGTTAATAGAATTGGAGCCGGAAACTAGTGGGAACTATGTGCTTTTATCAAATATGTATGCAAGCATTGATAGATGGGAAGACGTTAAAAGAGTGAGAAAATTAATGAAAGATCATGGGATTCATAAAATGCCTGGCAGTAGCTTAGTTGAGCTTAATGGTGCCACGCACGAATTCCTCAGTGGAGACAAGACACACCCTTGTACAAGAGAAATTTATTTGAAGCTTGAAGAGGTTGGCAGAAGGCTACAGCAATATGGCCATAAGCCAAGAACCAAAGAAGTGTTGTTTGACATAGATGAGGAGGAAAAAGAAGATGCCCTTACTTACCATAGCGAAAGGTTAGCCATTGCATTTGCTCTGATTGCTTCTGATTCAACTGCCCTTATTCGGATCATTAACAATCTTCGTATTTGTAGTGATTGCCATGAAAGTACTAAGCTTATTTCAGTAGTATATGGAAGAGAGATTATAGTAAGAGATCGAAACCGGTTTCATCACTTCAAAAATGGAACTTGTTCTTGTTTGGATTATTGGTGACAGTGGAGAAAGAGTGTTCCTTTCATGAAATGCAAAGCTTGGTTATAAGAGTCCAAGTATCTTTGATTTCAATTCATCATTTTGTACGATTATTTAGATAGATTATTGATTGTACATTCAACTTCGCCTATTGCCTAAAATGATGTGCATAGCATTTGAACTTATCAGTTTTTTTTTTTTTTTCCCTTCATTTTTGGTTGTTCATGTCTTCCTAAACGGATAGGCCGCTGAGTGTTGCAGAAGGTCGTCATTCTTCCTTGGTTATGGCAATATTGTTTGTCATCAAATAAAAATGTATATTAAAACAGGCATATTATCCATCCTCGTCCTCATAAAATTCGTGGAGATCATTCCCAAATTACCAGGAAGAAAGTGTGTGGAAGTGAGAAGCAGGGGCCAGCTACGTACACGTCTCCTGGCATTCGCTAGAAGCTTTCCATCGAACATTTGGATGGGCTTGCTTGCCAGCCGGACTTGATCATACCTTATTAAATCTTATCTTTTGCTACTCTATCAACCTAAAGTGAATTATTAAATTACATATAGAGTTTTTTCTTATGTAGAAATTTCAAGGAGTTTAAATAATCATATGTCTAAACAAAAACTAGATACATAAATTGTTTTTTTTTTTTAATAAATTAGGAAAGCACTTTACTTATCGCTACTTGAAAAAAACTACTTATATTTCAGTCATTATTGGTTTTAAGTCCTTTAGGAACAAAAAAAATGGCATGTTTAATATTTTGTAGTTTATTAAAAAATTTAATCATATTAATCAAAAGTTACTCCCATCCCATGAATTAATTACTGTAACTATTTAGAAACCGTATACTTACAATTCTCACATCTAATTCACCTATGTATATTGCACCCATGTTGCAATCTTCAAATTTATTCATTTATATGCTGATTAGTAACTTAATTGATTTATCTATTTGATTTACTTGAGTATGAATGTAATTTCTCTTTTATTAGGAACTTCTTGTTTGCCTAGTGCCTACCACCATCAAACAAACTAACTTAATGCTCATTCCTATTCATTGATCATCTTTCTAGCTTGTTAGGAAAATTTGGACCAATTTAATAATATCGAAATTGTCAAACTATAGATATATGAATTTATTGGGATTTATTTTATTATTAAATATAAAAAATATGACATATTTTTGAGATTGACACATAGTCATGGAGATCCCTGCCGATTTAGAACCACTAAAGGCTGATATAGTCGACTAAGAGTTCTTCTTCAAGAACAAACCATGATGCCAGTGCCATTTTTGAGCTTCCATTTCATGTTGGTAGCCATGGGAGTAGTATAACTGATCAAGATCTATAAGAGAAAATCTCTTGCTAGCTGCTGTTGGAGCTATTTTATAGCTGCAGTATTGTTGCCTGTGACTAACAAGTAATCTACATGAACCAAGAAACAGATAAGAAAGGAGTCTTTGTTATAAACAAAAAGTGATGCATCAAGAGATAGAATTTTGGAAAGCATAGCTAATGTGAAAGCTGCTGTTTTAATCATTGCTTTGTGAAGTTATCCCTGTTAAATTTAGTTGAATTTGCCAAGAAGGAAAGTTCATGGAACTCAATTTCAGGGTCGTTAGGCAGCGGCATTGATGGAAACAGGACTAGGTGTGTTACTGTGGGGTAAGCATGTAGTTGATTTGCAGAGAAATTGTTTGATGCTGTCATGGAAAAGGTTGGATCGAGATAGTAGTTAAGCAGGTATGCTCTGATACATGTAAATGCAAAGATATTTTTGAAATTGAAAGCCTTGACTATTGTTGATCACGGATGTGAATATGTTATAGATATGTGTAAAATTCGGAAGATTATTTGAAATCTCAAACTTGAAATTTAAAAATTTATTGTTGGCTTACCTTTGAATCAATTGATATGTTATTGGAGTTAGCGGCTAGGTGCTTAGAGCTTGCAGGTTTGAAGTAACTTATAAGAGTAGGGGTTCAAAGGTAGATTAGAAATTAAAAGAAAAATTATTATTGTACAAGCATTTCTTTAGGAGTTTCAAATTCTGCATTTGCCTTGATCTACGGTTGTTGTAGCTTTGCTCTAACTTGTTTAGCTGGCTATAATCTCTTAAGGCTGCTATGATCTGTTAGTTATTGTTGCTGTGTATCATTTACACAAGCAACATCTTTTCTGCAATTTTTTTTTCTTTTGCCACCAATATTTGAGCAAGTCTAAAAATTTTATCCAAATTTTTTAGATTTGAGTCATAATCAATAGATAATTAAACATAATTAACTCAGTGATATATGTACTCAATGATCATTGAATGTCAAGATGATCCAAAACATCTTTGTTATTCATAATTAAATATTTGTTTGAAAATAATTTACATATGCCTTGTATGTATTGAAGACAGTGTGCTTGTGCTCACGGATTAGGGAGAGTCCTGAATCCCACCATCGGAACATAATTAGAAGGGTCACTGAAATATAAAAGGTTCACATTTATCATCTACCTTTGTGAGGCACCTTTTTGTAGAAACAATACTGTTGAGGTATAGGGGGAGTCAGAGCGGACAAATATCTCACAAGAGTGTGAACCGTAGCAGGAAGAGCTTGATCTGGGACGTCAGAAGGGTGAATGTCCGGGTTCAGAACCGCGCCGGATTCGAAGCTTAAGTCCTTCGACCCTGACACTTGTGCTTAGGCCTACATGCATGTTGACTGTTGCCTTTAATTTATAGGATTTTTTTTAAAAACTTTTTCACTTTTTATGTGTGTGATCCAATTTCATGTCCAATTAAGCAACGACCCCAGAAATTAAGCAGGGAAGCAATTTTGCTTTAAAACTAAATTGGGTCTACCCATCATAAAAACCAAAATAATCAAAAGCATCAAACATTTGAAAGATTATTTATCTGTTACTAGTCTGATATGAAAAGTTGAACAGATATATATATATATATATATATATATATGAGATGTTTAACTTTTTATTTTGTTAATAAAAAAATTTAGAACCTTACTTTAAAATATAAAAGAAACGACCCATAGGAATTAGATGATCACTAAGAATTTGAAAGAAACCTGAAATTTTTGCCATGAACCCAACTTAAGGCGGACGAACCAGCGGATGAGAGGGGCCAGAAGGCAGAACCCTTTTTAAGTTGCCTATTAATAGCTTGGGGCCGGTTACCTTAAAAAAGTCAACCACATAGTAAAGAAGAAATTCTAAATTAATTAGTTTGAGAAAATATTATACTGATACGTTCTATTTATATATAAAAAATTCTCACTAATTAAAAAATACGGTAATTATGTTGTAATCCTAAATATTATTATAATCTTTAATATTATATTTAACAACGAAATTACATAATATTATAAAATATTTATTAACAAATATATATAGTATGCTTTTTTTTTTGTGTTAATAAGCAATAATTTACTTGACCTGAGATGTCAACCCACAGATTTTCATTAGAGGTGTTTATTTGATCAATTTGATTAATTTCAAATTGAATTATTTAAAATTAAATTAATTAAATTATATTATTTTATTTAATTGAGTCGAATTTTCTAATTTTAAAAATTAACTTATTGAAATTATTCAACCAATTAATTATAAAAATTAATTTGATCAATTTGATTAATTTTTTATTAATCAAATAATAAAATATATTAAATTAAATTTTAAATTCTTAATTTTTCATATATAAAACAAATTAAATAAAATCATCTAACAAAAATATTTAAACACCAAAATATTTAGTTAAAAACTCTAACAACTTGAAACGAAATGAACAATTTTATATATTTTTAGTTATATATATAAGTTTTATAATATTTTGATTAAAATTTTGGTTAATTAAGTTAATTCGATTTTTAAATTAAATTATCCAAAAATCAAAATTTTTTTAAATTTATTTTTAATAATTTATCAAAATTAATTTAATAATAAATCACGATTAAATCAATTCAATCATTCAATTCAATTAAAATTGAATTATGAACTTTTTAAGTACACTTTTGTGGAGAGTTGCTCGCACAATTCAACTAGCTTTTTTTTTGGGATAATATCCTATATGGCCCTTGAACTATTATAAATTATTGAATTTGGTACTTAAATTAAAAAAATTGTTAAATAAGTATCTAAACTCTGAAATCATATATCAATTTGATCCCAGAGTTAATTCTGTTAGCCTAGATACTGACTTGACTATTTTAACCAATAAAAATATATTATCTAGACACAAAATGACATATAAATATGACAAGGATTACTGATGTGGTCAAATATTTTGAAAAAAAATATAATTCCCCCTTAAATCGTAGACTCCAAATTCAATGTCCAAACCCTAAACCTCAAATTCGAAGAACTCTTTAAAATTTTAGCAAAATTCAAAGCTTGTGAAAGGTTAGCGGGAAGCTTGTGAAATTGAAACTGTTACCTTGTGAAAACTAATCTGCAACCTTTACTAAATCAATGACAAACGAAGAAAACAAGATGGTTGAAAGAAGATATGGAGGTTCTGTTGAAGATTCATTAAAGAAAAGTGGATCCAGATGAGATCATATTCATTGGGTTGGGAAATTATCTATGGCACTGAGGCAGCAATTAGGACGGGAGGCGGATAGGTGACTCGCTGGTTCATGGTCTGTAGATGAAGTTAGTCCGTTTGTCAGGAATCCTAGCAGTCATCAGCAGGCTCAATTAGTGGGGTTGAATGCTTCAGATCTTTGCCAACATAGGCTTTCACCTTTTGAAGAGCAATTCAACAATCTCAAAGGAATCATGCTTTGCAGGAGCTACAGCAGCGAGGGATTTTTTACCCCAGCCTGACAACATTTGGTAGGTCCACTTTTCTTACTGCTGCTCATGGCATGAAAGCGGACAATGAAATTCTCTAGATCTAGCTGAACATCTCCATATGCACTCAAACAAGCAACTTGGTCTTTGTTCTTTTAGTAACCACTCTCTTAGCTAGCATATTTCGGGTGATGCATGTGCTTCTCATCCAGATGCAATAGATACTACCACTTTTAGAAATATGGGTAACTAGAAAATAGTTGGACTGAAAAACAAATACAACAATTAAATTTTGAAGCAGAGTTGCAAAGAAGGGAGTTTGAAGTTGATTCAACCACTTGGCATCAACTGAAGGGGTTCATGAAAACTCTAAAAAAGCTTTAATGGACCTTCTTCACCAAAACTTGGTATTCAATCCACAGTCATCAGAAGTATATTATCAACCTTCTACTTTATCTTCCAAAGGGTGAGAAATTTTTGGCTTGCTTTTGAGCCTCAAATTTCTAATTTTTCTTTTAACCATTTCCTAAATCAGAGAGTTAAAAGTGCACAACTCGTTTTTGGAAGGCTCTCAAAATACCAATTCAAGTGTCTTGTTGCAAGATCAGTTGTTTAGAGTTGCTATAAGTGATTGTGTTAACCATATGGTTAATTGTAAAAGACTGCCTTTTACAGCCAATTCTAGCTCATTTGCAAAGGAATAGTCATTCTTGTTAGGCATTGAAAATCATTTTCATAGTAGTTATGCAGATGCGAGCTTGATAGGAAAATCAGTTATGGATAAAGAATTAGCAGTATTGAAAGGAAAGAAGGAGATGAAAAATGGATTGAAAGGCATGATTACAAGGAGTAATCTTGTGTCAGGTTTAAGGGCAATATGGTATAGCAAGTAGAAAAAGCCTTGGGTGGTATGGTAGAGCAAGTACAAAAAGCCTTGGGTCCTGGTTTTGTGTCTAAATGGTGATTTTTTATTGGTTAAAACAGTCAAGTCAGCAATTCAGTTAATGAAGTTAACTCTCAGCCTATATTGATACATGATTTTAGAGTTTAGGCACCTATTTAGTAATTTTTTTAATTTAGATACCAAATATAACAAATTACAATAATTCAGAGGTCATATAAGATATTATCCTTTTTTTTTTTTTCATAGACGTGCAGGTAGAAATGAGGTTATTGTCTCCTTTTTTTTCCATTACAATTCAGGCTGAACTATCCAAAATCTATAACTATATATAATAACAATCCCAATTGTGATTTGTTCAACACCTCTTAAGTGTCATAAAACAAAATTGGGGGATAAATTTGGAAAGAAAAAGATTAAAGCTTTTCCAAAGCTTCTCCTTTTCTTTTCATCTCATGCTCCCTTTTCTCCTCCACATTTTCTCTTCCTCTCACTCTCTCATTTTTTTTTTCATTTTCATATTTATTTGATCTTAGTTTTTAGCTCATATCAGAGCCTTAAATTATAGGATTTTTATAGTCCTCATTCTTTTTCCTTTTAATAGCTTGGATTTTCAAAGTTGTTGATTTTTGGGTTGAATTTAATTATTTATACGCAAGATTGTTGAAAAGGAAGAAAGGAAAAAAAGTCACAAGAGAAACATTGAAGAAGTGTCCTTAAAATGGCCTTGAAGATTCTTTGTCAAAGCCTAACAAAAACCAATACAACAACCGTTATTCATCGTTTCTTCACCGCAGCCGCTGTGGCTTCCCCACAAAAATATGAAGATCCAATAGGAATTACCATGAAAGGTGTGAAAATCGCGAGCCACCCACTTTATCTCGACATGCATGCAACTTCCCCAGCGGAGCTGTAACTGAGATTGTTATCCTCGACATGCAAATTGGAGTTCCTATCCCTGCCTTCATAGTTATTAGTGGTAGAAAACAATCTTGGAATAGTCTGCCCATTCAGGTAAATAACTATTTGGTTGCAAAGAAAATTCAAGAAAGTTAAGCAAAATAAGAAAGTGTATTAATTAGCTTGTTTCTTTTACTTAGTTCTATTTGCATTTGGCTCATTAAAGTTTTTTTCTATATTTTGGCACTAATCGTCAATGTAATATTCAAAAAGTTTGAATCTTTTTATTTATGAGTAGAAAATTTGTTAATTCATCTTCACATTAGGTTTTCTCACGTTTTTTGTTGTAGATTTGTTGAACTTTTATGGAAACTTTCATTGCATGCGTTGAGAGATATTCATAGAAGGACTTTTGTGGTAGATGTTGCTTCTAACCCATTGCCTGCGGCATTAATTGATGTTGCATTTTCACATGCTGCTGCACTACTTCCTGTAACAAAGGTAGTGCTATTCTATAGACTTTTCATGTGAAGTACAATTATAGTTCTTTATATTAGGTCTGTACTTCATTTTTCTGTGTTTTATTTTTCTCATATCACAGTTCATTTCATGTATAGTTTCAGCATTAATTTCAAAATGTTTTTTTATTAAACCTTCCATAGCAATGGAATAACGTGCTTATTTTTAAATAGGATAGAATAGCACTTGAACGGAGGAGATTTTTTTAAAAATGCAGATACAGCAGTGTAGAGACAGGCTATGTGGTCAAATTTGGCTCATGAAATGATTGTAGTGTTTCGTGGTCTTTATGCCGAGGAGGTAAGTAAATAATATTAATCACTCATTTGGATTTAGTTGTTTATTCTTATTGCTTATATTTGGATGTGTTATGTATTGGCAATTTAATAATTATTCCATCCAAGACTGAAATATTAATATTTGGTTGTCAAGATTATGAAAAGTTTCTTATTGCTCAAAATTTTTGTTTTAACGGGGATATAGTGAAGTTCAGTTGGTATTGGCCTAATGACCATTGCAATGCTGCTCAGAAATACCTTAGACGGTACGAAGCATCTGATTGAATAGTGAGGATCTCTCATTTCATCATTGTTTACTTCATGATAAATTTGCTTATTTTTAACCTCAAAGTTAGATCTCTGACTTCATAGTTAAAAAAAAAGCCTTTTTTGCAAGTATAAAGGTGTTACTGTCTCCCTTAATCAAAGTGTGGTATATTTGTTTTCTATTGCCAGATTCTGAAAGCAAGTCAAAATGCAATTTCAAGTACTTTACAAAGCGGAGTAAAAGATATGTGAAGTAGTTTGAGACTAATGATTTAAGGCAACCAAAGAAGGCATTTAAGATGCAAAATGCTGTTATGGAACCTTTCCTTCCTAGTTTTGAGTCTAACAGATGACCAAAATTCTCTTGCACCTGAAAATGTATGTCAAAAAATTGAATTTTAGTCTTGAATTCAATCATTTGAAATATCTTAAAACAAAGAAATAAGTTCTTTTATTCCATTTTATCCAATGTTGAATAATCTTTTACATTAATCCATGGTACAATAATTATGACTTGAAACATTCCAGAAGGAGAGCTGGCTTCTAAGTGCATAAACTTAAAAGAGTAGATGATGCATATGAACAATAGAAAAATATGTAAAAGTTGCTTAAAAGGAACAATAGAAAACCATAATAAAGAGGTTCAAAAGTGACTATGGTGATAATGATTGGATTGGTGGAGCAATGTAACAACTGTTCTTCTATTGTGGACCCTCGTGTGGCCTATTTCTTCAATATATTAACTAATTATATGAGGCATACATAGATATGTGTTGGTTAGCAGAGTAATGTGATTTTATATTATGGTTGGAACGTAAGCAAGAATTAGACATCTAGGATAATTAGAAAGGTCCTTATATTACTTGCTTTTTTTGTTGCTCTTCTCTATTTGTCAATGATTTTTTTAATAATTAACTAAGTCAAAGGATTCATCTATGTTATTTTCTGGATCAAAGTCTATGCATCATATACCAGGTAGTTACTGGTTTGATCTGATTCCTACTATAGCTGATTTATCTGAGTCTATATGGCATGTTTTCATAGTTGAGGAATTATCTATCCCCGGTTGGAGACTACGCTTTAAGAAGAATTATCTTGGTTGTATTGCTACTTGCTTCAGTGGACAGGTCTGTTAGAAGAATATAATGGTAGTTGGAACCAATAATTTGATTGGTTAGTTTGCTATTGGCGAGACTAGCATCCTATTTATTTTTCTACAAAAGTCAAAAGATGTTTTAGAGTTGATAGTAATTTCATGATCCATCTTTAACCCTGCTGTTCAATTGCTCATTGTAAATGGATAAAGCCACATTACTTGGTGAAGTAATTAGACAAGTGAAAGAATTGAAGAAGAATGCAACTGAAGCCAGCGAACTTTTGCTTCTCAATAGGTAAACATTTGCTGGATATGGAAGAACCTGGCTCCTTCCTGTAGAAAACAAATGGATGATGGAAATATTGTAGAAGGGAAGAAAATGAGGAGAGCTAAAAGAACTTTGTCTATTAGAGAAAAACTTCTCAAAGGTTTTATTCTAATCATTTCCATAGTTACAAACATTTTCTGTTATGTTGATCTCAATATCATATGATTCTTTCACTATTATGGTATTGAATAAATATTACTAATGAAGCTATTCTTGCTGATAGGTGCTTGGCCATGTAGAGTTTGGCTGCCAAATTTGTAGGGATATGATGACTTCACCACTTATAACCCATTGTGCTCACCATTTTTGCAAAACACGTTTAGAGGCTGCTTTTGCTGGTCAAAGTTTCACCAGACCGGGGACATGTGAAGGCAGGAGAACACTTTAAGCACGGAAGAACATAATTAAATGCCCTTCTTGTTCAAATGATCTAACTGAATTTCTTCAGAATCCTCAGGCATTAGAGGCTATGTCACGTGTAGTCTTGATATATTGGAGAGCGCATTACACGTAACATGTGAATTTCATCTATGCTAAAGTGTTTTAAGGGGAGCTCTTTATTCAAGATACTTTTTGATTTTAATAATATATAATATTTATTTAAGAAGTCTGGTTAATGGATCTAATAGAATTGAGTTTTGCAATACAAACATATTGAATGATGCTAGCATTGTTCTTTTATGCCAATACTAAATTGCAGCCACAAATTTCTCCTGATGACATTTGTTCTCATGGCAGGTTAACAAAGAACTAATGACAGTGATAGAGTCACTACAACACCTTCAAACAAGTTTCAATCTTAGTAAAAATTTGGTAATCTAGAAATTATTTTTTTGTTGCTCGATAAATAATATTTATTATCATTGTAGGTCTACTTATGAATGAATATGAAGATTTTTATGTTCTTTTAATGCCACTTTCCTGTGAAAGTTTATCAATTTTTTTCTTAAATTCTTTTGTAAAGTTCACTTTTCTTTCTAAGTTTCTGAATATGCATTTGAATTATATTTATTAATTTACTATGCATTATTCACTTTCCCAAGAATCACTAAAAGCATCTCGAGGGTTTTCCCTCTAGTTTCAGCTAAAGAGTGAGACTCTGCAGGAAATGTAGTGGCATTTGTCCAACTAGATCCTATGATGCACCAACTTTCCACATTAAATCTTTGGGACCCTCCACATCTTGTGTTCATCATGTCCACTGAAATATTGGCAAGGTATCAATATGAAATAAATAAAGGAGGATCAGTCCACATTTTGATATCGGCTTTTGCCGATAAATTAATAATTGTTAAAGCTTGAAACTCTTTGTCTACATTTCTTTACAAAGAGGTCGTAATGCATGCTTCTAATCTGAAGGGAAAGAATTTGTTTCTGCTGCATCCAGCATTTAAAGTACAGGAAACCTGAAACCATAAAAATAATACATATATATTTATAGGAAACCTGATTGGAAGAACAGATAAATAAACCTGATTGGGCAGAGTCAATTCCGTAAATTTATATGTTTACCTATAAAATTAATTGACGATTTATATATTTCTATTATATAAAATATTAATAATTTATATATTTATATTATAAGTTTATATAAAAATTATATATTATAATTTGTATTAATATAAAAATATAAAATATATTTTTAAATTTTATTAAATTCATATATAATTTTTATTAAAATTTTAAATTATGTTATTTTTATTTTTTAAATTATTTTTACATTGTATCCTGTTTTACGTTGTATCACACAGCTGAGGATCTTTCAGCCCATACCGCACTCATTTTTAACACATGCATGGCAAAATGGAATTTGCAGATGCCCACATCGAACAAGCTTTTGGCAGTCTGATCAGAGTAATTAATTTTTGTCAGAATGGTAGTAATGTTTATCGAGTTCCATTCCATCCGCATGATCTTTGGGATTCTGGTGACTATGAAATCCTTTTTAAATGTTGTTGAAAATACAATCTAGTTTATTCAAAAACAACAGTTTCGCCATTTAGGATCCACCCTAAATCAAAATTATCAAATATTTATTCTTTTTTTTTCTTAATTTTACCATGCGTCGATAGGGTGGAGAGTCTGACCCAACTCCAGAGTTATCAAGCAGCCACAACCCTGTGCCTTTTTCAGCAACAATAATGCGATGTACTGGTATCACGTGGGATTTTTTTTTTTTTTTTAAATTTTCTAACTACCCATGAAACCTTCAATCCATCTACTCTACTTATCCGACATACTTGCGAGGGAAGACATTAACCTTGACAATCTCTCCAATTGCAGCAGACGACATGTCAATTAGCATAGGTGTGGGAGTTTTAGTTTTAGTAAATTATGATTTTTTGCAATTAGAGCTTTACAAATCACTCGGTACGATTTATAATAATATTTTAAAAATATTATGAAAGATTTTTAATATATGTTAAATATATTTTTAATGTATTAATATTCAATTGTGATTGAAATTTTGTTTAAAAAATATTTAATTATAATGTAATCTATCTTATAAAAAATAAAAAAATATAAAAGAATATTTATTGAATTTGTTCATTAACATTAAATAAATTTATTTACGAACACAAGTGAATGAAATATATCTCTATTTATATTTGTTTCACTTATTAAACGATTATCAAAATATTATTTTAAATTATCTATTAAGTTTAATAAATAAATAAAAATATTATGTTTATATATAATTCTAATATAATTTATATTAAAAAAATAATATTTTATAAATATTATATTAAATTAAAATGATTAAATTAATTTTAAATCAAAACAAATCAAATATAATTTATAAATATACAAATTAAATCAAATATAAAAAATAATATTTTAATATCAAATTCAATTCCATTATAAATATAAAAAAATCAGATAGAATGAAAACCGTTTCAACCTGTGGTCATCCTTAATCATGATTAACATAAACATAATCATCTCAATTGTCCTTGTCTCCTAGTTTCTTATCCAAACCAAATACCAAAGATTAAATTAAAATTCCCAACCTTTAATCCAATGATTAAAAATACTTGAAGAAATATCAAGACTTAATTTAAAATTTTATCTTCATGATATAATAATAATAATAAAAAAAACAGCTAAATCCAGATTATTTTTTTATATTCCCACTGTTCGAACTCTACCCCACTCTCTCATTCCTCCGTTAATATTGGAGTGTTGTTAAATGCTATCTAACTTTTTGTCTTCACCTTTTTAAATTTTTTTAAAAATCTTTATAAACAAAATTATTTAATTACTCCTCTATTTTTAACTTTCAATTTTTTACGCTTAAAACTTAATTTTACTAAAAAATCCAAATACTTTATCTCTCTTTCTCTCACACCCTATCTCTTCTCTTTCTTTTTAACCAAAAATTTTAAATGATTTTAAATCCAATTAAATCAAATTTAAAAGAAATTTCACACATTTTAAATAAAAAATAAAAATAAATCATTTGTTCTTTTTACTTTTTTATTTGATTTTATGTTTAATTTTGTATAATTTCTTGTTGAAATATTTTTGTGTGATTGAAAATTTCTAGAAATAAATTTTTAAAAAACTTTAAAAGTTTTGACAATGAATGTTACAAAACCTTTAAAATCTTTCAAAAATTTTTTTCTACAGATTTTAAAGGTTTTCAAAAATTTATTTTTGAAAGTTTTAAAAGGTTTTTAAAATTTTATTTTTGAAAAATTTATAATTTTTAAAAAATTTGTTTTCAAAAATTTGTGTGAAAAATGATAATAAATTAAATAATTTCATTTAAAATAAAAAATATATGAAAATAAAAATGGAGAGCATTTACTAGTACTCTTAATATTTTACTCAAAGTCACTAAACAATCTCTCAAAAGCCAAACCAAGAAGAGGCAGAAGAAGAAAGCAGAATCGAAACGGTTTGGGTCTCTTATTTGCTCTTCCAATGGCTTCAACCATTTTCATCCCTATTTCGTTTCGGTCCAAGTCTTTGCACAAATCCTTGAATACCCATTTTGTCCCTTCCTTCAAACTCTACGTTTCCCTCTCTTTCAAACACGAAATACTTATAAAGAGTGATTATTCAATCGATTAAATTAATTTTGAATTAAATTATTTAAATAAATTAAATTATTTTATTTTTATTAATATAATTAAATTTATGAATTTTAAAAATTAATCCATCGAATTAAATTTGCTTGATTTGATTAATTTTTTGATTAATTAAATAATAAATATATTTAAATTAATTTATATTTTAAATTTTAAATAGATTAAATAAAATTATCTAATAAAATATTTAAATATTAAAATATTATATAAAAATTTTAACAAATTATAAAATTAAATAATTTATTTAATATATTTTATATTTATATTATGTTAAATTTTGATTAATTTAATTTTTAATCAAATTAATTAATTAAACAAATTTTTAAAAAAATTTATTAATTAATTAAAATTAATTTAATAATCGAATTGATTAATCGAATTAAAATTAATTCTATTAAAATCGAATTATACGCACCGAGGAACTCCCGCCCAAACGCTTCTCTATCCGAGCCCGGTTGATAGAGCCGGACGAAGGGAAACTCGTGGACCTCCACGTGGCGGAGTCGGAGAGGGAGTTTAAGAAGCGGGAAGCGGCTTTATCGCCCAGGGTGAAACTGACTAGGATCGACGTGCAATGGGTGCACGTTTTGAGTGAAGGCTGGGCTAGCCCGCCCACCGGGTTCATGAGGGAATCCGAGTTCCTCCAAACTCTTTATTTTAACTCGCTCCGACAGTCCGACTACAGATGGTTCCTTCGTCAATATGTCGGTGCCGATTGTCTAGGCTATTGATGATTCTCAAAAGGGGAGTATCCGTGAGTCCAACATAGTCGCGCTCGTTGACTCTGATGATAAGCTGGTCGCCATCCTAACCGAGTAAGTTGATAAACTCGTAATATAGTAATTATTATGCAATGATAACTGCACTTTATTCCTTTTCCCTTTAATATTTTCGTTCAGTTCAACACCCTAGTTTGCTGTTTAAAGGAATATTTTTTTTCATACAAGTTTATATGGGTTCTTGACGTTTTGTTTGGTTGATGTAATTATTTTTGTGGTTTTTTTTTCCTAGTTTTGTTGGACTTTCCTTTATTATGAAAAAAAAGGTTGCTGATTTCTTTTCAATTTAATTCAACTTGCTACGTTAAGATTTTTGAAATTTTACGTGTAATTCTTTAGCATTTGAATAAACAATTGATTTTCAAAATTGAAGCTTAAAGATATTACGTTTCAATTTTACGCTGCAAGATTTAGTTCATTGTATTGCTTTTTGAAAAAAAATGAAGGTTAAAATTTACTAGCGGTGGTTGGGAAGGGAAGAAAGAGAAAGAAAATGAAAGAAACAAAATGATTAATGTTTAGTTCTACTTTTGATTTTACTATTTTAGATCATTTATGAAATATTAGAAAAGAGTGCTCTCGTATCTTTATTTTTCTAAATTTATTTTTGCATTATGAAAATGTTGGTAAAAGAATGAAATATGACTTGTGGAATATTTTTGTTTCTTCTAAGCCTTAATAGCACATTGTATATTTGTATGAGTTATTTAATGTTAGCTGGTACGGTATGTAAGAATCATTGAAGTATGTAATTGAGCATTATTTCCATTTGTTGCAAGAGAAGCTTATGTTAGAGAGTTTTAAATAAAATAAAAATGAAAGAAACGAGGATGGAGTAGAAATGGGGAAGTAGAAGCTGTTATTGTTAATTGCGGTTGATTTGTTCATTTTAGATACTTTCAGGTTCATGTTCTATCAGTGGTTTTTTTTTTTTTCATTTTTTTGTTGCCCCCTGAATAATGCCCAATATGAATTTCATCATTCCTCAAATCTGATGTATAAACAGGTGAGTTGATAGATCACTTTGATATGCTTTCATATCATACCGTATTCTAGATTAGAAAGTGCCCCGGCTTGTTGCTGATGTTCAATGAAATTGGGGTTGGGGGATGGTACAGGGAAGAAGGTGGTGTGGTGCAGCCCTTAGCTTGTGTAAACCTCATATGATACTTGGTGAAGGCAGCGTTTTCCTAGGTCCTTGGTACAACACTAGGGGATGGGAATTATTTGAACTTAGAAAAGTTGTATAATTGAAACTTGTTGAATGTGGGTCATCTTATTATCTGGGTTTTGAATTCAGAGTGAGTTTTCTTATCAAAATGAAAAACCTTAAGGTTTTTGCACTGACTATAATGTTGTTTCAATTCTTGGGAGACCACAGTTGAATCAGAAGCAGGGAAACACGGTTCATATAATATAAACTTTCTATGACTTGAACAATTTGCATGAGATTTCACTGAGTTATCTTGGAATTCTTTTATAGTTCATGAACCATAGGTGTATTTTTGTGAAATTCAATTAAGAGTCTTATTCTTTGCTTAATTGCTGGATTGTTTCAGCATTGAGATTTACCAGCACCCCAAGGAAGAAAGGATAGCAAGGACTTGGGGAACTACTGCCCTTGGTTTACCTTTACCATATGTTGAAGAAACAATAATAAATGCTGGAAATTGGCTAATTGGAGGTTATAGAACCGATCAAGGTCAATGATGGTCTTGATCGTTATCGGTTGTCACCTGTGGAACTATGGCAAGAGTTCGAAAGGGGCAATGCTGATGCCGTGTTTGCTTTCCAGCTGAGGAATCCTGTTCACAATGGCCATGCTTTGCTAATGACTAATACTCGTTGTCTGCTTCTTGAGATGGGCTACAAGAATCCCATACTTTTGCTTCATCCATTGGGAGGCTACACAAGGCACATGATGTTCCTCTTAGTTGGCAAATGAAGCAACATGAGAAGATATTTATGCAGCCTTTTCAATCCATTGTCATTTTACTCCATGTGGGGTTGCTTTGTTTGCGATACCATATGGAGGGGGCCTGAAAGCCCAGCAACCTGGATTTTAATGGCTGCAGTTTCTATACCAAACTTCTTTTCTATTTATATATATATATATATATATATATATATAGATAAAATTTTCATTTTAGCCATGCATATCTCGCGTACAATAGTAAGAACCTTATTCACCTAAGTCCACCATTCAATCTTAAAAATTCTCACTGTCTCTTATGATCCTTTCATAGGTTTTCTGACCCCCTTTTTGGTGAGAAGGGAAAACTGAGAGAAACATAGGTTCTGCAGACCAGAGTCTGTTACTTTGCTTATTCAGGTCCACACATAATTCCCTTGAAAACCGTTGCTGTATGAAAAAGGTTATATATTTGCTGTGTAACTTAACATTCAAATGCCTGAAAGTTTGATGATAAATATGTTAATCAGGTGCTTGAGGATGGTGTTCTTGATCCTGAAACAACTGTGGTCTCTATATTCCCATCTCCTATGCACTATGCTGGCCCAACTGAAGTGCAGTGGCATGCTAAGGCTCGGATTAATGCTGGAGCCAATTTTTACATTGTTGGTAGAGACCCAGCTGGCATGGGCCATCCAGTCGAGAAGAGAGATTTGTATGACGCTGATCATGGGAAAAAGGTCTTGAGCATGGCTCCAGGACTTGAGCGGCTGAACATCCTTCCTTTGAGGGTATAACAAGCATTCAGTCTCATTGTTATTTTCTGGTACAATGATGCTACTTGTGGCATAAAATTTGAAATCCCGTTCAATATTAATGTGTTTTGATTGAGGCTGCAGCATATGATAAGACCCAAGGTAAAATGGCTTTCTTTGATCCCTCGAGGGCTCAAGACTTCCTCTTCATATCAGGCACAAATGTATCTTCTTTTTCCTATTATTACTACTGACTAGATTCTAACATCTGGTAGAAATATAAACATGAGTGAGAAAGAAAAGATTTTGATTTCAATATTTGGTTGTTTTCGAACAAATTTGTCTAAAAAATGGGTGCTTTCATTTTGCAGATGCGGACACTGGCAAAGAACAAAGACAACCCTCCTGATGGATTTATGTGCCCTGGTGGCTGGGATGTTCTGGTCGAGTACTACGACTGCTTAACACCATCAGACAATGGCAGAATTCCTGAATCTATTCCTGCTTAGATGAATTTCCTGTATCATAATCTATTGCTATCTGATTGGGAGAAACCATAACACTATTTATCTCCAATTTGTGGTCCGAATCTTGTAAAGTTGCTCTGTCCGGATCTCTTCAATAGAACGGCGAGACGTACTGTTATGGAGACATGAAATTGCCTCCCTGTAATTGCGATGCCCGTTAAGGCATCCAGCATTGTTGCCCTTGGCCTTGAGCATGAGGGCACATAGTGATATATCGCGTGGTTGTGCTCTTATGAATATATCGCGTGGTTGTGCTCTTATGAAGAACATGGATTGTGGGAGATGTTTCAAGGATTCTCGTACTTTCTGTAAACTATTTTAGTTTTCCAAAAAGGGGGTTTGTTATCTTCATTTACTTATCAATTATAAAAGAAAAAAAAAGGGGGGGGGGGGGGAATGAAAAATGCTGAAAGCTAGAAGTACTGGCAGGTTTCTTCACTGCAAGGGAGCAGCTGGACTTGGAGAAAACTGTTTCAGCTAAGGCACACAGCATAACAATTTTTGAGGCAAGACAATGGTGTTGAAGTATGGTCTATTCCTGGGAACTGCCATTCAGCTAAGGCAGTGTAAATTGAGATTAGGCCAAAGCAAGGGATGGTGGAATGGCATAAGTTGATATGATTCCAGCATCATATATCAAAACACTAATCGATTGCATTGATGGCAAATCCTAAACAGGCTCTCAGCCAAGGATAGACTAAGCGCATGGGGAATGGAGGTGGATGAGCAATGCTGTTTATGCAGGAAAGGCAATGAATCCAGGGATCATTTGTATTTTGAATGCGCGTTCACAAAATCAATATGGTAAGATGGATAGGTGAATGGGCTGCAGAGTTTAGGTGGGCAGAAAGCAAGACGAAAGGGAAAGTGTTGATCCCAGTCATTTTTCGAATTGATTGGAGTGATTGTATATATCAGGCATGGAGAGAAAAGAACCTCAAGTTGTACAGAGGTAGGGAAGATATCAAGAATCTATAAGAAGGCCTACACTCGGTTGCTGCGGACTCAATGAATAAGAATTTGTGTGAAGCTTGAAATATTAACACCAATATGTTGACTGCTATGCAAATAATGAATGCTAGTGTATACTAATTGTAGTTGTATTGTAGTTGGATTGTAGCAGATTCCTGCTTTTCTTTGAATAAATGAAGCACAACTTTAAAAAAAAAAAAAAGGCACCTTTTAGGGGTTTTTGTCATGGGCAAATGAATCTAGAACTTGTTTGTGTGATTTTGGCGTGAAATTTGACTTTCTTCGATGATTGTGGGCATTCCCTTTGGGCCTATAATTGCATCATTTTAAGAAAAAAAAAAGAAAGAAAGTTGCCTGGGCTAAAACTGATAAGATTTTTGCTTTCTTTTCTCTACCAAGTGGGAAGACTGCAATTATAAAATTCAACATAAATTGATGACAACTACATGACACTGCAAAGCCTCATTTGTAGTTATATTGGATGAGAAGATACTAAAAACATTTATAGTTTGGGGGCTTTAATTAATTTGACATTGATCCTGTCCACATTAATTATTTTAATTGGATTAAACCTAATTGCGAATAAATCTCTTAGACTTATTTTATGGATTATTTTGGGAGTCAGCAACACAGTTTGGTCAGTTTGTAAGAGACTCATGGTGAAGTTGTCCAATTTTCACATTCAAGCATCATAAACAAATTTCAAACTGCCCTCAAATACTTTATTGCTGTAAAAATAATTGTGAACGTAATCTGTAAAGATGAGGGCCCTAAAAATGTTTCACTAAGTAGGGCAGAACATGAAAGAATAATAAAAGAATAACAATGAGCTTGGCAATCTGAATTATGATACGATGTCCTACTTCCTCCATTTCATATAGCTGAAAATGGGTTTCTGTGGAACAGGTATGCACTTGACAACCCAACCAATGGGCCAAGACATTGCTGCAATTGCGATGCAGGCACCCCATTGGCCCCAATTCAACCTCTCTGTATCTGCAAACCGTTTCAGAAATTCTACCATCACCACTTGCAGAAGAATGGTTATCGCGATGATTCCCATAAACAACTTATTCTTGTGTATCCCCTCAAATACGTTCTTCTTTTCGAGCTTCCTTGCATTGAATTCGTTGAAGACTTGGCACAGGACAAAAGTATTGAAGATCAATGTATCATTTACCTTCTCTGTTACGCCAAAGATTGATTCACCGCTGAATTGTAGGGTGAGAAGCACCGCTATCTGGTATAAAGCTTGAGCAAGTAGGTTCCTCCACATGATATTTGTGATGAGTGGCTCTGTTCGACCAACGGGTGGTTTCTCCATTAACTCCTTCGTAGGCCGCCCTGTGGCAAGAGCCAGAGCACCCAATGTGTCCATGATCAAGTTCACCCACAATAACTGGACTGCTGTTAGAGGGACTTCACCTGCTGAAACTGCTGATACGAAGTTGATACAAAGTGCAGCAACATTTACAGTAAGCTGGAACTGAATAAATTTCTGGATGTTGGTATAGACACATCTTCCCCACCTCAAGACTGTGGCAACAGAGGCAAAATTATCGTCCAAGATGACAATATCTGAGCTCTCTTTCGCCACTTCAGTCCCCTGAATTCCCATGGATAGTCCTATATCTGCTTCCTTGAGTGCTGGTGCATCATTTGTGCCATCACCTGTGACTGCAACGACATGTCCTTTCTTTTTCAAGCACTGTACCATGAGAAGTTTATCAAAAGGAGAGGACCTTGCCATAACTCGTATTTTTTCAACTTTCTCCATCCTCTCCTGTGGTGTGTAATTTCTGAATTCCTCACCTTCTACCACCACACCGCTGGGCATATCCTCACCAGGCCTGAGAATCCCACATTCAGTTGCTATGGCTCTGGCTGTGAAAACATTATCGCCAGTTATCATTTTGATGTTTACTCCAGCATATCGGCAGTCTTCCACAGCTTTCTTAACTCCAGGTCTGCATGGATCCTTTATACCCACCAGCCCTAACAGGGTTAAGCCGTCTTCATTAAGCTTTTTCTGCTCTTCTAGATTTTCGTACTCTTCCTCTGGAACTTGTTTATGGGCAAAAGCAATGCACCTGAGGCTGCTCGCAGCCATGCCTTGAATAATTTGCTCAAATTTCATCCTTTCGCTATCATTGAGATCTTTCATGACACCAGAAGCATCATAGTAGCTTGAGCACATTCCTAGAATCATCTCTGCAGCTCCTTTCCAGTGGACATGGACAGTGTCATCATCTTTCCTCCCAATCAAAACCCCACTACGTTTTTTCTGAGAATTGAAGGCTTCAACTTGGAGTGTGGCACAACTCTTCTTCGTTTTCTCCATATCCATCTTCAGTTCCAGGACAGCCCAAGAAAGGATTGCCTTTTCTGTTGGACTGCCTGAGAATTCAAATTCTGTTCCTGAAGAAGCTCTGTAAACACTACCAGTAGTGTTTAAAGCAACTCCCTGATGGATCAAGTCTACAACATATGGAGAAATTGAAGAAGCAACCTCTTCCATAGATTCTTGGCCAAGCCAAAATTTTGTCAGCTTCATTCGGTTGAGTGTCAGAGTACCCGTTTTGTCTGTACAAATTGTGGTGGCAGATCCCATTGTCTCACAGGCAGAAAGCTTTCTCACCATTGCATGATCTGCCATCATTCTCTTCATCGAATAAGCAAGAGTCAGTGTGACAGCTAGTGGCAGTCCTTCTGGAATTGCAACTACAATGATGGTAACAGCTGCAGCTACAATTCCCACAACAGCGTTCATAATATCATGAGCCTTTGTCTTGCTTCCATTGAATTCCCGGTTTCCATTCTCATCTGTTGTGTTGCCTGTGAAGTAACGAACCAGCAAAACGACAAGAACCAGGAAAGCAACTGCTAAGCCAACCTTACCAATCGATGAGGTCAGCTTGTTTAAACGCGCTTGTAAGGGTGTCTGTTCATTGGTATCACGGCTGATCTGGCTCATCATTTGGCCCCACGTTGTATTCATGCCAACCGAAGTGACAAGCATCCGACCATACCCATCGGCCACCTTGGTCCCTGAAAACAAGAATGGATTTTGGCTCACATTTACCTCAACATGGTCACTTTCCCCAGTCATGCTTGATTCATCTACTTGCAAGGACTGTCCATCTAAGAACAACCCATCAGCAGGAACTTGATCTCCAATCTTTAGACACACAATGTCTCCAACAACGATATCAAATATTGAAAATTGTTGGCGACGACCTCCTCGAACAACATCAATCTGAATATTGTTGCTGACTTTTGATAACTTGTCAAATTGTCTGTTCTGCCTATAGTTACTTATAGCAGAAACAGCAATGACAAGAAATACAGCTACAAAAATACTTCCACCGTCATACCAACCTTCTTTAGGCCCATGTTCTTTGATTCCAAAGCCAAGTGAAAGTGCTGCACAGCCTAAAAGAATTATTATAGTAAGGTCTTTAAATGCTTCAATGACAAAATGGAGAAAGCTCTTTGTTGGCGGTTTCTTATAAGTGTTGGAACCGAATGCCTTGTGTCGGCGTTCAATGTCATCGATGCTGCCAGAAATGCCAAGCTCAGTGTCGGTTCCAATAGCAGAAGCCACAGCAGCAATCCCATCAAGGTTCTGCAGCCTCTCGATTTTTTTCTCTTTCACCAGCTCAATGAGAGTTGTTTGATCAATTTGGAAAGGACTGTTTTCTTGTATAACAGTGAGTGAAACATGAGATGGTGAGCGAGGAATGACATTGGTTTTTTCTACGGCTGTTGGGGACTTGGTGACAAGGGATGAAAATGTTCTAGAACAACGGATGGTAATGAAAATGGAGTGCCATTTCTTTTTGGATTTGCTGGTGGGAGGGACTTGGACTATACATTCCATGCCAAGCAAGTTTGATTGAAGAATGGTAATCATGGTTTTCAGAACTCCGAATCACGGCAAAAAGAAACTGTAAAGGCAGTAACTGTGAAGGAAATGATATTATAGGAAACGGTTTTCTTGAAATGAAAAACTCTGGAGCATCTCAGGCTTTTAAGTAAAGTCCACCGCGTTAGAAACACCGTCGTAGAAATAAGCTGTTTCGTAGAAATCAGCTGTTTCCCATTTCTATTATCTGTAAATTGGAAGGAGAAGCGAAGAAACAAAATTTATGCTTCGAAGTTGCGTAGAAAGTCTTTATTCGAGACGGCAAAGTTTGCAACGGTTACAATTAATTAGATTATTAGCCTTTTCACCTGCCATTAAAAAAAAATGGTATTGCTTCCAGGTTTTTAACATAGGAAGGGTTTGCAAATATCCCAAGATTTATTGACTAGTCAAAACGCGGGAGGCCGATGCGATTCTCAGGCTCTCCCCAGCAATGTAAATCTTTGGCACCAAGACTCCAACGTGTAACAACAATTTTGACGCTAAGACTTTTTTTTTTAATAAAAAAAATCTTTGAATCATATTATTTTATATATTTATAAATAACTTTTTATTTTTATTATATTTAAATAAAATTTTAATTTTTATTAAAACAAAAATTTAACTTTTAATTTATATATAAATAAGTCTTAATTTTAATTTATACCTAAATGATCTCTTAAAGTAAATTAACTTTTCTTTTGAAATTAAAACTTATTGAATACAAATCAATGGATAATTATTTATTTTAATATAATAAAAATATAAGAATTTTTCAAAGAAAATTAAAAAAATTCAAAGGTTTTGTTTTAATATTTTAACATTAAAAGTACAACTTTAATCATTAATTAATTCTCTTAAAATATTTATTATCTATTACTGTTTTACTATTTATTATATATATTATTATTTTAATAGGAAGAAAAACCAAATTATACAATTATAGAAACAACCAACTTACAAACCAATTTACTTTTACGTCTTTTTAAAATTTTAATAATATTACTAATATTTTAATAAAAACGACCGATAATTTAACAAAATAATCGTTAAATCATATTCTTTGAGCACGTGAAATTTTGAGTTGATTTGGTATTTATATTATATTGATTAAAAATGTTATTTTTTAATAAATATTTATCAATTGCATTAAATAAATAATTAAATATTTTAAATTAATTTAAATTCGATATACATGATGAAATGGTGTAAATTAAATTGCATTAAATGGAGGAGTTCAAATTTGTATTTTGCGAGATCGACATGAAATTTCAATTAAAGATGGAGTCAAGCATATTTAGCATGAATATTGGTAATTTGAAAGAATTTGAGTTAAGGTGGAGATTGTTGGGATTGACTCAAATCTCATGATAGATTTGTTTGAGATTTTTTTTTAAGATTTACTGTATATTATTTGATTGAAAAAAAGACTTGTAAGAGAAGAATTTTAAAAAAAAATTAAATTTTTAATAGGCTAGTGTGTATGCTTATAAATAGTAAAAGTTTTTATAGGATTAAGTATGAAAAAAATATATTAGAGAATTGTAAGATTTTATGGGATAAACACCCAATAAGATTAGAGGAGATTGAAAATATTTTTATGAGTGTGTATATTTGAGTAGATTAGAAAAGAATAAAAAGATAGACATAAGTATAGTAAGCTACATAGGTATGTGTTTTTTTTAGATTAAGAATACTTTATAGGATTAGAGAAGGATAAAAAAGTCTATGAATATTAATTATGAGTGTTGACTGATATTATTGTATGTTTGTAATACTCAATAACTAGTGAATTTTTTTTCTTTTCATTTATGGACATATGTCATTTTGGAAAAAGTCGAATTACGTTAAATTATTATTTCTTGTGTTTTTGATTGATTGCTTTATTATACTTTCATTAGCTTGATTGTTTAATTGGATTAAGACTTACAATTGAAATAAAAGTTTTCATGATCCCAACAATTCATCCTAACTATTGAAATTCAATTGAGAAAGAGATTCATACCCTACTTTTTATGTAGACACTTAATTTTGTTTGAGTTATTTGAAATGGACCTCATTTTGTACATCTCATTTGAGTTTGTTATTTGGGCTCCAGTGGGCTCGACTGTATAAACCAAATTCGATCAAATCTAATTTATTTTAGGTTTGAAAGCTTAAGGTCCAAATTAGTTGGGTTTGAACTTTGAAAGCCTAAGGTTCAAATTCCATATTGAAAACCCAAACTTGTTTCATTAGGATTAGTTAAGTTATAATTAAAAATTTGAAAATTTTTAATTAAAAAAATCAATCAATTTTTAAAAAAATAAAAATTAAAAAATTAAAAAAAAAAAGAGAAGAGGTTTGCAATTTCCATTCCCCTACCAATTGACCAACCTTGCAATTTACCCTCCCTTGTTATCAACCTAATATGGATACATTCGTTATCCCTTTCTTAAAAGAAATCTAACCAAGCCTAAAATGAGGAAGATTGCAATTATAAAATTCAACATAAATTGATGACAACTACATGACACTGCAAAGCCTCATTTGTAGTGAAATATCCAACAAGCTTTCTTGCTGCCAATAATGCTTTGAAACCTCTTCGTACTTGAAAATCTAATATTTGAAATCCCAACCGGCTATAAAGATTTGAGACTTAAAACAGAGAAAAAAAAGGCCAATTTTGAATGAAAAACCTAACAAAAATCCTTTATATCCAATACTACTCAAACCTCAAACCACTAGAGGTCTTTTACCATAAACAAACCATAACAAGCCTCCACAAACCACCTTCATAACCTCATTTCACTCATAACCAACCTTGCTGAGACTTTCTTTCTACAATCGAACCCTACCCATTATCAAACACTTAAATCCATCATAGCCTATTTACACCAAGAACTCACTTAAATCAAAAGACCCCACTGTCAATATCAAACCCCCCACCATCAGTTATCTTATATCACACCAACAGTAAACCCAAAAAAAATCCATCAACCCAAAGACACCTAAGACCTAAAATAAATTTTATATTTCCTTTGGGAAAAAGCAACAATAAGCCAAAAAAATTTCAAATTGAAAAAAAAAATAATAAACAAAAGTATCAAAGAAGCATAAGTTTGGAAGGGCTTAAAGAAGATTCGAAAGTTTTGAAGTTAGGGTTTTTTTTTTTTTTTGGGTGAAGAAAAAGACTAACAAAAAAAGTACTACATATCAAAAGAGGTGATATTTGCTACGATGGAAAGGCCCTTTTTGTGTTGAAGTCGAAACTTTGAGTCTAGCTCTACCAAAATTGAGGCATTTTAAAGAAAAACTAAGGTCAAAAATGAAAAAAAAAAGGTCAAAATGAATTAGGGGATGAATTTTGAAGGATTTCTGGCTTTGGTCATCAGCGGCATATAGTGGAATAATGATGGTAACGAAGGTAGAGAAGCTGCTAGTTTTTAGGTTAAAAAGTTTGTTTAAAATGATTGGGATTTTTTTTTAAAAAGGGAATCAAATGAATATAAAAAAAAAATATGCTTAAGGCTTTATAAAGTAGAACAAAAAAAGCTTTTGTTGATTGACCTATGGACTTGTCGGCCTAAACAGGATTTATTGATCGACCCTTTTCTGGTCTATACTTTAAACTTATTGCAACTTTAGCTTAATTAATTTAATGGTTTTGCTTTGAATTTTAAATTGGGTTTAGTCTAATCTTATAGGTATATTTCAACCTTATCTATTTATTTTGTTTTATTGGTTTATTTATCATATATTTATTTATGATGGTAAAAATATCTTTAAAAAAAATTCAAATAGTATATATAGACTTACTTATGGGTTAGGTAGCCAGGCCAAATCTCGAAAACTCGTTTGAAATTTTGAAGGGCTTGAATATGAATATTAAGTTCGTTAAATGTGTTTGGACAAATAAATGGGACCTAATAAAAAAATAAGGTTGGACTTAGGTTTCACCATTTAAGATCTAGCCCGGCTTGGCCCAAAAATTAAAAAATATTTTTTATTATTATGAACAAAACTCATTTACTTTATCTTTTTTTTTTTTGTAATAGACAAAATCAATTTGATTTATTACTTATAATATAATAAAGCCGAATTTTTTTTATACAAAATAATGATCTAATTTTAAATTGCATTTAATAAAATTAAGTTGGACACAAACCCAAATAACTCATAAATTCAAGTAAAATTAATTAAATTAATAATTTACAAAGAAACATAAAAAATTTTTTTTTCTAATTTTAAATACTAGTACTTTGGGCTAATTTGGACATTATTATTACATGTAGAAAAGGGCTTGGATAAAAAATAAGATCTAAAAAACCATATTAGGTTGGGCTTAAGCTTGCTTAAAATGCTAGAATATCATACCAAGTCCAGTTCGAACTCAACCCAGCTTGGTCTATGAGCAAGTTTATTTGTATAGTTAAGATTATAAATTTAATTTTATCTAGTCCAATTATATTTATTTCACCATATAAATTTAACAAAATAAAAAATGGGCGGAAACTTTCCAATGATGAAATTCTAAAAAAATTTGTATAATGATTCTTATGAAATCTTTAAGAAATTATTTTTTTTAAATACTATCAATATATTTAAGTGTTTATAAAATATTTTCAATGAAAAAAATTTTGCTTTTTCTTCTATAAAAAATGTGAAAAATACAAAAAAATATAAAAAGGAAAAAAATAATTTTTTTCTCAAAAAAGGAAAAAATGATTTATAAAATAAAATATAAATACATAAATAAAATATGCATATCAATACATGAATATTATGTTTCATTATTTGTATTGTATATGTATTACTAAATCATGAAAAAATAAATGTGAACCTTTGAGGATGGGATTTAAAAAAAATCCGACTAGTGATTTTTAAGAAATCCTTAAGTAAAATTTTTTTTTTCAATATTATCAATGTATCGAAACATTTTAAAAGTTTTTCAATAATAAGATTTTAATTTTTTTTTTCATTTTTTTTTCTATTGATTGAAAGGAAATAAGAGGAGAAAAATAAAACTGCTAGATTTGTATTTTTTTTCTTCAAATTCATTTATTCCAAGTATGAAAGAAAAACACTTACTTAACTTAATTTAATTTCTTTTCCTATGCCTTCCACCCCCAATGTTTATTTTTTAGGATTAGGAGTCAAATATGAACGCAACATAACATTATCTATGTTCAGATCAGCTACAAGGCTCTTGAGGCCTGATTCAACTTTGCAATTAATGAAGGTATAAGCAATTGTTGACTAATTCGAGTCATTGGCTCATGGCTGTACTATTTAGAAGAAATAATCATTCGAACCAATTAATTTTATTAATGAAGGAACCAATAAAAAATTATAACTACTATTATCTTATTAAGGGAAAAAAGAATTTTATGATTTATTTGTAATCAAAAGTATTTAAACTTCATTGTATAAAAAATAAGTTTGGATTACTTCTTAAAAACACTGTTGGTTAATCAAGTTAAAAGAAAAATTTTGCTAACAATTACCCTAAAAACATTGTTTAAAGTTGTTATATTAAGTATTCCCTCTATCTTATTTTATGTGTTTGCGTTTTTTTTTGGAACAAACATAATTTTTAAAAAATAGTACATTGAATTAAAATTTTAAAAAAATTTTAAAAAATTTAACACTTAAAATTTACAAAATTTTGAAAATTTTATTTTATTTTTTTATTTTTAAAAATAATGGTCAATTTTGATTAATTTGATTAAAAAAATTAATTTTGAGACAAAAAAAGGTAATATTTTTCTCAATGTTTTAAAATTGATCAAATTGACCCTGAAACATTGCATTTGAACACAAAAAATATTATTATAACTAGCAGCTTATGTAACTTAAAAAAAAGATGAATTTGTTTTACTCTTTGTACACGTTTTATGAATGCACATTTTTCGAATATGATTAAAGCTTATATTAACCTGCATGGTAACATTGGCTTAAATACTATAAAAGAGTGACTCTTTTGCTAAAGCTTGCCAAAGAAAGCTACAAGCAGTTCAAAATATAGGTGGATGGGGGAGTGAGTGACAAGCGTAGACATAAATGAAGGAGCTTGAGGGGTGATTGAATTGGGAAATTATGATATGATATGAAGCATAAAGGGAAATTTTTAGACTGGTAAAGGGATTTTTTGCCTCAGCCTGACAACATTTGGTAGGTCCACTTTTCTTACTGCTGCTCATGGCATGAAAGTGGACAATGAAATTCTCTAGATCTAGCTGAACATCTCCATATGCACTCAAACAAGCAACTTGGTCTTTGTTCTTTTAGTAACCACTCTCTTAGCTAGCATATTTCGGGTGATGCATATGCTTCTCATCCAGATGCAATAGATACTACCACTTTAAGAAATATGGGCAACTAGAAAATAGTTGGACAGAAAAAAAACAAACACAGCAATTAAATTTTGAAGCAGAGTTGCAAAGAAGGGAGTCTGAAGTTGATTCGACCACTTGGCATCAACTGAAGGGGTTCATGAAAACTCTAAAAAAGCTTTAATGGACCTTCTTCACCAAAACTTGGTATTCAATCCACATAGTCATCAGAAGTAGATTATCAACCTTCTACTTTATCTTCCAAAGGGTGAGAAATTTTTGGCTTGTTTTTGAGCCTCAAATTTCTAATTTTTCTTTTAATCATTTCCTAAATCAGAAAGTTAAAAGTGCACAACTCGTTTTTGGAAGGCTCTCAAAATTCCAATTCAAGTGTCTTGTTGCAAGATCAGTTGTTTAGAGTTGCTATAAGTGATTGTGTTAACCATATGGTTAATTGTAAAAGACTGCCTTTTAAAGCCAATTCTAGCTCATTTGCAAAGGAATAGTCATTCTTGTTAGGCATTGAAAATCCTTTTCATAGTAGTTATGCAGATGCTAGCTTGATAGGAAAATCAGTTATGGATAAAGAATTAGCAGTACTGAAAGGAAAGAAGGAGATGAAAAATGGATTGAAAGGCATGATTACAAGGAGTAATCTTGTGTCAGGTTTAAGGGCAATATAGAAAAGCTTGGGTCCTGGTTTTGTGTCCAAATGGTGATTTTTATTGGTTAAAACAGTGAAGTCAACAATTCAGCTAATGAAGTTAACTCTCAGACTATATTGATACATGATTTTAGAGTTTAGGCACCTATTTAGTAATTTTTTTAGCTTAGATACCAAATCTAACAAATTACAATAATTCAGAGGTTATATAAGATATTATCCCTTTCTTTTTTTCATAGAAGTGTAGGTTGAAATGAGGTTATTGTCCCCCATTTTTTCCATTACAATTCAGGCTGAACTATCCAAAATCTATAACTATATATAATAACAATCCCAATTGTGATTTGTTCAACACCTCTTAAGTGTCATAAAACAAAATTGGGAGATAAATTTGGAAAGAAAAAGATTAAAGCTTTTCCAGAAGCTCCTACTTTTCTTTTCTTCTCATGCTCCCTTTTCTCCTCCACATTTTCTCTTCCTCTCACTCTCTTATTTTTTTTTTCATTTTCACAGTTATTTGATCTTAATTTTTAGCTCATATCAGAGCCTTAAATTATAGGATTTTTATAGTCCTCATTCTTTTTCCTTTTAATAGCTTGGATTTTCAAAGTTGTTGATTTTTGGGTTGAATTTAATTATTTATACGCAAGATTGTTGAAGAGGAAGAAAGGAAAAACAGTCACAAGAGAAACATTGAAGAAGTGTCCTTAAAATGGCCTTGAAGATTCTTTGTTAAAGCCTAACCAAAACCAATCCAACAACTGTTATTCCTCGTTTCTTCACCGCAGCCGCTGTGGCTTCCCCACCAAAATATGAGGATCCAACAGGAATTACCATGAAAGGTGTGAAAATCGCGAGCCACCCACTTTACCTCGACATGCATGCAACTTCCCCAGTGGAGCTGTAACAGAGATTGTTATCCTCGACATGCAAATTGGAGTTCCTATCCCTGCCTTCACAGTTATTAGTGGTAGAAAACAATCTTGGAATAGTCTGCCCATTCAGGTAAATAACTATTTGGTTGCCAAGAAAATTCAAGAAAGTTAAGCAAAATAGGAAAGTGTATTAATTAGCTTGTCTCTTTTACTTAGTTCTATTTGCATTTGGTTCATTAAAGTTTTTTTCTATATTTTGGCACTAATGGTCAATGTAATATTCAAAAAGTTTGAATCTTTTTATTTATGAGTAGGTTTTCTTTGCTGTTGAAATTTGCTAATTCATCTTCACATTAGGTTTTCTCACGTTTTTTGTTGTAGATTTGTTGAACTTTTATGGAAACTTTCATTGCATGCGTTGAGAGATATTCATAGGACTTTTGTGGTAGATGTTGCTTCTAACCCATTGCCTGCGGCATTAATTGATGTTGCATTTTCACATGCTGCTGCACTACTTCCTGTAACAAAGGTAGTGCTATTCTATAGACTTTTCATGTGAAGTACAATTATAGTTCTTTATATTAGGTCTGTCCTTCATTTTTTTGTGTTTTATTTTTCTCATATCACAGTTCATTTCATGTATAGTTTCAGCATTAATTTCAAAATGTTTTTTTATTAAACCTTCCATAGCAATGGAATAACGTGCTTATTTTTAAATAGGATAGAAAAGCACTTGAACGGAGGAGATTTTTTAAAAAATGCAGATACAGCAGTGTAGAGACAGGCTATGTGGTCAAATTTGGCTCATGAAATGATTGTAGTGTTTCGTGGTCTTTATGCCGAGGAGGTAGGTAAATAATATTAATCACTCATTTGGATTTAGTTGTTTATTCTTATTGCTTATATTTGGATGTGTTATGTATTGGCAATTTAATAATTATTCCATCCAAGACTGAAATATTAATATTTGGTTGTCAAGATTATGAAAAGTTTCTTATTGGTCAAAATTTTTGTTTTAACGGGGATATAGTGAAGTTCAGTTGGTATTGGCCTAATGACCATTGCAATGCTGCTCAGAAATACCTTAGCGGTACGATGCATCTGATTGAGTAGTGAGGATCTCTCATTTCATCATTATTTACTTCATGATAAATTTGCTTATTTTTAACCTCAAAGTTAGATCTCTGACTTCATAGTTAAAAAAAAAAACTTTTTTGCAAGTATAAAGGTATCACTGTCTCCCTTAATCAAAGTGTGGTATATTTGTTTTCTATTGCCAGATTCTGAAAGCAAGTCAAAATGCAATTTCAAGTACTTTACAAAGGGGAGTAGGAGATATGTGAAGTAGTTTGAGACAAATGATTTAAGGCAACCAAAGAAGGCATTTAAGATGCAAAATGCTGTTATGGAACCTTTCCTTCCTAGTTTTGAGTCTAACAGATGACCAAAATTCTCTTGCACCTGAAAATGTATGTCAAAAATTGAATTTTAGTCATGAATTCAATCATTTGAAATATCTTAAAACAAAGAAATAAGTTCTTTTATTCCATTTTATTCAATGTTGAATAATTTTTTACATTGATCCATGGTACAATAATTATGACTTGAAACATTCCAGAAGGAGAGCTGGCTTCTAAGTGCATAAACTTAAAAGAGTAGATGATGTATATGAACAATAGAAAAATATATAAAAGGTGCTTAAAAGGAACAATAGAAGACCATAATAAAGAGATTCAAAAGTGACTATGGTGATAATGATTGGATTGGTGGAGCAATGTAACAATTGTTCTTCTATTGTGGATCCTCATGTGGCCTATTTCTTCAATATATTAACTAATTATATGAGGCATACATAGATATGTGTTGGTTAGCAGAGTAATGTGATTTTATATTATGGTTGGAACGTAAGCAAGAATTAGACATCTAGGATAATTAGAAAGGTCCTTATATTACTTGCTTTTTTTGTTGCTCTTCTCTTTTTGTCAATGATTTTTTTAATAATTAACTAAGTCAAAGGATTCATCTATGTTATTTTCTGGATCAAAGTCTATGCATCATATACCAGGTAGTTACTGGTTTGATCTGATTCCTACTATAGCTGATTTATCTGAGTCTATATGGCATGTTTTCATAGTTGAGGAATTATCTATCCCCGGTTGGAGACTACGCTTTAAGAAGAATTATCTTGGTTGTATTGCTACTTGCTTCAGTGGACAGGTCTGTTAGAAGAATATAATGGTAGTTGGAACCAATAATTTGATTGGTTAGTTTGCTATTGGCGAGACTAGCATCCTATTATTTTTCTACAAAAGTCAAAAGATGTTTTAGAGTTGATAGTAATTTCATGATCCATCTTTAACCCTGCTGTTCAATTGCTCATTGTAAATGGATAAAGCCACATTACTTGGTGAAGTGATTATACAAGTGAAAGAGCTGAAGAAGAATGCAACTGAAGCCAGCAAACTTTTGCATCTCAATCAGGTAAGACATTTGCTGGATTATGGACAAACCTGGCTTCCTTCGTAGAAAACAAATGATGATGGAAATATTGTAAGGGAAGAAAATGAGGAGAGCTAACAAGAACTGTCTATTAGAGAAAAACTTCTCAAAGGATTTATTCTATCATTTCTATAGTTTTACAAACATTTTCTGTCATGCTTGATCTCAATATCATCATGATTCTTTACGACTAGTATGATATTGAATAATATTACTAATGCAGCTATTCTTGCTGATGGGTGCTTAGCCATGTAGAGTTGCTGCCAAATTTGTAGGGATTGAGAGCTTCACCACTTATAACCCTTTGTGCTCACCATTTTTGCAAAACACGTTTAGAGGGGCTTTTGCTGGTCAAAGTTTCACCAGACCGGGGACATGTGAAGGCAGGAGAACACTTCAAGCACGGAAGAACATAATTAAATGCCCTTCTTGCTCAAATGATCTAACTGAATTTCTTCAGAATCCTCAGGCATTAGAGGCTATGTCACGTGTAGTCTTGATATATTGGAGAGCGCAATACACGTAACATGTGAATTTCATCTATGCTAATAGTGTTTTAAGGGGAGCTCTTTATTCAAGATACTTTTTGATTTTAATAATATATAATATTTATTTAAGAAGTCTGGTTAATGGATCTAATAGAATTGAGTTTTGCAATACAAACATATTGAATGATGCTAGCATTGTTCTTTTATGCCAATACTAAATTGCAGCCACAAATTTCTCCTGATGACATTTGTTCTCATGGCAGGTTAACAAAGAACTAATGACAGTGATAGAGTCACTACAACACCTTCAAACAAGTTTCAATCTTAGTAAAAATTTGGTAATCTAGAAATTATTTTTTTGTTGCTCGATAAATAATATTTATTATCATTGTAGGTCTACATTATGAATGAATATGAAGATTTTTATGTTCTTTTAATGCCACTTTCCTGTGAAAGTTTATCAATTTTTTTCTTAAATTCTTTTGTAAAGTTCACTTTTCTTTCTAAGTTTCTGAATATGCATTTGAATTATATTTATTAATTTACTATGCATTATTCACTTTCCCAAGAATCACTAAAAGCATCTCGAGGGTTTTCCCTCTAGTTTCAGCTAAAGAGTGAGACTCTGCAGGAAATGTAGTGGCATTTGTCCAACTAGATCCTATGATGCACCAACTTTCCACATTAAATCTTTGGGGACCCTCCACATCTTGTGTTCATCATGTCCACTGAAATTATTGGCAGGTATCAATATGAAATAAATAAAGGAGGATCAGTCTACATTTTGATATCGGCTTTTGCCAATAAATTAATAATTGTTAAAGCTTGAAAACTCTTTGTCTACATTTTCTTTACAAAGAGGTCGTAATGCATGCTTCTAATCTGAAGGGAAAGAATTTGTTTCTGCTGCATCCAGCATTTAAAGTATAGGAAACCTGAAACCAAAAAAATAATATATATTTTACTTAGATAATATATATTTTACTTATATAGTAAAAAAATTATTTTTATTTAAAAAAGATATTAATAGTATATGTGGTAAATACATAATTTAATAAGATTTGCTAAATATAACGTAAATAAGTTGATATAATTGATGAGATTAAAATTTGAGTTAACTTGATAAATAATTTGAAAATTTATTGTGCAAATTATAAATTTTATGAAAATTTAGGATACAAATTGTACATTTTTTGTAGTATCAATTTATTATTATTTTTTTTAAAATTCAGATAAAATGTGTACATTTTATAAAAATTTAAAATGTAAATTGTACATTTTATTTTTAAAAAAATTAATTTATTATTTTTTTCAAAATTCAGATAAAAAATAAAGTGAAATCAACTCCATCAATAAAGCAGAATCGAAAGCGGCGACTCAATATCAAAAAAGCTGATCGATGACCACCATTTCCCACTTGGCAGAGAAAAGTAAGCAAAAATCTGATCAGTTTTAGCCCAGGCAATTTTCTTTTTTTTTTTTTTTCTTAAAATGATGCAATTATAGGCCCAAAGGGGATGCCCACAATCATCGAAGAAAGTCAAATTTCACGCCAAAATCACACAAACAAGTTCTAGATTAATTTGCCCATGACCAAAACCCCTAAAAGGTGCCTTTTTTTTTTTTTTTAAAGCTGTGCTTCATTTATTCAAAGAAAAGCAGGAATCTGCTACAATCCAACTACAATACAACTACAATTAGTATACACTAACATTCATTATTTGCATAGCAGTCAACATATTGGTGCTAATATTTCAAGCTTCACACAAATTCTTATTCATTGAGTCCGCAGCAACCGAGTGTAGGCCTTCTTATAGATTCTTGATATCTTCCCCATCTCTGTACCACTTGAGGTTCTTTTCTCTCCATGCCTGATATATACAATCACTCCAAGCAATTCGAAAAATGACTGGGATCAATACTTTCCCTTTCGTCTTGCTTTCTGCCCACCTAAACTCTGCAGCCCATTCACCTATCCATCTTACGATATTGATTTTAATCTGCCTTGTGTAGCCTCCCAATGGATGAAGAAAAGTATGGGATTCTTGTAGCCCATCTCAAGAAGCAGACGACGAGTATTAGTCATTAGCAAAGCATGGCCATTGTGAACAGGATTCCTCAGCTGGAAAGCAAACACGGCATCAGCATTGCCCCTTTCGAACTCTTGCCGTAGTTCCACAGGTGACAACCGATAACGATCAAGACCATCATTGACCTTGATCGGTTCTATAACCTCCAATTTCCAGCATTTATTATTGTTTCTTCAACATATGGTAAACCAAGGGCAGTAGTTCCCCAAGTCCTTGCTATCCTTTCTTCCTTGGGGTGCTGGTAAATCTCAATGCTGAAACAATCCAGCAATTAAGCAAAGAATAAGACTCTTAATTGAATTTCACAAAAATACACCTATGGTTCATGAACTATAAAAGAATTCCCAGATAACTCAGTGAAATCTCATGCAAATTGTTCAAGTCATAGAAAGTTTATATTATATGAACTGTGTTTCCCTGCTTCTGATTCAACTGTGGTCTCCCAAGAATTGAAACAACATTATAGTCAGTGCAAAAACCTTAAGGTTTTTCATTTTGATAAGAAAACTCACTCTGAATTCAAAACCCAGATTATAAGATGACCCACATTCAACAAGTTTCAATTATACGACTTTTCTAAGTTCAAATAATTCCCATCCCCTAGTGTTGTACCAAGGACCTAGGAAAATGCTGCCTTCACCAAGTATCATATGAGGTTTACACAAGCTAAGGGCTGCACCACACCACCTTCTTCCCTGTACCATCCCCCAACCCCAATTTCATTGAACATCAGCAACAAGCCCGGGCACTTTCTAATCTAGAATACGGTATGATATGAAAGCATATCAAAGTGATCTATCAACTCACCTGTTTATACATCAGATTTGAGGAATGATGAAATTTCATATTGGGCATTATTCAGGGGGCAACAAAAAAATGAAAAAAAAAAAAGCCACTGATAGAACACGAACCTGAAAGGACCTAAAATGAACAAATCAACCGCAATCAACAATAACAGCTTCTACTTCCCCATTTCTACTCCATCCTCGTTTCTTTCATTTTTATTTTATTTAAAACTCTCTAACATAAGCTTCTCTTGCAACAAATGGAAATAATGCTCAATTACATACTTCAATGATTCTTACATACCGTACCAGCTAACATTAAATAACTCATACAAATATACAATGTGCTATTAAGGCTTAGAAGAAACAAAAATATTCCACAAGTCATATTTCATTCTTTTTACCAACATTTTCATAATGCAAAAATAAAATTAGAAAAATAAAGATACAAAAGCACTCTTTTCTAATATTTCATAAATGATATAAAATAGTAAAATCATAAGTAGAACAAAACATTAATCATTTTGTTTCTTTCATTTTCTTTCTCTTTCTTCCCTTCCCAGCCACCGGTAGTCAATTTAACCGTCATTTTTTTTCAAAAAACAATACAATGAACTAAATCTTGCAGCATAAAATTGAAATGTAATATCTTTAAGCTTCAATTTTGAAAATCAATTGTTTATTCAAATGCTAAAGAATTACACGTAAAATTTCAAAAATCTTAACGTAGCAAGTTGAATTAAATTGAAAAGAAATCAGCAACCTTTTTTTTCATAATAAAGGAAAGTCCAACAAAACTAGGAAAAAAAAACCACAAAAATAATTACATCAACAAAACAAAACGTCAAGAACCCATATAAACTTGTATGAAAAAAACAAATTCCTTTAAACAGCAAACTAGAGTGTTGAACTGAACGAAAATAAAGGAATAAAGTGCAGTTATCATTACATAATAATTACTATATTACGAGTTTATCAACTTACTCGGTTAGGATGGCGACCAGCCTATCATCCGAGTCAACGAGCGCCACTATGTTGGACTCACTGATACTCCCCTTTTGAGAATCATCAATAGCCAAGACAATCGGCACCGACATATTGACGAAGGAACCATCTGTAGTCGGAGCGAGTTAAAATAAAGAGTTTGGAGGAACTCGGATTCCCTCATGAACCCGGTGGGCGGGCTAGCCCAGCCTTCACTCAAAACGTGCACCCATTGCACGTCGATCCTAGTCAGTTTCACCCTGGGCGATAAAGCCGCTTCCCGCTTCTTAAACTCCCGCTCCGACTCCGCCACGTGGAGGTCCACGAGTTTCCCTCCGTCCGGCTCTATCAACCGGGCTCGGATAGAGAAGCGTTTGGGCGGGAGTTCCTCGGTGCGTATAATTCGATTTTAATAGAATTAATCAATTGAATTAATTTAATTCGATTAATCAATTCAATTATTAAATTAATTTTAATTAATTAATAAATTTTTTTAAAAATTTTGTTTAATTAATTAATTTGATTAAAAAATTAAATTAATCAAAATTTAACATAATATAAATATAAAATATATAAAATAAATTATTTAATTTTATAATTTGTTAAAACTTTTTATATAATATTTTAATATTTAAATATTTTATTAGATAATTTTATTTAATCTATTTAAAATTTAAAAAATTTAAAATTTAATTTAAATATATTTATTATTTAATTAATCAAAAAAATTAATAAAATCAATCAAATTTAATTCGATCCATTAATTTTTAAAATTTATAAATTTAATTATATTGATAAAAATAAAATAATTTAATTTATTTTTAAATAATTTGATTCAAAATTAATTTAATTGATTGAATAATCACTCTTTTTAAGCATTTCGTGTTTGAAAGAGAGGGAAACATAGAGTTTGAAGGAAGGGACAAAATGGGTATTCAAGGATTTGTGCAAAGACTTGGACCGAAACGAAATAGGGATGAAAATGGTTGAAGCCATTGGAAGAGAAAATAAGAGACCCAAACCGTTTTGATTCTGCTTTTTTCTTCTGCCTCTTCTTGGTTTGGCTTTTGAGAGATTCATTAGTGACTTTGAGTAAAATATTAAGAGTAAATGCTCTCCATTTTTATTTTCATAAATTTTTATTTTTTAAATGAAATTATTTAATTTATTATCATTTTTCACCCAAATTTTTGAAAATAAATTTTTAAAAAATTATAAATTTTTCAAAAATAAAATTTTAAAAACCTTTTAAAACTTTCAAAAATAAAATTTTGAAAACCTTTAAAATCTTTAGAAAAATTTTTTTGAAAGGTTTTAAAGGTTTTGTAACATTCATTGTTGAAAACTTTTAAAGTTTTTTAAAAATTTATTTTTAGAAATTTTGAATCACACAAAAATATTTCAACAAGAAATTATACAAAATTAAACATAAAATCAAATAAAAAAAGTAAATAGAACAAATTTTTTATTTTTTATTTAAAATGTGTGAAATTTCTTTTAAATTTGATTTAATTGGATTTAAAATTATTTAAAATTTTCTGTTAAAAAGAAAGAGAAGAGATAGGGTGTGAGAGAAAGAGAGATAAAGTATTTGGATTTTTTAGTAAAATTAAGTTTTAAGCGTAAAAAATTGAAAAATAGAGGAGTAATTAAATAATTTTGTTTATAAAGATTTTAGAAAATTTTAAAAAGGTGAAGACGAAAAGTTAAATAGCATTTAACATCACTCCAATATTAACGGAGGAATGATAGAGTGGGGTAGAGTTCGAACAGTGGGAATATAAAAAAATAATCTAGATTTAGCTTTATCTTATTATTATTATTATATTATGAAGATAAAATTTTAAATTAAGTCTTTGATATTTCTTCAAGTATTTTTAATCATTGGATTAAAGGTTGGGAATTTTAATTTAATCTTTGGTATTTGGTTTGGATAAGAAACTAGGAAACAAGGACAATTGAGATGATTATGTTTATGTTAATCATGATTAAGGTTGGAACGGTTTTCATTCTATCTGATTTTTTAATATTTATAATGGAATTGAATTTGATATTAAAATATTATTTTTTTATATTTGATTTCATTTGTATATTTATAAATTGTATTTGATTTGTTTTAATTTAATATAATATTTATAAAATATTATTTTTTAATATAAATTATATTAAAATTATATATAAACATAATATTTTTATTAAATTAATATCTTAAATTAAATAAAAGTAAAAATAATATTTTTTATGTATATTCGAATTAGGTCGAAACAATGTCAACTAAATCCCAACTTCAAATCCGGGTTGATCTTAGAGAAAAAAAAAACTTAACTTGACCTTCAATTTAAAAAAAATTCAATTATATTATATCGAAATATTCAAAAAACGTCAAATATAAATTATTTTATCATTCTTAAACATGATAAGAAAAAGTAAAAACTGCTAAGTGAGGAAGAACCCATGTTAATTTTTATAAGGTGAGTTAAATTGTGCTTAATTTCTTATTGTTATCATGAAAATAAATATTTTTTATTAAGAGTGTAAATAATAAAATTTTTGATAAATTATTTATGAATTATTTTTATTTATTTATTAAATTTAATAGATAATTTAAAATATTTTGATAATCGTTTAATAAGCGAAACAAATATAAATAGAGATATATTTCACTCACTTATGTTCTTAAACAAATTTATTTAATGTTAATGAGCAAATTCAATAAATATTTATTTATATATTTTTTATTTCTTATAAGGTAGATTACATTATAATTAAATATTTTTTAAACAAGATTTCAATCACAATTGAATATTAATACATTAAAAATATATTTAACATATATTAAAAATCTTTCATAATGTTTTAAAAATATTATTATAAATCGTACCGAGTGATTTGTAAAGCTCTAATTGCAATAAATCATAATTTACTAAAACTAAAACTCCCACACCTATGCTAATTGACATGTCGTCTGCTGCAATTGGAGAGATTGTCAAGGTTAATGTCTTCCCTCGCAAGTATGTCGGATAAGTAGAGTAGATGGATTGAAGGTTTCATGGGTAGTTAGAAAATTAAAAAAAAAAAAAATCCCACATGATACCAGTACATCGCATTATTGTTGCTGAAAAAGGCACAGGGTTGTGGCTGCTTGATAACTCTGGAATTGGGTCAGACTCTCCACCCTATCGACGCATGGTAGAATTAAGAAAAAAAAAGAATAAATATTTGATAATTTTGATTTAGGGTGGATCCTAAATAGCGAAACTGTTGTTTTTGAATAAACTAGATTGTATTTTCAACAACATTTAAAAAGGATTTCATAGTCACCAGAATCCCAAAGATCATGCGGATGGAATGGAACTCGATAAACATTACTACTATTCTGACAAAAATTAATTACTCTGATCACACTGCCAAAAGCTTGTTCGATGTGGGCATCTGGAAATTCCATTTTGCCATGCATCTGTTAAAAATGAGTGCGGTATGGGCTGAAAGATCCTCAGCTGTGTGATGTAACGTAAAACAGGATACAATGTAAAAATAATTTAAAATATAAAAATAACATAATTTAAATTTTTAATAAAAATTATATATGAATTTAATAAAATTTAAAATTATATTTTATATTTTTATATTAATACAAATTATAATACATAATTTTTATATAAAATATAATATAAATATATAAATTATTAATATTTTATATAATAAAAATATATAAATCGTCAATTAATTTTATAGGTAAACATATAAATTTACGGAATTGACTCTGCCCACGTTGGAAATGTGGTGGTAGCAGGTATGGAATCTCCTTTTTTCTGTCTTTTTCTCTTTACAGAGGGAGCAATGAGCTCTATCATGGTGAATGCCTGTGAGTGGCATCGATCGATCAGTCATGACCACGCCAGGACCCAGCCAAGCAGCAGCCAGGGAACCAATTTTTATAAAAATATTTAATATTTTTATTAAACAAATCACATGTATATAATAAAATTATACTACTTAGGTATTATATTGACAAATTAAATTAATAGTATTAGAATTTGAATTAAAATAATATATTATTTAAAAATTTAGAGTGCAAATTATATATTTTATTTTTTTAGATATTAATTTATATATTTTTTCAAAATTCAGATATAAAAAATATAATTAACTCTTATGGTCGCTTTTTTTTGGCATTAGTTCTTATGTTTTTAATCATGTATTTCGCTGCTTGTTATTTGATGCTGCATTTACCTTTAAACTTTCGTTAGTTTTATTGATCGGTACTTGCACGCAATCTGCCTGTTGAAATTCTAACTTCTATTTTTTATATTTAGGGACATATTAGCTATATTCTAAACTTCCATCAGTCGCTATTGGCTGCATGTGAAACAGAGGCAGCCGAGTCAGACACGATGAAACAAATTTAATGGGAAAACAAGGAGCATGAAATTGCACTTGTTGGTTGATTTTTATAAGAACTTACGACGATTTAAGAAGCTATCAATGATTTTCACCCTTGATTCTTTTAGCAAGAGGAGGAATGGACGACAGAAGATTTCTATTTAATATTAACATCACTGATAGTTTACAAGCAATATCGAGTGAGAGAAGGTCTTATAATTGCAAAATTATTCAACAGCTTATTTTCTACTTGAACATTGGATGAAAATTTCCATATTTCACACCATTTCTTTACAAAATTAAAAATTTTGACCTAGTGTGATGGTCAATGTATAGTACTAATAATAATTGTATTGTACTAGTAGAATATAGGACTGAAAAAAAAAATACAAAGTTAATTTGAAATTATAATGTTTAATTTAAATTTGATTTTTTTATTCAATTTAATTTAAATTTGATCCACAATATATTAGAATTTCGAAAACAAATATGTCAACTAAGAAGTTTGTTATCTTCATTCATCTTTTGAAGATTGGAAGGAAATTTCCAAGTTCATATTATTTTTTTGCGAAATTGAAAATTTTTGACGGAATATAATGGCAATGTATATATAACTAGCAAAAGGATAAAATTTTTTTTTAAATTAATAATTATTTTATATTATTTATATTTATATAATTAATTAAGTTTTATTTTTATTTCGGATTAAACTAAATTTTTAAATATTTATTTTTATTCAATATAATCTTTTAAAATCTATTTTTACTTTAATTAAACAAAAATTAATATTAACAGTTAATTAGTTTCTCTTTAATAAAACTCAAAAAATAAAAATAAATATTTAAAAATTAAATTAATTATAATAAAAAATAATTATTAGAATAATTATTAAAATTTTAACCCTTTAGCTTAATATAATACTATCAATAATTGTATTATATGTAGTGGAAGAGCGTCAGATTCGGCACCAAACACAGCAGGGGCCCTCTCGGCCCTCTTTATTGCGAAAAAAGACAAATTCAGGTTCAGTTAATTTCGTAAAAAATAATTTTCATTTATGGTTCTAAAGGCAATACGATCTTTTTAATGAAAAAATTATTTATTTTCTCATTAAGATTATTTTAGATATGATGAGTTGATTTGAGTTTTCAAAATTTATTTTAACTCAATCAACTTAATATTTCACTTAATAGCATGTGAAAATATTAACTTATCATTCCTTGTCGAGTATTTTCTTGACATGTCAGGTTAGATTAATCTTCTAAGTGTTAGACCCGACCTTCAAAACTCGGATCATTAAAGTCCGGACACGCCATCACTCAAGTTTAAATGCCCCTCCCACTAAAAAAATGGGTAAATAATTCGTAACCTCCTTTCTCTTAACTTTTTTTTTTTTTTCGAGCACTGGCTTGAATATTGAAATATAAACGTAAAAACATTTTCAGCATTTATTTTTTTAATGATGCATAATATAATAAATTTTTAAAATTTAATTTGAATCTAAATCAATCTTCTTCTAAATTGATCTAAATTGAATTTTATCTATTAAGTTCAATTTTAACCATTAGTTCTTGAAATTTAATTTTTTTTATATATTATTTTAATATAATTTTAATATATTTAAATATAAAATAATTATTTTGATTTTACAAAATTCAAAAAATATATAAAAGCTAATAAAAATATAAAATTTGATTTGATTTAGTTTTTTTTTTAAATTTTCTCTTTTCAATATAAAATTTAATTGAAACCTAATATATATATATAATATTTAAATTTAATCTGAATCGAATCAAAAAATCAATCTAAATTAAATCAAACATTATAATTTTAAATCATTTTTTTTTCTCACCTCCTTTCCACATAATTCTAATTTGTTTTGGACTCTTTTTTACTTTTACGGTTTGGGTTTAATTCACAAGGTCATAAAGACCACAGTTTTGAGGTTTGAGCCCATTTTCCATAATTAATTAGATATCAAGCCAATTAATTTAATTAATCCTATTGGATGAAAAGATACTAAAAACCTTTATAGTTTGGGGGCTTTAATTAATTTGACATTAATCCTGTCCACATTAATTATTTTAATTGGATTAAACCTAATTGCGAATAAATCTCTTAGACTTATTTTATGGATTATTTTGGGAGTCAGCAACACAGTATGGTCAGTTTGTAAGAGACTCATGGTGAAGTTGTCCAATTTTCACATTCAAGCATCATAAACAAATTTCAAACTGCCCCCAAATACTTTATTGCTGTAAAAATAATTGTGAACGTAATCCGTAAAGATGAGGGCCCTAAAAATGTTTCACTAAGTAGGGCAGAACATGAAAGAATAATAAAAGAATAACAATGAGCTTGGCAATCTGAATTATGATACGATGTCCTACTTCCTCCCTTTCATATAGCTGAAAATGGGTTTCTGTGGAACAGGTATGCACTTGACAACCCAACCAATGGGCCAAGACATTGCTGCAATTGCGATGCAGGCACCCCACTGGCCCCAATTCAACCTCTCTGTATCTGTAAACCGTTTCAGAAATTCTACCATCACCACTTGCAGAAGAATGGTTATCGCGATGATTCCCATAAACAACTTATTCTTGTGTATCCCCTCAAATACGTTCTTCTTTTCGAGCTTCCTTGCATTGAATTCGTTGAAGACTTGGCACAGGACAAAAGTATTGAAGATCAATGTATCATTTACCTTCTCTGTTACGCCAAAGATTGATTCACCGCTGAATTGTAGGGTGAGAAGCACCGCTATCTGGTATAAAGCTTGAGCAAGTAGGTTCCTCCACATGATATTTGTGATGAGTGGCTCTGTTCGACCAACGGGTGGTTTCTCCATTAACTCCTTTGTAGGCCGCTCTGTGGCAAGAGCCAGAGCACCCAATGTGTCCATGATCAAGTTCACCCACAATAACTGGACTGCTGTTAGAGGGACTTCACCTGCTGAAACTGCTGATACGAAGTTGATACAAAGTGCAGCAACATTTACAGTAAGCTGGAACTGAATAAATTTCTGGATGTTGGTATAGACACATCTTCCCCACCTCAAGACTGTGGCAACAGAGGCAAAATTATCGTCCAAGATGACAATATCTGAGCTCTCTTTCGCCACTTCAGTCCCCTGAATTCCCATGGATAGTCCTATATCTGCTTCCTTGAGTGCTGGTGCATCATTTGTGCCATCACCTGTGACTGCAACGACATGTCCTTTCTTTTTTAAGCACTGTACCATGAGAAGTTTATCAAAAGGAGAGGACCTTGACATAACACGTATTTTTTCAACTTTCTCCATCCTCTCCTGTGGCGTGTAATTTCTGAATTCCTCACCTTCTACCACCACACCGCTGGGCATATCCTCACCAGGCCTGAGAATCCCACATTCAGTTGCTATGGCTCTGGCTGTGAAAACATTATCGCCAGTTATCATTTTGATGTTTACTCCAGCATATCGGCAGTCTTCCACAGCTTTCTTCACTCCAGGTCTGCATGGATCCTTTATACCCACCAGCCCTAACAGGGTTAAGCAGTCTTCATTAAGCTTTTTCTGCTCTTCTAGATTTTCGTACTCTTCCTCTGGAACTTGTTTATGGGCAAAAGCAATACACCTGAGGCTGCTCGCAGCCATGCCTTGAATAATTTGCTCAAATTTCATCCTTTCGCTATCATTGAGATCTTTCATGACACCAGAAGCATCATAGTAGCTTGAGCACATTCCTAGAATCATCTCTGCAGCTCCTTTCCAGTGGACATGGACAGTGTCATCATCATTCCTCCCAATCAAAACCCCACTACGTTTTTTCTGAGAATTGAAGGCTTCAACTTGGAGTGTGGCACAACTCTTCTTCGTTTTCTCCATATCCATCTTCAGTTCCAGGACAGCCCAAGAAAGGATTGCCTTTTCTGTTGGACTGCCTGAGAATTCAAATTCTGTTCCTGAAGAAGCTCTGTAAACACTACCAGTAGTGTTGAAAGCAACTCCCTGATGGATCAAGTCTACAACATATGGAGAAATTGAAGAAGCAACCTCTTCCATAGATTCTTGGCCAAGCCAAAATTTTGTCAGCTTCATTCGGTTGAGTGTCAGAGTACCCGTTTTGTCTGTACAAATTGTGGTGGCAGATCCCATTGTCTCACAGGCAGAAAGCTTTCTCACCATTGCATGATCTGCCATCATTCTCTTCATCGAATAAGCAAGAGTCAGTGTGACAGCTAGTGGCAGTCCTTCTGGAATTGCAACTACAATGATGGTAACAGCTGCAGCTACAATTCCCACAACAGCGTTTATAATATCATGAGCCTTTGTCTTGCTTCCATTGAATTCCCGGTTTCCATTCTCATCTGTTGTGTTGCCTGTGAAGTAACGAACCAGCAAAACGACAAGAACCAGGAAAGCAACTGCTAAGCCAACCTTACCAATCGATGAGGTCAGCTTGTTTAAACGCGCTTGTAAGGGTGTCTGTTCATTGGTATCACGGCTGATCTGGCTCATCATTTGGCCCCACGTTGTATTCATGCCAACCGAAGTGACAAGCATCCGACCATACCCATCGGCCACCTTGGTCCCTGAAAACAAGAATGGATTTTGGCTCACATTTACCTCAACATGGTCACTTTCCCCAGTCATGCTTGATTCATCTATTTGCAAGGACTGTCCATCTAAGAACAACCCATCAGCAGGAACTTGATCTCCAATCTTTAGACACACAATGTCTCCAACAACGATATCAAATATTGAAAATTGTTGGCGACGACCTCCTCGAACAACATCAATCTGAATATTGTTGCTGACTTTTGATAACTTGTCAAATTGTCTGTTCTGCCTATAGTTACTCATAGCAGAAACAGCAATGACAAGAAATACAGCTACAAAAATACTTCCACCGTCATACCAACCTTCTTTAGGCCCACGTTCTTTGATTCCAAAGCCAAGTGAAAGTGCTGCACAGCCTAACAGAATTATTATAGTAAGGTCTTTAAATGCTTCAATGACAAAATGGAAAAAGCTCTTTGTTGGCGGTTTCTTATAAGTGTTGGAACCAAATGCCTTGTGTCGGCGTTCAATGTCATCGATGCTGCCAGAAATGCCAAGCTCAGTGTCGGTTCCAAGAGCAGAAGCCACAGCAGCAACCCCATCAAGGTTCTGCAGCCTCTCGATTTTTTTCTCTTTCACCAGCTCAATGAGAGTTGTTTGATCAATTTGGAAAGGACTGTTTTCTTGTATAACAGTGAGTGAAACATGAGATGGTGAGCGAGGAATGACATTGGTTTTTTCTACGGCTGTTGGGGACTTGGTGACAAGGGATGAAAATGTTCTAGAACAACGGATGGTAATGAAAATGGAGTGCCATTTCTTTTTGGATTTGCTGGTGGGAGGGAATTGGATTATACATTCCATGCCAAGCAAGTTTGATCGAAGAATGGTATTCATGGTTTTCAGAACTCCGAATCACGACAAAAAGAAACTGTAAAGGCAATAACTGTGAAGGAAATGATATTATAGGAAACGGTTTTCTTGGAATGAAAAACTCTGGAGCAACTCAGGCTTTTAAATAAAGTCCACCGCGTTAGAAACACCGTCGTAGAAATCAGCCGTTTCCCATTTCTATTTTCTGTAACTTGGAAGGAGAAGCGAAGAAACAAAACTGATGCCTCGAAGTTGCGTAGAAAGTCGAGACGACAAAAGTTTGCAACGGTTACTATTAATTAGATAATTAGCCTTTTCACCTGTCATTTTAAAAAAAAAAAGGTATTGCTTCCAGGTTTTTAACATAGGAAGGAAGGGTTTGCAAATATCCCAAGATTTATTGACTAGTCAAAACGCGGGGAGGCCGATGCGATTCTCAGGCTCTCCCCCCAGCAATGTAAATCTTTGGCACCAAGACTCCAACGTGTAACAACAATTTTGACGCTAAGACTTTTTTTTTTTGATTAAAAAATATGGTAAAATAAAAAAAATCTTTGAATCATATTATTTTATATATTTATATATAATTTTTTATTTTTATTATATTTAAATAAATTTTTAATTTTTATTAAAACAAAATTTTAACTTTTAATTTACATATAAATAAGTCTTAATTTTAATTTATACCTAAATGATCTCTTAAAATAAATTAATTTTTCTTTTGAAATTAAAACTTATTGAACACAAATCAATGGATAATTATTTATTTTAATATAATAAAAATATAGGAATTTTTCAAAGAAAATTAAAACAATTCAAAGGTTTTGTTTTAATATTTTAACATTAAAAGTACGACTTTAATCATTAATTAATTCTCTTAAAATATTTATTATCTATTACTGTTTTACTATTTATTATATATATTATTATTTTAATAGGAAGAAAAACCAAATTATACAATTATAGAAACAACCAACTTACAAACCAATTTACTTTTACGTCTTTTTAAAATTTTAATAATATTACTAATATTTTAATAAAAACAACCGACGATTTAACAAAATAATCGTTAAATCATATTCTTTGAGCACGTGAAATTTTGAGTTGATTTGGTATTTATATTATATTGATTAAAAATGTTATTTTTTAATAAATATTTATCAATTGCATTAAATAAATAATTAAATATTTTAAATTAATTTAAATTCGATATACATGATGAAAATGGTGTAAATGAAATTGGATGCTTTCTCTTTTGAACCGTCGCTTTCAGCCGATTGGCAAGCCACGTTAAAGAAGACGCGTTAATCTTAATTAGTATTTCTTTTCTTTGTTCAATAGGAAGTGAAGTCGCGGAAAAATAATGGAGTCGGAGGGATGTGACTCCTGTCCAATGTCGTTGAAAACTTGCCTTCATTTTATAATTGTTCCATATTTTTTATGAATCCCAAAATAAACTCTTTTTATTTTAAAAAAATTAATACTCTTTTTTTTTTTTCATGTTTCAAATTGATTTTCTCAAAATTTTTCTTAGAGAAAACAATTATGTATATAGAAAAACATTTTATTGATGAAATTAAGGATTTTTTGTTTTATCTAACAACATTTTATTTTAGTTGGTCATTGTATTTTCTCTTAATTACCACTTTATAATAAAATTTTATGTAATAAACTTGGAAATTGGGGTGTTGTTCAACTTGTCATTTGCTAATAGTTTCCAGTCTCTCTCTGTATAAAGCCCGTACAAGGGGTCCATAGAAATAAATACATAGAGGACGCTTTGACGGTTCTTTCGGGGAAAATTGATATGCAGGAGACGTTCCTTCGAAGAAAATCATACTTGTAGAGTTCTGTTTAAGGTATAAATTTTTTTTTTTTTTTGAATTTAACTAAGTTGATGTTGGGCAATTATGATTAAAAGATGATATTTAATAAAATTGAGGTTTAAATTTTAATATTTATAATTTTTTATTTTCAAATTATGATTTTTTTATATAAAAAAGTTTAAGTTTTTTTTTTTTTTTTCTAAAATGATTAAGTATTGAATGAAACATGGATTATTCCGATTTTAATTGAATGAAACTTAAATCATTCAGGATTTCCTATACAAGTATGATTATGTAAAGTCATGTAAGTCTTAAGGCATATAGGTCTTCAATCAGTGTAACCAGACATAGAAATAAATTTAATATTTTCATATGAAAATCACTATTTTAATTCTGTTAAGAATCTTACTTAAAGTCAAAAGAAAATTACAAAATTATGCAGGGTCAAAAAAAAATAGGTGGGTCAGTCACACCTAGGGGTGTAAATGATATATTAGTACTCGTAAGTTACTTGGATTCGATTTGAAAAAAACTCAAATTCGGTTCGATTATTGTCGAGTTGAGCTCGAGCTCAAGTAGCTCGACTTATCGATCGAGTCGAATTCGAGTATTTTTATATTTGACTCGAGTAGCTCGCAAGCTTAATCGAGCTTTTATATTTAAATATATTTTTATTATTTTAATTAATAAAATATTTCGAGTCCGAGTTCGAGTTCGAGTTCGAATTCGAGCATGAATAATCGAACTCTTGTCGAATATACGAATCGAGCTTATTTTTACATATTAATCGAGCTTAATCGAACGAGCTAGAGTAACTTGAATTCGATCACGAATCAAGCTCGAGCTTGAAAAATAAAACTCGATCGAGCTCGAGCCGAGTATCGAGCCCCGAGTTGTGAGTCGAGCTCGAGCTCGAGCTTCTCACTATTCGACTCGGCTCGGCTCGTTTACACCCCTAGTCACACCAAGATCCACGTCCTTGAATCTTCGATTTCACCCCTTTTTATGAGAGTGGTGTTTCACCAAGCCATGTTCTCTTTCATCTTTGGTTCACTATATTTAGCTCAAGTATACGCTAGAATGGTATCTACAATTCTCGTTGAATAATAACTTAAATTTCATAAAAAAAAATTTGATTTGAAATTGATTAGATTTTTTTTTGTGAAAAAAATATAAGAAAATAATTCTAAAAAAAATTCATGATAAGTAAGTTAATAGTCTTATAAATATAAGTCTCTGTAATATTATATATGAAAAAAAATATAAAAGAGTTATAGTATTTTATTAGATAGACACCATAAAATTACAAAAATTGAGAAGATTTTTTTAAATATGTATGTTTGAGTGAATTAAAAAAGAATGAGAGTGTTTATATATGTCGTGAGCTACATTGGTATATACTTATTTGGTTTGAGAATATTTAATAGGACAAGAAGAGAATGAGAGGGTTCATGGGTATCGATGTTTGAGATTGATTGTTGACGATTTAATTTGTTTGTAATTCTTTACAACTAGTTAATCTCTTTTTTTTTTCATTGACATAAGTCGGTTAAGCTGAATCACGTTAAATTATTATCTTTTGTGTGGTTGATTGATTGTTTAAATATACTTCTTTTGATTTGATTGTCTAATTGGCTTTGATTTTTTATGTTTAACAACTAGAATTAAAACTATCATAATTCTAACAATTAGTATCAGAGCAAAGGTTTGTGACATGCGAAAAGACAATTTTGAAGTAGCTTAATTAAATGGAAGAGTTCATGTTTGTATTTTGAGAGATCGGTATGAAATTTTAATTGAAGAGGGAGTCAAACATATTTAGCATGAACATTGGTGATTTGAAGTAATTTGAGTCAAGGTGAAGATTGTTGGGATTGACTCAAATCCCATGAAAGATTTGTTTGAGATTTTTTTAAAGATTTATTGGATATTATTTGATGGAGAAAAAGACTTGCAAGAGAAGAATTTTAAAAGAAAATAGATTTTTAATAGGTTAGTGTGTATGCTTATAAATAGTAAAAGTTTTTATAGGATTAAGTATAAAAAAATATATTAGAGAATTGTAAGATTTTATAGGATAAACACCCAATAAGATTAGAGGAGATTGAGAGGATTTTTATGAGTGTGTATATTTGAGTAGATTAGAAAAGAATAAAAAGGTAGACATAAATATAGTAAGCTACATAGGTATATGTTTCTTTAGATTGAGAATACTTTATAGAATTAGAGAATGATAAAAGGGTCTATGAATATTAATTATGAGTGTTGACTAATATTATTGTATGTTTGTAATTCTCAATAACTAATAGATTTTCTTCTTTTCATCTATGGACATATGTCATTTTGGAATGAGTCGAATCACATTAAATTATTGTTGCTTATGTTGTTGATTGATTGTTTTATTATACTTTCATTAGCTTGATAGTTTAATTGCTTACAATTGAAATAAAAGTTTTCATGATCCCAACAATTCATCCTAATTATTCAAATTCAATTGGGAAAGAGATTCTTACCCTACTTTTTGTGTAGACATTTAATTTTATCTGAGTTATTTGAAATGCACCTTATTTTGTACATCTCATTTGAGTTTGTTATTTGGGCTCCAGTGGGCTCGACTGTATAAACCAAATTCGATCAAATCTAATTTATTTTGGGCTTGAAAGCTTAAGGTCCAAATTGGTTGGGTTTGAATTTTGAAAGCCTAAGGTTCAATTTCCATATTGAAAACCCAAACTTGTTTCATTAGGATTAGTTAAGTTTTAATTAAAAAAATCAATCAATTTTTTAAAAAATCAAAATAAAGAAATTAAAAAAAAAAGAGAAGAGGTCTGCAATTTCTATTCCCCTACCAGTTGACCTACCTTGCAATTAACCCTCCCTTGTGATCAACCTAATATGGATACATTTGTTATCCTTTCCTTAAAAGAAATCTAACCCAGCCTAAAATAAATAAGACTGTAATTATAAAATTCAACATAAATTGATGACAAATACAGGACATTGCAAAGCCTCATTTGTAGTGAAATATGCAACAAGCTTTCTTGCTGTCAATGATGCTTTGAAACCTCTTTTTCTTTGAAAATCTAATATTTGAAATTTGAACCAACTGTAAAGATTTTAAACTTAAAACAGAGAAAAAAGAGGCCAATTTTGAATGAAAAACCTAACAAAAATCCTTTATATCCAATACTACTCAAACCTCAAACCATCAGAGGCCTTTTACCATAAGCAAACCATAACAAACCTCCACAAACCACCTTCATAATCTCATTTCACCCATAACTAACTTTGCTTAGACCTTCTTTCTACAATCGAACCCTACCCACTGTTAAACACTTAAATCCATCATAGCCTATTTACACCAAGAACTCACTTAAACCAAAAGACCCCACTGTCAATATCAAACCCTCCACCATCAGTTATCTTATATCACACCAATAGTAAACCCAAAAAAAACCTATCAACCCAAAGGCACTTAAGACCTAAAATAAATTCCATATCCCTTTTGGGAAAAAGCACCAATAAGCCAAAAAAATTTCAAATTGAAAAAAAAAAAGAAACAAAAGTATCAATGAAGCTTCAATTTGGAAGGGCTCAAAGAAGATTCGAAAGTTTTGAAGTTGGGGGTTTTTTTTTTTTGGGTGAGGAAAAAGACTAAAAGAAAAGAAATTATATAGTCAAAAGAGGTGGCATTTGCTATGTTGGAAAGGCCCATTTTGTGTTGAAGTTGAAACTTTGAGTCTAGATATAGTAAAATTGAGGCATTTTTAGGAAAAACTAAGGTAAAAGATAATATAAAAAAAGGTTAAAATGAATTAGGAGATGAATTTTGAAGGATTTTTGGCTTTGGTCATCAGCGGCATACAATGAAATAATGATGGTAACGAAGGTAGAGAAGCTGCCAGTTTTTAGGTTAAAAAGTTTGTTTAAAGTGATTAGGATTTTTTCCAAAAAAGGGAATAAAATGAATATAAAAAAAAATGCTTAAGGCTTTATAAAGTAGAACAAAAAAAGCTTCTGTTGATTGACCTATGGACTTGTCGACCTAAATAGGATTTGTTAATCAACTTTTTTCTGGTTTATACTTTAAACTTATTGTAACTCTAGCTCAGTTAATTTAATAGTCTTGCTTTGAATTTTAAATTGGGTTTAGCTTAATCTTGTAGGTATATTTCAACCTTATCTATTTATTTTGTTTTATTGGTTTATTTATCATATATTTATTTATGATGGTAAAAGTATCTTTAAAAAAAATCTAATGGTGTATATAAACTTGCTTATAGGTTAGGTAGCCAGGTCAAATCTAAAAAACTCGTTTGAAAATTTGAAGGGCTTGAATATGAATATTAAGCTCATTAAATGTGTTTGGACAAATAAATGGGACCTAATAAAAAAAAAAGGCTGGACTTAGGTTTCACCATTTAAGACCTGGCTCGGCTTGGCCCAAAAATTAAAAAATATTTTTTATTATAATGGAACAAAACTTATTTGCTTTATCTTTTTTTTTTTTTTTTGTAATAGACAAAATCCATTTGCTTTATTACTTATAATATAATAAAGCCCCATTTTCTTTATACAAAATAATGATCTAATTTTAAATTGCATTTAATAAAATTAAGTTGGACACAAGCCCAAATAACTCATAAATTCAATTAAAATTAATTAAATTAATAATTTACAAAGAAACATAAAAAAACTTTTTTTCTTAATTTTAAATACTAATATTTTGGGCCGATTTGGACATTATTATTACATGTAGAAAGTGGCTTGGATAAAAAATAAGATATAAAAAATCAGATCGGGTTAGGCTTAAGCTTGCTTAAAATGCTAGAATATCATATCAAGTCCAGTTCGAACTCAATCCAGCCTGGTCTATGAGCAAGTTTAGTTGTATAGTTAAGATTATAAATTTAATTTTATCTAGTGCAATTATATTTATTTCACCATATAAATTTAACAAAATAAAAAATGGGTGGAAACTTTCCAATGATGAAATTTTAAAAAAATTTGTATAATGATTCTTATGAAATTTTTAAGTGAGAAATTATTTTTTTTAAATACTACCAATGTATTTGAGTGTTTATAAAATATTTTCAATGAAAAAAATTTTGCTTTTTCTTCTATAAAAAATGTATAAAATACAAAAAATATATAAAAAGGAAAAAAATAAATTTTTTCTCAAGAAAGGACAAAATGATTTATAAAATAAAATAAAATATAAATACATAAATAAAATATGCATATCAATACATGAATATTATGTTTCATTATTTGAATTGTATGTGTATTACTAAATCATGAAAAAATAAATGTGAACATTTGAGGATGGGATTTTAAAAAAATCCGACTAGTGATTTTTAAGATATCCTTAAGTAAGAAAATTTTTTTCAATATTACCAACATATTGAAACATTTTAAAAGTTTTTCAATAATAAGATTTTAATTTATTTTTTCAAACAAAAATAGAATAATAATTCTTTAAAAAAAATAAAAAATAAAAAGAGAAAACTTTGTGAAGAAAATAAAATAAAAAATGAAAGCTAAAATTGTGATGAATAAAAAGGGAGTCAAGAAAATTAATTTTAAATATAAAATTAAGAGCATTTTTTTTAAGATTAAATGATAACACATAATTAATTGATATCATTTTTAAAACAAGTGTTGTAAAAGTGCTAATCATTTCTTACGCTTAACCATTTTCTCGAATCAAAGCTATTTTTACAAATTCAAAAATTATCTTTTAATTAATTTTAAGATTTTATTAAAAAATAAATTTTAATAAATGATCAATCACATTTAATTAAAAAATATTAATAATGATTTCTTGTGTTTTTAAATTCATTTAACAATCCAAAAACTATTGTAACACTTTAAATAAAGAGATTATGCATCAACTTCGGAGCCATTGTTCGAGTGCCAACTTATTAACATTTTCATTCAATAATTAGTCCACATTTCAATTCATTGTGAAGTGAAAGAGCAATTTCAATATTTTGTCGCAACAATTCTTAATAATTGGTAGCCATAATCATTGTTTCTTCAGTATTATTTATTGATTCATATGCCACCTAAAAAGATACGGAGACATTCTATTCCAATAGGCTGACCAAAAGCCCTTGATTTTTGTGCACAAATCAGAGCTAATTTAGTTTGATTGGAGGGGAATGACAAAAGTCACAACGCCTCAGATGGTACAATCATTTCAATGGCTAATCTTTTGTTAAAGAAGCGATTATGGTGGATATCCACCCACCATTCCCCTCAATTAGAAAAGGAAGATGAAAGGGGTCCAATTACTTGGTTTTTGAGCAAGTTCAAAGGTAAAAGATTTATAAAGCAAATAAATAACCATGATGAGTTTAGCTTTAATATATATATATATATATATATATTTATTTATATGTATGTATATATGTATATGTCCTTAGCCACCCTGTAAGAACAAGAACAAGCTTTAAGACCAAGAAATTTTGAAGAACAGACCCACCCGATCATGGCCTTATCAGAACAATTATTCCATACCAATTACAGGGTAAAGAAACAAGCCAGTAGATATAATCTTTAGTGGATTAGATATTGAATATCTGTCAATCTGATAATAGACTAGTTCATCTGGACCATAAAAATTACAAAGTTTGCTGGGATTTTTTAGTTGTCTTTGGATTCTTATAATGCCCCTTTAGCCATCTTTTGATCATAAAGGTAGCTTTGTACAACCATGTAGGTCTTTTCTCTTATTCTTTATCAATGTTCAGACGAAAACCAGGAGATGATCTTAGAAAAATGAGGCTTTTTATTTTATTTTTCTTAACTGTCTAAGATCAGCCGACCTAAAATCCAACTCATTTGTGTTCCAACAAGTTCCTACTTGGCAAAAAATAAAAGGCATCCTCAAAAAACCTACCAAAGGCGGTGTTATGTACCTGTTCCTCTTCCTAGGACTAACATATTGAGAATATGCCATCTAAACACCTCTGGAGCATCTGCAGCACATACAGAAATTAGTGCCTAGAAAGGTTAGATTAACCTATTTGTTCCTCCAAGATTGCCTAGAAATTGGAATAATCCTATTTAAGAATCAAGCTCAACATTAATTTTATGTCCAAGACAGGACAATAATAGGTAGATTTGAGTTGCCGACAGTGAACATTATTTAGTTAATATTGTCCTGATGGATTGTACTCCTATAAAGTTTTTGGTCACAGAAAGTCAATGTCACACAAAAAGGAAAGGAGAATGAGGCAAATGTTCTGCAACTTTAGTGAGATATATCAATTAGGCTGACAGGGGACCCGACTCTGGCTTATGCTTTAAGCAATACCAATGAAGTAACCATTTCATCAACTGCTGTAACACCCTGGCAGTCTCACAGAAATCAAGCTGTACTCAAATGTTTATAGTTACTTGCATGTGAATATCATCATAATAATGGTAAGGTTTTCTGGACCGGTATATTTTGAAATTGGCTCCCTTTAGTTCATATACTTCAGCAGGAAAGTCTCTGGCTATCATAGCTGATTACCACAACCTTTGATCTTTCAGCTTCAATATATTCAGGGCTTGGTGAATTGACCATGGGAAATGAAATGGGGAACAACAACACATCTGGATTGCAAGGTAAGTCGAATCACAAGGTGTTTCTAAATTCATGTTTAAGTTAATGCTTGCTAAAATGTACTACATGTTAAGCTACTTATAGTGCTGGTGTACTATATTTCAGATGAAGATAACACAGCTCAGGATAAATCTCAGCAAGAATTTGCTCATACAGATGACTTGAAAGGAGAAAATCATGTAGTTCCTGCAACTCTAGATAAGGATTCTCAAGGAAAAGAGACAGGGTTGGTTTCTGGTGATGTAGGAAGAGAAGATCCCAATGGTCATGACCAAAAACCAGAAAATAAAGGTTAAATTCAGCATTTGACATGCTCAAAATATATATATATATATATATATATATATTTTTTTTTTTCTATTTATAATTCTGGTGGGATAATGCAGAAGAAGATAACATGAAAACCGAAGGCAAGAAATCTATGCAAGACGCTGCTCGAATAGATAATAAGGAACAAAATCATGAAGTTCTTGCATCTGAAACTATATATGTAAATGAAAAAGAGGCAGTTTTGGCTTCTATTAATCTGGGGGGAGTGGCAGAACCTCATGATGACAACCAGAAACAGGATGAGAAAGGTTAGTCAGTGCAGTATTTTCTTGCCATTAAATGGTTGTCTATGTACAATCCCAATGGACTAAAGCAGAAACATATAATGTGAACATCAAACTTGCTAAAGTTGTTTCTATATATATAATGATGATGACTGGTGCAAAAGAAAATAATAACACGATTCCTATAGATAAGGAAAAATCCATGCAAGATGCTGGTTATGCAGTTGAGGCAAAAAGACAAGATCATTTAGTTCCTGCAGCTGAGGATAAAAATACTCATGGAAATGAAACAGAGTTTTGTTCTACTGAACATGATGGCCTAGCATCTCCTCATGTTGATACCCGGAAGCAGGATGAGAAAGGTTAGTATATAGAGTATCTTGATTGCTGATATATGGTTGTCTATTAACAGTCCCATAATATCAGCATCACCCTCGGTAAAATATATTATTTTACTTGTAACAATGATGGATTGATACAGAACAAGATACTAGCACAATTCCTGAAGCAGAGGAAATACCCTTGCAAGAAGTCGCTAGTACAGATGAAACAAATGCAGAAGTTCACCGAGTTCCTGCAGGTGGAGATGAAAATACTAATGGAACTGAGACAGGGTTGGTTTCTAGTGACCGTGATGGAATGACACATACTCGTGTTGACAAGAATAAACATGATGAGAAAGGTTAGTAGATACAGTGTTTTGTTGCCAATGTGTTACAATTCCAACGAATTAATGCAGAAAAACATGTTTCAGCATCACACTCTCTAAATTATGTTGGTATATTCCTAATGCTATTGGACTGGTGCAGAAGAAGATATTAACATTAATGATGAAGCTGAGAAGCAATCCTCAAAAGAACCTGCTAGCACAGATGAATTAGAAAGACAAGATCATCTACTTGCTGCAGTTGATGGTAAAAATGCTCAAGGAAATGAAACAGGCTTGGTTTTCAGTGATCCTGAGGGAACAGCAGATCCTCTTGGTGACAATCCGAAAGAGCATGAGAAAGGTTAGTAAATGCAGTATTTTATTTGCCAATATATGGTTGTCTATTTACAATCCTGATCAATGCAGAAGAGAACAACACGAATGCTGAACATCAAGAAAAGCATCTGGCAAAAGATAATCAGGCAGATGATGGTGAAGAAAAAAAATTATCAATTCCTGCAGCTGAAGGTGAAGGTTATAATAACACAGACGCAGAATCGGTTTCCGGTGAGCCGATGGTAGCAGGAGAAACTCTTGATAATAAGACATTGAAAAGGCAAGGTTAGTAAATTCTCATTCTAGCATGCTGAAGTTATACCCGAATTTATTTGGCCTTTTATTTGAGTTTAATATTCATCTGTTCCTGGAGTGATCTGTTTAAAACTTATTTTGGCCCTTCCTTATTTATAGAACAAGGAAAAACTGAACTTCATCCTCCAGCTCAATCTACAAAGGTTGATGCAAAACCAAGTGAAGCAGTTGAAGGCAATGAAACCCGACCAGTTTTTTCATCCAAGAGCTTGGACGATAATGAGGTGCAAAAAGAATCAAATTTCGAGAAGAATCTATCTGGAAGAATTCATCATTTTGAGAACCAGAATTCCATGATGGAAGGTTAGTACTCTTCTGTAAGTGAGTGCTAAAAGATATTGATACATCATAAATATCAATTTGTTTTATAAGTTTTTACTTTAGATGCACAATAAACACAAGATATCCACTTTAGTTATTTGGCACTTATTTTGCAACAGATGATGAGGGGACTAGAAATTCAATTTCTGGGGCAGCATCTTCTCCTTCACATGATTCTGTACCTCAAGAACTTGCAGTTCTAGAGCCTGACGAACATGAATTGGCCAAAATCCATACAGAGCAACAGGTACAAGTGTGCAGTGGGCCACTGACAATTGAGGATATGATCATACTATCTTTAACATGCCCAGATCAGGAAAATGGTTTCGTTTTAGATTCAAGCATATCAACTGATACGTTCGAGAGTGTTTTTCCCGATCAAAGTCTGGAGGTAGGAAAGGAAAGGGATGAGTTTTCAGTGAAAGAGATGGTGACTAAAGAAGTGAGCAGTGAAGAGAAGTTTGAACTTAAAGACGGGGATGAGGCTGGGAATAATTTAGGAACCATAACCACAATAATGAGAGGTTTGCCTAAGGGATTTGGAGCCAAATGCAATGGAAAGTTGCCAAGTGAGATGAACTCAATTAAAAATGATTCCCCTGAATCAAAAGCTGAAGCTGTTCTTTCAGATGAGACGCAGAAGTTCATAGTGGAAGTTTCCGAAACTGAAGACAAGGGCATAGTTCTTAGTCAAAAAGCCACATCGGTAAAGGAAGAATCAGAAAATGGAAATAGCAAGCATTCTCATTGCCAAATTCAATCTGGAGAGGAGTCAATCGAAAAATCAAATGGCCTGGGGTCAGAGGAAGGATCAAAAGCTGATAAGCAAAATGCCTCTCCGCCTCAGTTTGTGATGAACGGTCATCAGAACGAGGAAGAAAGATGTCTGCTCGGTACATCTTGTGATTCGAAGAGCTGTAATAAGTACTGTCAATTTGAGGAGGCAAAGATTCTCGAGAGTGGTCACCTGCTTGATGCGTCCATTAACTACCACTATGAAGCTACTGAAGAACAACAAAAGGAATCACAAAAAGTTCAGTTGGTCACTGACCCTGCAGTGATTTCGGCAGATACTTTCCTCAGGGATCAAAAATACAAAGAAGAAGAATCAGAAGAGAAGAAAATTATAGAAGAAATGGTCGAAAAGAAGAAAGATTCAAATCTCATTGGAATTGATACATCAAGAAGAGAAAATGGAGAGCAATGTATATCTGGCTCATATCCTATAGAACAAGCAGAAGCATTTCTTAGCCCATCTCCTTTTCTCCATGCTTTGCCTGAGAAGCAGCGGCAGTACAGTGACATGGAATGCAGGAAAGTTCAAAATAGCAACGAGTCCATAGCAGAAGTAAAGGAAGAAAGTTTTTGTGAGTTTTCTACCACTGCTTCTTTCGTAACCAAAAACTTGACAGAGAAAAATGTTGTTTCCGTAGTTGAATTTACAGGTGACAAATCTCTATGGGATCTTTCAGAATGTCCAAAATCAAATCGACTGGCAATGGCAGAGACTAAGTCTTCCGTAAAACAGTCTAGTGAACATTGTGCACTTGCAAAAACACCTGAAGCTATTGCTAAAGGTGATTATTACCAACAAGAAAGTGTGGGAAGGCTCAGCATCGAATCGAATCCTCATAACACGAGCATTCATGCTCAAACGCGGAAATCCCCGAGCTTTCATCTTGATCTCCGAATTGATGCAAGAGCAGAAGAATCAGATCAAACCCCTTTGCTGGTTCAGGATAAGACTACAATCGAAAGCTTCTCAAGCCAAGCTGATGTTACTGATCCTGGAAAACCAGTAGCAAACGCTGAGTATGGTAAAAACTCATTGGAGTATGAGGCAATAGCAGTAGAGGAGAAAGTTGTTACAATAGAAGGAAGTGATTCTGACAAGTCAAAAACTCCATTCCTTGGCTTCTTGAAAGATGATGAAGAAGCTGATCACATGTTAATCAATCCAAAGAAACAAGACAACCAATCTGCTACAAAGAAGGCAACCAAGGTTTCAGCCAAGGAAGTCACATATGCTTCAAAAAAAGGTAAAGAGAAGCGCAAGCCTAGGGCTTCTCTCTTTGGCACCTGCATGTGTTGTGCAACTGTGATAAATTAAACACTTTGGAATGCTTTTCTCATGTTCCTCAGTTCCATTTTTTTATTTAATTTGTTTTGGTTGAGTTGGGTTTAAAACTTTCATCTTTTATCCAATTGAAGTTTTCAAAAATGGAGTTTGTCAAGCTGTGGACTAGTTAATTTATTTGAGATGAAATGATACAGTGTGAAATAACTTTGTAACTATGGCTGGCTCTTTTTTTTTTTTTTGGTCAATTTAATTTGTATAGACTTACCCTTGCCGTTTGATGTAAGTTTTGTTGATTGACAGAGAATTTGTATGGTATGGGTAGACAATTTGTAAGATAGGCAGGATTTGCTGCCTTTGATTGCAATATTTGCTCATTTTTATTTTTATTTTAAGACGGTTAGAAAAGATATGGTTTCTATGAATTGGAAGTTTTGTTTTAGTTAGTTTTTGTAATGAATATCATAATTATAATAAAAAATAGTTTTTAAATTATGATTAGAACCCGACAACACTGAGATCATTTTTTAATTTTAAAATAATATAAATTATTTGAATTTAAATATATATTTCCTTATTTACATACAAAGATATAAAAATTATAAATTACAACATTTTTAAAATTTTTATTTAAAGAGTTTTTTAAATAAATATTTTTAATTATTCAATTTAATTTAGTAAAAATTAAGCAAATTGATATGTTTTAATAGATTTTAAAAAAAAATTCAATTTTTTTTTTTTTGCTTTGAATTCTTATTTCTTATTTTTTCGTATTTAAAAAACCAAGGCAAATACTAAAGAAAAAAAAGTGAAGCCTAATTAAATGACAAATGTAAATTAGCCCAATACATTGTTCTAATTGGGAGATTACCATATATCGTTTTAGATTATAGATTTGATAAATTTTTTTATTAATTATCATTTTAAATCATTTATATTTTTTTAATTAGAATTGATATTGAACTCTAATGGGGATTCGAATTTCATAAGAAAATTTTCTATCAAAACAAAAATGCTAGACATAATTTTTTTACAAAAAATCATTTTTCATTTCAAAGCCTTTTTTTTTTTATTTTCAACATTTTAAATTCAAATTTTATTTTATTTTTTTTACAAAGTAGTAGAGTCAATCTTACTCAAACCTGATAAAGAATCTAATTTTTATTTTGATATGGACTAGAATGAGTATTAAATTTTTGAGATGAGGATGAATATGCTTTTAAATTTTTATCAAGTACGAGAAAGAAAATGAATAAAATAGTATTGTATTCGTACATTATATATATTTAACAAATTAATTTTTATTTAATAATATAATTTTAAGATTAATTAAAATTAATATATTTGTATTTAAAAAATCATGTATTTATGAAATATTACATAAATGTGCACAATAAAAATAAAAACCTAAAAATAATAAATTTTATTTTGAAAAAAAAATTACGGGAAAAAATTATGTATACTCATTAAATATCCACATAGATAAGATTAAAAATAAATTTAAAATATCTATTAAATATAAATATAGAGATTGATATAATATAAAAAAATTAATAATGAGAATAAAAAATATTTTACTACTCATCCTATAATTTATCTATTGACATAACTATAAAGCATGAGCAGCACCAGACGAGGGCAAGCAGCGTCACGACCCCCCAAAAATATTTTACCTCCCTTGTTATGATAAGTCCCACTTGATTACGACTTTGATTCCTTCTTTCCCTTTAAAATTATTGTTTGACCTTTACTTTATTAATTTTCTGTCTTTGCTTTTGCTATAATGGAAATCATAATTTAAGGATTGGAGAAATGATTGCGGTACTATGGTTTGAATAATAAATTTATTAAATGTTATTTTTTAAAATAATAATATAAATTAAATTTTAGATTTTTAAATTCAACCTTTATGGAAACTATTTGATTTCTAACATGTATTTTAAAATCTTTTGTATTTGAAAAAGAACACTTAGAAACGCTTTAAAAAACATTAATTATAGGTAATACACACAACGCTTCCGTCGGCGAATTCAAGGAAGGGATGACTACACAAAATTCAGGTAACATGTTTTTTTTTTTTTTTTTTGTCATTATTATGTTTTTCTTATTTTATTGTAATTATTTTACACATATATCTTTCAGTGATATGTCAATTAAAAGTCTTATGCAAAAGTTTAAATGTATTTTTATAAAATATTGGAAATGTTAATTATAAACTAAAGCGAAAAGAATACATACATATACACATATACAAGAATTTAGGTGCTAATTTTCTATATTAATAGTTATTTATTGAAAACTCCACCATAATAATACTATCATTTTAAAAATTAGTTAATATTTAATTTAATAAGAAAATTGTTCATTAAGGACAAAATTACTTTAATAATCAATGATTTTAATGTTAATAAAAGATAAATAAAAATTAATTAATATTTCAATTTAAAAAGAAAATTACCAATTAAGGAAAGCTTATATAATCAAGGATTTTAATGAGAAAATAAATAAAAATTAGTTAATATTTTAATTTAACAAAAAAATCTTTAACTATGAATAAAATAGTTAATTTAAAAAACTATTAAGAGAATACATACTTCACTATTTGTACTTTGAAACTTTTATATATAGTATTAATTTACTATACCATATTTTTCATGCCAGGTAGACCAACACTTGTACGTTTATACGAGTATACATATTGTCATAATGTTTGTCTATGAATTTATCATTGTACATAAAATTAAGAGTCATCATTAATTTTTTTTATTAAGTGTGATTCATTACCTAATAAATCTATTTTTTTAAAGAGGTCTTAAGTTTGATTAAGAGTTTTTAAAAGAATATGTTCAGTCTACATCTTAAAATTGGGTTCAAGAGTTTGATTATAGGTAAAAAAAAAATTATAACACCCCTACAATACCCATTCTAAAATGATACAAATTAGCCTTAAATTTTTTTTTTGGGCTTTAATTCAGCGGTCCCTACTTATTTTTATTGATTTTATATTTAAATATAGGAAATAGTTTTAGATTTTATTCAGTACCTTAATTGAACCCATAAAAATCACCTTAAGAGTATTCAAGTAATATAACTATTTTCTTTAAGAGGCTTCATTATCGGATTTATTAAGTATTTTATGAAAAAAATTATTTTTATATACATGAACAAATACATATTTTATAACATATAATCACAAATAATTAATCATGAAAAAATCAAAATTTGTTTCAATTTTAATTTTGATCTCAAATTAAAAATAAATAAAAATTCTTATATTGAGCCCAATTTCTAAATCCTCTAATACTTTGATCAAATTTAGAAAATGTTTTCTTACCTAAATTTTTTTAAAAAATTACCATCCATAACTTTTTTAGAATTTCATTATTAGTCGAATTTTCACTTGTTTTTAATTTTTTTTTATAAAAATTACATGATAAAAACACAAAAGAAAATACAAGAAAATTTAATCTATCAATCATTATCTAATCGATATCTTATTTTTTATGTTATTAAAACATGTCTTAATATAAGAATTTAAATATGACTAAAAATAAATAAATTCATAAAATTATATAAAAATTATAAAATTATGATATAATTGACTGTTGTCATTTGATAATCCCTAACTACCAATATTTGCAATAATATAATCTAATTTGCCTCTTGTTTGGCTCCAACTCCAAATCTAGTAATATCACATCTCATGGTACAAAACAACAACATAATGAATTTTCAAAACCTAAATTGAAATATCACTAGCACTGGGCATCACCTTTTCCTTACTCATTTTTCTTAGCATGGTTAAGAATTTATCCAATGTATAATTACCTTAACCTATTTTACACAATAGTAAAAGTAAGGTTTAAGTTTGCCCTTAGTTCTTGACTTCTTGTATCCTTTTAGACCACAAACAAGACGTTAATTGTTGCACCAAACTCAATGTTGGATTGAATGAATCTCCTAATAGACCCTCACTATTAATAAGCCTAACTTCAAACACTAAAATAATATTAGAGCAAATTACTATGCTTTTGCTCCATTTTTTATTGCTTGCCAATTATTCTCTTAATTGTTGATTGTTACTGATTCTTCCTTCCTCCATTGTGGTTGGCTATAAATGGTTCATTAAATAGGGATTTAATCTTAACTGTTAGTATCAAACTTCGAGTTAAGGGTCAATACCTTGAAATTACAAGAGAAAAAAAGCGATTAAGGGTAAAGGCAAGGAGTGTTCCCTGCATTTATACTCTGACACTCAAGTCAAAGTTTGGAAGAAGAATGGAAAGTGAAGAGAGTAAGAGAAAATAAAACAAGATAGATAGTACCTTGATGGCTTTATTTAGAGGTGAAAGGTAAGAAATTTGTGGGATAAAATAATGACATAGCCGAGCTAACGTGGTACTATGTATGTTAGGTCAGCTCAAAAATTAAAAATGCCTTTGGCTTTCTACTAATAGTCTCTAATGAGGGAAAATGATAGTTTACCCTTTAGACCCAAAAATACCCTAACAGTCTATCCTTTCACTGAGCAATCTGAGTATCGGATTGATAGGTGCTTGATTAAACCCTTCTGGCATACGTGTTTGCTAATCCAACCGTAAGTTTTTTAAACATGGGTTTTGAAAATTTGTGCTTTAGACTTGACCTCACGTTGTCAAAGTTAAATGCTCTTGAGGCTGATGTGACGGTCAAGTATAAGAGGTTTATGATCAATTACGGATTGTTGAGTATAGCCTTAGCAACTTTGGAGTATGCCAACTTGATGTGTGAGCAAAGGTGCTAAGCTTGATCCTAAGCGTGGGTTTTAGATTATATGTTTAATTGGTCCATTCTGGTGTTGTTAAGGTGAATGATGTTATGTATAAGCATACCAACATTGGGTCAAGTGAGTTTAGGAATAATTATTGACATGATTTATGTTTCTGACATGGTGCATACTGATGTGAGATTTATGCTTTTCTTGGTGTTGGAGTTTGATTTTCAAGTCTAATACATGGTTAACCTCGCAATCAGTCGGTTCGGCCTAGGTTTTACGATCGATCTAGCTGGCTCGAATAGGTGGAATGATCGGTTGCCTCTTTACTGTTTGAAAATAGCATTTAATGAGGAAAGATGTATTTGGGCAGTAAAAACCCAAAGCTAGGAAGGCAAATGGTCATCCCTTTTAAGCATTTAGGACACGTGACATGATATGGGATGTTTATTTGATCTCAACGTTAGCTATATAAAAGGCGTCTTAGCACTTTCATTTTTCATCTTGCTGTCTTTTTGCTTTTAAACTGATATGCCTTCACCAACCTAAAAAATTTTACTTTATTTCAACTAACTTTCTTTCTTTCTTTTTACTTCGATATGTTTCTTTCCCTTGTCTCATTTATAATATTTTTTAGTGCAAGTTTTGAAGGTTTGAAAAGTTACAAGATAGTTTTTAGAGGAGGTCAACTTAGCAGTAGGGATGAGGATGATAGGGTCCTTTTTGTCATTACAAGAATGAACTACTTTATTTATGTTTTTTAGCTGAACCCAATGACTAAAAAAGAGTAAAAAAAAGTCAAAAATAGTGTTAGCACTAGGGAAAAATAGGTTTATCATAAGATAGATGAATTCGTGGCTGTTATTGACTTTAAGATCGAGAACTCTTTAGTTTTAGAGTTTAAGGTCAGCCCAACTTCTCTGACTGACCTTCTTTTTTCTTTTACTATTCTTTTTTTAAAGTCAAACCTTATGTTCTTTCTTCATTCATCTTCCTTCTACTAAGCCAACCTTAGTTGATATTCCTCATCTTTTTTTTCTTCTACTAAGCTAGCCTCAGTTGATATTCTTTATCTTTTTTCACTATCCCTTTTATTTTTTTAACGTTGTGTTAGTCTCCATTATTACTTTTGCTCTAGAGTTTGAATCTTTTGACATGAAGACTCCGATAACAAGAAAGGATTTGATGGAAAGCAAGAATAAGAAACCAACCAGGTTAAGAAGAAAGGTAAAGATTAAGAGGTGTCCTCTTTAAATTTAGATGCCTTGCTTAGGTTCTGTTTTACCTTTCTTATATTTTACTCCTAAACTCTAAGGATGTGATAAAGAGCTTGAAAGACAGGGTTAATCTTGAGGACTGCCCGCACATATACTATGCTCATTACATCAACTTTGACTTTTTAAAGGAGGGGTACAATATATTGACGTTGACCATCAAAGATCGAGTCACTTTTCCCTTATAGAGTCACCAAATCTAGGTTTACTAGAATTTTATAGTGGTCGATTTGAAGCTTCCTTTACATTTTTTTATTATTGAATTTTTTCTTTCTTATAATTTGACAATTACTCAGCTCCCCCTAATTTTTTATGTACATAATAGCCTTTATCATTCTTTATAAAAACTTAGACATTTTTCTTACTTCTCTTTATTCAAAAAATTCTTCTCAGTTAAAAAATATCCCCATGAGAAGAGCTAATTTTACATCACAACTTATCCAACCAAAAAGATTTTTGCAAATTGTCCAAGCTTAATAAAGAATTGAGAGCTACTCTTTCTTTGTATTGAGAAGGAAAATAAAAATAAAAACAATGAGCCCAAGGTATGGAGGACATTGAATGAGCTCGGTATTTTTGAAAATGAACTCGTTCCTCTAACAATGAATGACCTCATTACTCAGGACAAGATTTTGGATTTCACTAAAAATGGAGATATAGTCATAGATGTGTATGAGTTGACCTCCTTTAAAGTAGTAGGGAGACCAAATATTAGGGTAGGTTTAAGGTAACTTCATAAGGTATTTGGTTCTGTAAATTTTTTCTAACACTTAGCTCATCTTGTAGATATTTCTGATGGTGTCAAACCCTTCTAAAAAGTTTGAATTTCATAAATTTCTCCACCAACCAAGGTTGAAAAAAGGCTAAAAATAGCCTGTCTAGTTCAGGCTCCTTCTAGAGAAGGATTAAAATAATTGATCCTCATTTCTCTCAGTTGTTAAGCTCTATAAGTCAAGCTCTTACTGCTACCAAAAGTAATCAGAAGACCACGACTGGTCAAAAGACCTCTTCCCTTTGAAAGGAAAAAAACTAAAGCTTTTACCTCTATAGAGGTGCTTTAGGTCTAAATTCTAAAGCCCACCTCGGAGCATTTCTCCAACACTTTAGAGTATGACTCCACTGAAAATCCTTTAATGGACACTGACATAGCTAGAAAGTCCGTAAAGGTTGTTGTTCTTCAAAAAAGTGAGTTATCTTTTAGCTCAATTTTTGAATTTTTTTATTAATTTTGTTATTTTCTAAAGTCTAAGCTCGAATTTTTTATGTAGATTCGAAGAAACTTCCAACCTACCCTTCCAACATAGCCAACAAAAGCTTGTTTTGCATTTACAAAACTCTAGTTTGCTATTAAAAGATCAAGCAGAACTTCAAAAAATTTGCTTAGGAAAATTACAAAAATAATGATATGATAGCCAAGCCCAGGGCTAATCTTTTTGCCCTACATAAAAAAAAAAGAGGAATATAGGAAAAAAACTGATGACTTGGTAGCCAAGCTAAGTTGCAAGTCCAAAAAGCCTCAACTAAGTCTAAGAAGGAATAAATTGAGCTCAAACTTAATGAGGCTCAAGCGAAGATCGCCAACTTGAGGTCGAAGTTTTAAGCAGAGTGAAAGCTAAGAAATAGGTTAAAGAGGAAATTATTCAAGAGTTCATGGCTTCTTAGAGATATTCTCAAGTCAAATTTTCTCGACAGAACATCCTTGGTGCCTTCGAGCTTTGCAAGGATGATGTACAGTTCAAATTTGCTAGCTGAACCTCGACCTATCTGACATTAGGCTGGACAACCTCAAAACTAGGTCTCCACTTATGTCTAATTAGGAAGAAAAAGATGACGATGATAATAAGGACATTGCTATGGATGCTCAGCTCAATGTTGCCCTTGGGCCTGTGACAAAGGGAAAGCTGTTGATGCTAAAAAGGAAAGAGAATGAAAAGAATGGAGAAATAGCTTTTGTTTTTGCTTATTATTTTTGTTTTAAGTGAAAGGTTAAGTTTTTGTAATGAGCTTTAATCAGATCATTTTGATAAACTTCTGTTAGATCATACTTTTATAATCACTTAACAAAATTTTTTTCTTGAAATGAATGAATACAAATACCTTTTATTCAAAGTTTTAGCTTTGATTATACCTTTTTACTTTACCGTTTAATTTAAACATATGATCAAAATAATTGTTCAAATTTTAGCTTAAATAAGACCATGAGATCGATCTATTTAATTTAATAAACTGACTTGAGGATGTATTAAATTAACTTGAGCATCCAATCTAATAAACTAAATTTAATTATTCAAGTGCCAGTTCAATTCAATAATATGTTCTTTAAGATTAGATAAAAATTTAATCAAGTGCCAGGTTAATTCAAAATTTATTAAATTGGATTTAATTATTTAACTACCAGGTCGAGCATTTTGTTAGTTCAGTTGATACTAGTTGTTATTAAAAGTTAGGATTTTTATTCAATAAGTATCTTTTAAAATTACAAATATGAGCTCGTATCTATATCTTTTACAAGTAGTAAACTTTAAAGTTATCCGTATTGCATGTCCTCATAATGGTATTGCTATTCATGTATTGTAATCTATAGGTCATATCATAGATGACTTCTTTAACAATGTTGGGCCTTCCTAATTCAAAGCTAAATTTTCACCACAATCATCGACTCTTGAAGCTTTCACTTTTTTGAGTACCAAGTTGACCTTTTTTGTATTTTTACCCAGGACCTTTTTATTATAGAAGTTGGCTACTTTCTATTGATAGGTTGCTATTCTGGTTAAAACTATCTCTTTGTTCCTTAGGCAAATCCAAATTGGCCCTTAAGGTTTTCTTATTCCCTTCTTCTAATCCAAACTAGACTCTTAAGGTCAGGGATCTCAATCTCCACGGGTACCACAATCTCTGTCCCAAATGTTAGATGGAATGTTGTCTTTCTAGTGGAGACTTTGGTAGTAGTTCTAAAGGTCTATTGTACACCAGGTAACTTGTCATCCCATTTACCTTTGGCCTCGTTTAGCTTTTTCTTGAAGGCTTATAATATGATTTCATTAGCTATCTTGACCTGACCATTAGATTGAAAATAAGCAACCAAGGTGAATCTGAGGTTGATATAGAGATTGGCATTCCATTCTTAGAACCTCAATGTCAAATTATTTTTTATTATCTGTTATTATAAATAAAAAAAGACCAAATCTGCACACTATGTTCTTTCAGATGAATTTTTTTAACCTGGGTTTCTACTATGGTGGCTATTGCCTTAATTTTAAGTGATTTTGTAAAGTAATCAACTGTCATGATTACAAACCTTCTCTATTTTATGGTTGGGGTGAATGGGCCTAAGACATGCGTAAAGGGTTAATGACTAATAATAGGACTAGCTTGGTTGATGAAAGATGTTGTATATGGGTAAATCTTTGGCATTTATCACATTTCTTCACCAGGTCGATTGTATCCTTTCTGATAGCCAGTCAATTGTAACCCTGTCTGAGTACATTGTAAGCAAGTGACTGGTGTTTGAGGTGATAACCATAAATTATCTTGTGTATTTCTTTGAGTACATAATTTTTTTTATCATTTACACATCTCAAGTGGGGCAAACTAAAAGATTTCTGTATAATTTCTTATTGATCACGATATACCAAGGAGCTTTCCTTATCAGAGCTTTAGTTCGGATGCTATCTTTAGATAGTTCTTCATTGTCAGGTATGCTTTGATCGGGGTCATCTATAATTTTTTTTCTTTAATCTGTCCGACCAATTTCTCCTCAATATTCTTCTATGTTAGCTTTTCCACCAAAACATAAGCTAAGCTTTTCATTGTCATTCCCGAGGCTAGCTTCGACAATGAATCAACTAGTATATTTTTTGACCTTGATATTTTCCTAACCTTAGCCTTAAAAAAAGTGGCCAAGTGAGTCAGTGTTTTATCCAGGTACCTCTTTATTCCTTTTTTTTTAGCTCTAAAATTTTCATTTATTTAGCCAACCACTAGCTAGGAGTCATTATATACAATGATGTTCTTCATATTCACCTCTTTATTCCTTTTTTTTAGCTCTAAAATTTTCATTTATTTAGCCAACCACTAGCTAGGAGTCATTATATACAATGATATTCTTCATATTCAACTCGACTGTTAGTCTTAGGTCGATGATTAAGGCTTTATACTTAGTCTCATTGTTAGAAGCTTTGAACCTAAACTTTAGGGCATACTAAAAATGTAAGTCTTTTGGACTTATCAGAATTATATCGACCTCACTTTTATGGCTGGTGGCTGACCTATTAACAAAAAGTTTCACATTTTTTTCTTTTCTAACTTCTTTAGCTTCATCGGGCTTTAGGTCCGTTTTGGTCGATTGCATTTCATAACAAATCTGCTAACACTTGTGATTTTAAAGTTGACCTGAAAAATATGTGTAGGTCGCACTCACTAAGTTTTACTGTCTATTTGATTAGCTTTCTTGACAATTTTGATTTTTTACAGAATTTACCTAAGTGGTTAATTGGTCAAGACATGGATTGTGTGAGTTTGGAAGTATAGTCTAAGTTTTCTAGCCAATGTGACTACTGCATAGGCTAATTTTTATATTTTGGCATAGTTTATTTTCAACCTTTTTAACACTTTATGTACACACTGGCCTTTACTTTTCTTATTTATCTTTGACCAATACTGAATTAACAGCTTGATCAGTTGCAATCAAATATAAATATAATACCTTATCAAGTCTGACTTAAAGAGGATAAGAGGGGAAGAGAGAAACTCTTTAAACTTTTCAAATGCTTTCTGATACTAAGGTGTCTATCTAAAGTCTAAGATGTTCTTAAAAATTTTTAAAAATGGTAGGCATCATTTGTCGATTTGGACATGAATTTCCTAAAGATAGCTATTTTCTTAGTTAATCTTTGCACTTCTTTCTATAAGGTTAGTGCTTTCATGTTAAGAATGGCCTGAACTTTTTTTGAGTTTGCCTCTATGCCTCTCTTATTGATCATATAACCAAAAAACTTACCTGACGTGACACCAAAAGTGCATTTGCTTGGGTTAAGTTTCATGTTGTATTTTTCAGGGGGTTAAAAGTCTCTTGTAGATCTTTTAGGTGTTCGGTTGAGCTTTTACTCTTCACTATCAGCCAATTTGGTCCTTGAAGACCTTATTAACTAACCTTTAGCAGGTTGCTTCTACTTAAAAGGCATGACTTTAAAACAATATAAACATTTTTTAATAATAAAAGTTATGTTTTTCTCAACCTCTTTTGGCATTTTAATTTTATTTTAGCTTGAATAGGCATTCATGAAATTGAACAGGCCATGCTTGCTACTATTATCAACTAGTCGATCTATACTAGAGAGAGAAAAGCTATCTTTTGGATAAGTTCTGTTGAAGTTAGTAAAATCAATATACATTTTTTATTTTTTGCTATGCTTTTTTAGAATGATTGCATTGGCAATCCAATCAAGGTAATATATCTCCTTAATGAAGCCTGCTTATAACATTTTACTGACTTTTTTTTGATCACTTTTTACCTCTTTAAGGCAAATGTTCTCTTCTTTTATCGAACTAGTTTCATGTTTGGGTTGGTGTATAACATATGGACCATTATTTTAGGATCTATCTCTAGCATATCTGATGGCGTTCATACAAATAGGTCAATGTTGTTTTTTAATAGCTGAATTAGTTGTTCTTTATGGTTAAGTTTGATCCCAATTTACATACACTTTTTTGGATTATTCTCTCAAAATGGTACAGGGATGAGGTCCTTTACCGGTTCTGGTCTATTGTCATTAACCTCAAGTCTCTGGTTATTTTTTTGTTCAATTAGATCGAGATAGATCTCGACGTGATAATTAGTTTCTTGTTGTTAGTAGAATGGCATATACCAACAAAGTATAACTCAATCAAAATGTAGATTTCTATTTCAAATTATATTGTGGCTGGCTTAATAGCTCAATCCTATTAACAAGTGTGTATGCTGGCTTAAGAGCTCAACTTTTGTAAATTTATTAAAAAACTATAAAAGTTATGGCTTACACAAGTATGAAGCTTAAGAGCTCAAAGCGACTTAAAAGCAGATTTTTTTTTCATCGGTTTTTTACTATTTCTTACCAAGGTTGCTTTGCTTTGCTTCTTTCACTTTTTTTATCTTTACACCAGTTGTCTCTATTTTTTTTGGCTTTTCTTCCTTGATCGAGCTATTAGTCTGCTTTCAGTCTTACCCTTTATCATCGTGACATAGCATTGTTGCATTGTGTATTAGTCTCCTCTAACCTCTCCAACCCTGTTTGGTGTCAGAAACTTAATTTTTAGCTAAAGAGCTAAGCCAATTAGTCGCATAACATACTGGCTTGGTCAACTTAGAATCATGTTAAAGGTTAAGGGCTTATTTACCACTATAAATTCAATAATCGAGGTGATGCTCCTCGACTTGTTACCCAATGTGATTGGTAGTTTGATTGTTCCTTTTACTGACACCTGTTCATTCCTAAAGTCGATCAGTGTGGTAATAAATGGCTTCAATAATTTTTTTTTGTTCCCATTCTTAGCTTTATGGCGTAGTATAAAACAACAGTCGAGCTCTTACTGTCAAATAAAATATTTTTTATCACGTAATTATAAACAACAGCAATGACTACGATAGCGTCATCATGAGATAATTGGATTCATTTCATGTTTTTCGACGTGAAATAGATCGGTTCATTTTTCTAGCTTTTTTTTTCTTCGTCGATAACCCTATAACCACAATCTATCTCTGATCGAACTTTCTTTTTATCGACGTAGAATTTTCCTTAGTAATCACATTGATTACGCCAGCAATGGGCATATTATCTATAACTTGGCCTTTTTCTTCTTGCTTGTTTCTCTGATTTCCACCACCTCAATTTCCATTTGGTCTATCCTCTGATTCCTTACTGGCTCTTCTCTACGATCTCCAATTTTGTAGTTTGGCCTGTCTTGACCCTTTTTTCATCAATCCATAAATCTTCTTGATTGACCTTTCTTAATCATACTTTTTATCTAATTTTTCTTGTCGATATAATTTTTAGTGTTATAGTCGAAGTCTTTATAAACTCACATTTTTTGTTGTGGTCTCGATAAGTGTTCTACCTCAGTGGCTTTGGCCATTTAAGCTCAGGGTCCTTTTTAATTTGCATCAAAATCTTCTATTTGGAGATATTTAATACAGTGTAGCTTCGTTGCTAGCTTGGGCTGCTGGCCTTAGGGTACTTTTATTGTCTCCCTCTTAGGGGAGGATCATAGATCTCCATGCCTTTTTTTCTAACTGAAAAGGAGAAATAAGTTTCTCTCACCTCAAGTTTTCACTATAGCTTTAGCGTTATGTAGTTTTTCACACAAGTAGCACATCGGCTAATGTCTTTGGCGGTTCAAAGGAGAGTGTAAATTTTAGGTGGTACTCTCTATCATTGAGTCAACTAGTGATGGCGACTACTATGGCCATTTGCACTATGTCTTTTACTTGTAGAACTTTCGTGTTAAAACATGTGATGTAATCTTTTAAAAGCTCGTTCCTGCCTTGATGGATAGACATTAGGCTTAGGGTGGTCTTTTTAGTTCTTTTGTTGTTGACAAATCTTGACAAAAAAAATGGCTGAGTTCCTTTAAGGTAGTAATGGACCTCGATTTCAGACTGTAATACTAGGATCGAGCTACTTCTTTGAGGGTTATGGCTAGACTTTTGTACAAGAGAGCTTCATTTGTACCCTGCATCATCATATTAGTCTCTAAATGATTAAAGGGGTTAGAGGTACCATCATAGGTTTCCAAGGTCAACATTTTGAACCCATTTAGAAGTATGGTTTGATCAATTTCTTTAGTGAAAGGTGAGGTCTCCAAGAATTTTAGCTCGTCTTTAAAAGATGCAACTTTTCCTTTTAGTTTCTTCTCCATTTCTTGCATCTTGGCTTTTAAGTATTTGTTCAGTTGGGGCTCTAGATCGATTGTTTGGATTTTTATATGGTTGTATAGGCAGAGTTGTGATTGGGATAGTGTTAATGGGTAGCTGAAATGGTGTGTTCCTACTCTTTAATGGCTGAAGAAGCCTCAACTTCCTCATAGCTCAATTGTCTTTTTATTGGTTGTCTAACAAAGGTGACTAGGTAGGCTACTTTTAAGGCTTGGGGTGATGTTATGCTTTAGAGCATTTATTTGAGGGCTTGGAACTATTTGGTCAAGGTTTGAAATTGTTCCATGGTCGGCCCTACTGCTGCCAATGTAGATCAGTCTATAGGTTGGCTATTGCGAGTTTCAGTCTCGACTGAAATAGTTGGCTCTCTTTCCTCATTGGCTTTTTTTCTAGGTGGCATAATGTTTTGTTCAGCTAAAGAATATAGCTCTTACCTAGCATGCCAAATATTGGTGTCAAACTCCGAGCTAAGGGTCAAAATCCTGAAATTACAAAAGAAAGAGAATGTTTAAAGGCAAAGGCAAAGAGTATTCTCTGCATTTGCATTTTGATGCTTAAGTTAAAGGTTGGTTAAAAAAGGTCAGAAAGAGAGTGAAAAGTAAAGACAGTAAAAGAAAATTAAGATAAGATAAATAGTATTTGGATGGCTTTATTTATAAGCAAAATGTGAGAGGTTTGTCAGGTAAAATATTGACGTAACCGATTTGACGTGGCAATGTATATGTGAGGTCCGCTCAAAAATAAAAAATGCCCCTAACTATGTGCTAACAATCTCCACTGAAGGAAAGACCAATTTGTCCTTTAAACCCAAAAATACCTCTAACATTAACCAAAATAGAACTAAACTACTAAACCTCAAATCCCACTCATTAAATCTTAGATTTTTTAATCAACTTCCTTTTCCATCTCTACCTAAAATCCATTCAAATACATAGTGTTTTGATGATAACCAAAAGTGTAATTGAAATAACAAAAGTTTTAATCTCAACATAATTCCAAGAATCCTTTTTCCAATCCTATTATCTCTTTAATTTCAGCCAAACTTTTTCTTTTTTAAAAAATAAAAATAAAAAATAATCCTAAATTAAATAAAATAAAAATTAACAAATAAAAATCTCAAAATTTAATCTTAAAATGGGAATTAAATCTCAAACTAAATAAAGTATCTATACATACTAGTATTAGCGTATATCCAAACTAACTATATCGTTGGACTCGGTAAATCCATATAGACCGTCCAATAACTCAAGTTGAGGAGCTCCATTCTATTATCAAATTGCTTTCAATATAAAACTTGAAATGACGTAAACAAGAATTAATTTTAATTTGAACAACTCAAAAAATTAATTTGAAATAATTAAATTTGAAATTAATTTAATTTTAAAAAATCAGTAATTTAAATTTGAAAATTTTATATTTAAATCAATCGATTGCTAAACTTAAATGGTTTGAACTAAACTTAAAATAATATGATTTTTTTAATTCAAAATGGCCTAATCTAAATCTAACTTGACTCATTAATTGCCATCCCTACTTTTTGGATTGAAAAAGGAAAGTAAGACCTGATCCAAACGCGGAGTCCCAACCTCATAACTGCTTTATCCTTGTTTTGTTTTGTTTTTTTTTTTTTTTGTTTTCTTTTCTCCTAACGTTTGATGTAAAAATATTAGAGGACTTGGTCATGCACCGAAAATTAATAAAGCACCATGAAAGAAACCTCCTAACTCTAGTATTTTCCTTCTTTATGGAGGCAAAGAGAAAGGGCATATTGCAATAGGCTAAAAGCTAAAGAGAAAGGGACAACTGAGTAGTAGTTTTTCCAAAGAGGAAAGAGCTAAGAGGCCAGAGGGCATCTTGGAACGTAGTCAAGCCGACCATTTGATCCTCGGTCAAAGTTAGAAATTAATTGAGCAACAAGTTGGAAAATTTTCACATCTATTTGCTTCCACTGAGTTGGAGGGGAGAGAGAGAAAAAGAGAGGGAAATCCCAATAGATGAAAAGATAAAATGGAAAAAGCTTTTAATGGAATCTCGATTTTGAAACAAATAAAAAATGCCACTAACTAAAATCATGGCAAAAAAAAAAAATACCAATGTTTTAGATTTGATAATTTTAAATATACTATTATAATATAATACGAAAATAATATACATAATATAAATTTAAAATTAAAAAAATTTATATGTAAATTTAATAAAAATTTAAATATAAATTTTATATTTGATGTAAATTATAAAATATATTTTTTATATTTTACATATATTAAATATAAAATAAATAAATAAATATAAATACACAAATTAACAAAATTACTTAAGACTAACATACAAAAAGAAAATTCAAATAGAATGCAAGAATAAAATGCGGAAATATATTGAACAAAAGTTAAAAGGTACTAGTAAATTGCCAAGTAATTCTAATTAACTTTTGGTCACTTCTTGGAGATAGAAACAAAACGAATTTTGAATTCAGAATTAATGAAATACATCTTGATCAAATCAAATCGTTGATGAAGTAGTACTAGTTTTTCATCCAACGGTAGTCATCATTTTGACAAATTCATCATAGTTAACCTGACCATCACCGTCCAAATCAGCTTCTTTGATCATCTGCTCTACCTCTTCATCAGTTAATTTCTCACCAAGATTGATCATGACATGCCTCAGCTACACGCATAATCAAATGAGGAAAACTAATTTTAAATTAATTTGGTTTAGATTCAAACCATATAATAAAAAAAGTTCAGAAGCAAAACCTCAAATTCAATGTCTTATAAAAAGATTATGGCTAATATTCATTGCATGCAAAAACCATTACAGCCTATCATCTATGCGTAGATGCCCACATGAAAATTTATTTGAACTAGGTGAAAACATGTGAAATACCCATATAAATAATTTAATTTTTTATGTGCAAATTTCAATGTAAAACAATGCAACAATGTCAATATCTCATTTAACATATGATATTATGAATATTATATTTAATATACTGTTAATGAATTATATAATAATATTTTAATAAAAATTAATTTTAAATTTTTAAAACTTTTAAAAAATAAATATATTTAATTTTAAAAATATATTTAAAATTAATTTTTTTATGAAATACTCTTACATGATTCACTAACAATATATAACATTTACATATTGACATTACATTAATAGATTTGTCTTGTATTAATCTTTGGTATTTTTTTCCAATTCTTTTTCTCTCTTACTTCGCTTTATTCCCTCACATGCCAGCTACCACCATAATGTTTGAAAATTTCTAAACAAACTTCCATGGATGGTCAAATAGTAATGGCCCTCCCTAGCTAGTTGTGTTTTGCATACTTTTCAATATGAAGGCAAATCTAAAAGATAAAGAATGTTGTAACTCCAAGTAAAAGTTTTCAAAATTGAATGGGTGATGTTCTGGATTGAATCTTCAAAGCAACAATTCTCTCATTGAACAAACCTTGGAAGAAAACAAAAATAAAAGAAAAGTTGGGTTAAGGTATTACTTGCATTTAAAGGAAAAGTACAAAAAAAATGCATGGAAGATTAACCTGTTAATGATTTATTAATTGGAAATGTTCAATAACCCAAAAAAAAAAAAAGAAGAAAAAGATATCAAAACCTACCTCAGTAGCTGAGATGTACCCATTTTGATCCTTGTCAAAAACCTTGAAAGCCTCTTTGAGTTCCTCCTCTGCATCAGTTTCCTGGTTTTTGACAGAAACAAGTTCAATCTTTTTCAGTTCTTGTGCTGAATGCTAAACTTTGTTTCCCCTTTTGTAGTCTTTTTTTTTTTTTTTCAGGCTGCAATTGTCATATCAAATAGAATTGAAGCAGTGTTAAAATGCTTATGGTAAAAATTTGTTTTTTACCTTCATTTTCTTGGCCATCAAGTTCAAGAACTCTGCAAACTCAATAGTTCCATTTCCATCAGCATCAACTTCATTTATCATGTCCTGGAGCTCTTCTTCCGTTGGATTTTGATCCAGGGATCTAATCACTGTAGCCAATTCTTCCACAGTAATGCAACCTAACAAACACGCAAATAGTAATACCATTAACGCAGGACTAATACTAGAATTATGCTTCATTAATTTTAAGCATAACGCATGAAGGAAAAACAAACCATCGCCATCTTTGTCAAAGAGACAGAACGCTTCTTTGAACTCAACAATCTGTTCTTCACGTAGTATATCTCCCATGCTTCTTTATTTGGTTGCCTGGAAAAGAACCTCAGGAAAGTTTGAGAGAGACAGAGAGAGAGAAAAAGAGAGAAGAGTATGTGTGTATGTTGAGTATAGCTCAAGATGAGCTGGGTTTATGTAGAATTCCAACGTAGGGAAGTCTAGTGAAATTTCTTTGCTAAAATTATAATTAAAACTAAAAAAATTTAATAATCAAAGTCAAATCAAGCCTATGAGCTAGGTTGGTTGTTACAGTACTAGTAAATTGCGTTAAATTTGTTATTCTTCACTCTCCAGCCGTATGAGATCAACGGCCCTTTTTTTTTTTTTTTTTAAAGAAGTGGTTATGCAAATTAATTGAGTGATATAATACAAAATGGTTTAAAATATTAAAAATATTATAAGTTAAAATTTTAATAAAAATTATATAAATTTAAAAAATAAAAATAATATCTGTAAGTATCACGAAAATAATATGAAAAAATATAAAAATAATATAATTTAAAATTTTTATAAAAATTATATATAAATTTAAAAAATAAAAAATATATTTTGTATTTTTTAGTAACATAATTTATTATATGTAAATTTTATATAAAATATAATATAATATATAAATTTATTAATATTTTATATAATAAAAATATATAAATTAATAAATTTATTTAAAAAATTTATTTAATATAAAAAGCTTTGAGATTAATTAAAATGTTAATCTGCCTTGTGTTTGTACAATAGTGAGTAAAATATGGGAAATTAAAATTTTAAAACAGCTGTAAGGGCTTGATGTGCAGGAGACAAAATTACAAAAGCATTCAAAATGCAAGACTGGAGACGAGTATGGGACAACGGGGACTGTTTCCATCATATTATTTTTTTCAACCCCCATAAAGCACGCTGCGTTGCTTGCACGAGCAGATCCATTTTCCGTACATGTTTCGAAAACTTTACCCTGCTATTCAACACGCTTGAAAACGCCCCTGTTACACGTTTTCGCATACCTTTCACCATCGTTTTGTCTTGAGAGGATCCATATTTGCAATAGTAATAGTATCTGTTTTTAATATTAAAATTTTAATTGTTATTGCGAAAAGATTACAAGCGGGGGGTTGTTGTCATTGGATAATTCAATTTAAATAGGGTTTTAAAGAAATTTCAAAAGGGGCAACTTAAGAATCTATTTAAATAAAAGTAAAATTAGTTTTATTGAAATTAAAAATAACGATAATTATGAAATTATTTATAATAATGATAAAATATGTATTTGTAATAGATAAATATAACAATCATTTACGCCACAAAAAACAATCTAACTGTGGGAATGTAAAATTAATTTTTAAACTTTATTTTTTCGGTTGAAATTAATTTTTGAAAAATGTTTACTAGAAAATATTTATATTTTTTGAAAAATTAAAGGTTTTTGTTGTTTGGATGAAGTAATGAAAAATATTTTTTATTATTTGATTTTTTTGGAAAATTTTTTTAAACAATATTAATATAACTATTAAAATATTAAAAATTATTTATTATTAAAGTATATTAAAATTATTTATTACTATAAAATTATTAATATTCAAGAATAATTGTATTTTAATAATAATATTTAATATTAAAATATTATATTAATATAAAAATACTTAAAATAAAACTATTTATTATTTTTATATTAATATTCTAAAATATTTAAAATAGTATTATTATTCTAAAAATATTATTTTTATTAAAATTAAAATAATAATATTTATTATTAAAATATTTATATTTTATACTAAAAGTATCTATTATTGAATCATAACAAAAATCTTTTTTATTTATATTTATTATTAAAATACAATATAAAAACTTTAATAAATAAAAAATAAATTTTTTAAATTAATAAATAAAAATAAATTATTTAAAATAGTTATATTAATTGAAAATTATTATTATATTATTTAAAATTAATTATTAAAAGAATAAAAATATTATTATCTATGTTATTATTTGTTGTTTAAATAATAATACACTACTATTTACTATTGAAATACTAAAAATATTTATGTTTAATAATATACAAATAAAAATATTTAAAATTGAAATATCAAAAGACTTTTAATACTAATTTTTTAATTTTTTTATTAAAATTAAATAAAATAATTTTATTAATATAATAATATTATAAGTCTAATCAATTCAAGTTTGGCTTAAAATATTTGTTCAAAGTCCGAGTAAAACTATAAAAATATTTAAAATTAAAATTTTAAAAAACTTTTAATATTAATATTTTAATTTTAAGTAATATTAAATGAAAATATTATTTATTAACATAATAATATTTTGGTCAAGTCAAATTAAATTTGAGTTTTAAAAAAAATCATATATAAAGTTTAATTTAAGTAAAATTATACTCAAATTCATTAACAAATAGTTTTATTTATAGATAATTCTTTTTTGAAAATTGTCTAAGAGAAGATAATTTCTAAAAAAATTACCTTATTTTTTGTTGATTAATTAATCATTTTCTATTAACTAATTAGCTTTTTACCAAATAAATACATGAAAATATAAATTTATTTTTTAAAAATCATTTTTTTTAAGCAAACAGAGCCTTATTTCAATACTTTTCCCTCCTAATTTTCAAGTGAAGAGATGACATGATCGGGATTCCCAGCTACACCATTAGAGTGTTACCTCAAATACACCCAAGTGTAGTTGGCGAAAAAAAAAAACAAGAGAAAAGATCCTCTTCACTACTTAAAAAGTAAAGAAAGTTTTCACTACATTATTTAATGGTCAATAATGTATTTTCACCTAAATTTATGGTTGAGATTTAATGATTTAAAAATAAATATAAAAATAAATAAAATTTAATTAAAAAATAAAAATGATTTAAATAAATATTAACTATGAATTTAGATAAAACTACACCTTTAAATAATAAAAAGTTTCACTAGTGGAGAGGATCCTTTAAAAAACAAATAACAAAATATGTATGGCTACAAAAGCCCAAGTCAATAAATGAAACTATAAATGTGCATGGCTGTCCACGCGGTTTTATTTTGCTGTATTGGCTCAGCAACCTTTAGCCATTGAGTAGGGTTTTACCCTTTGAAATTTGTGGCAAAGTTTTGTATTAGAAAACTTGTGATAGAAGCTAATCGTAATAAAATAATTTACTAAGCCAAGAAGTCGACACAGAATTAAAACGTGAGAAATAGGCAGAGGCAGGGTCATGGTCGACAGTTTAGACTTTGATTTCAACCTTCAAAACCCATGCTGGACAATGTCATATAACATGGAATTGACTTTGTCGAAATGTTTTGGGGAATGTTTTGGAAATGGAAAATGGAGCTTTTCTTTGTGCATATGCTTTCTGACTGAGTCGTCGGCCTGTAAATCTGGAAGAGGGGGGGGGGGGGGGGGGGCGCTTGAATCGTGTGCTTGATCAATGGTCTTGGTCTGCCACAATTTGAAAACCCATTTCATAGCCCAGTTGAAATTGAATTAATAAGACTTCAAAATGTTCAAGTCTCTGGCCTGTATGTAGAGGGCGGCTTTTAAAAGGTATTGCCACAGACTGGAAACAATACTAAAGCCTTTTTCACTTTTCAATTCAGTTGGATTACAAAAAAGATTACAACTTGAACTTGTGTACTAAAATCCAAAATAATTTTATTTTATTTAAAATAAATAATTTGAATATAAATAGTTTAAATAAAAAAATTAGTGTAAATGCAAATAACCTATTTCCGAGAACTCTAAGTATTTTTTTTTCACTTAAAACTACCAAGGCTGAAGTAACAATCGCTAATTACTCGATTGCCAATTCTAAAGTGAAACATGGCATTTGATTGTTTGAACCAATTGATGATGCATGTTCCTCCGTTTTAAGAGTTTGGTCCAATAGTTCAACTATATATGCAGCATCCTCTATCCCTCTTTTCCAAAATTACAAATAATTTTTACTTTAAAAATATACTAATTTCTTTTATCAAGTAAAATTTGAGAGAAAATAAATTTAAATTCAACTTTTTTATTAATAAAATCAAATTTAAACAAAATACTAATTTGCAAATATATGTAATACATCTTCATTTTTACTTTACATAAAATCGATAAAAATGAATTTTGAAAACCATTACCATTTTCTAGATTTATGAAAAAGCTTAAAGGTTATAAAATGTTCATAACTATAATTAAAAAATATTTGTTTTTTTTTTTATTACAATCAACTAATCCTTTCAATATTATTTGCATCCAATTAAACTCTTATTTGAATGAAAAAGTTAACACCATTAATTTTTTTGTTAGATAAAATTTTATGTGATATTAATAAATTAGATGAAATTTTGCCACTTAGTGCAATTAATATAAGTGAAAATTAAATAAAAAAACTATATTTTTTGCTTTTTAATTTTTTCTCCCTCTCTAAAATTATTCTAAGAGTTCAATTGAATGTAGTTTAAAAATTGATTGATTAAATTTTGTCCATAGACTAGATTTCGTCCATTTAAATGTTGAATTGAGTCGAAATAAAAGATTAAGGCTTGATTGATTGTAATATAATGTTAAAAACTTAAATGATTATTGAATTATAATTTAAGGATTTTTTTTAACTTTTAACCTATAAAAATTAAACAATGATTTGAAATAAGTTTCTAATATTTTATATATTGAAAATATTAAGGAAGCATTGGTTTACTAAATCTTAGATTCTGAGAGAAAGTGTGATCTTTAAGAAATGTGATTTTGGGGGAAGTGTGATTTTACATGATATCTCGTTTTAGATTTATGTGTTTGGTTGGGGGAATCTAAGATTACTTAATCAAGTATTTTTACTATAATATCTTTCACTATATAATAAATACAACAATATGTCAATTACTACATTAATTTCATTTAAGAAATGTAGGAAACACATTATTCAAGTGGCCAATTATTAAAAAAAAAAAATCATCAATTACTGCATTAATTTCATCCAAAAAATGTTAGAAACACAGTAATTATACAAATACAATGAACAATCACTACGTTTAGCTTCAAAGAAATGCAGTAATTGACAAATTCATAATAAATGCTCATTAACTCAAAAGTATCAAGTGATACAAAAAAAAAGAAGCCAAATACTGCATTTTTGTTCAAAGAAATGCAATAATTGCTATACTCATAATAAATGCTCATTAAATTAAAAGCTATCAAATCAAACAGATAAAAAAAAGTAAATGTCAAATACTGCGTTTTTGTTCAAAGAAACACAGTAATTGTCTTACCCATAATAAATGCTCATTAAATCAAATGTCATCAAGTCAAATAGTGTGTTTTTCGTTCAAATAAACATAATAAATAATCACAATTCCTGTATTTCAAAGCCTACAAATATAGTATTTGAGTGAGAAAATATAAAAATAAAGAGTACTTAATTAAAAAAATTTTAAAACAAAAACAATTCATAATTACTTAATTTTCATATGTTGATTTCATGGGAGTAAAATATATAAAAAAATTTTATTAAGGTCAAATGTGAGGTAAAAGTCACTTTTTTTCCCAAATTTTAAAATACCATAAGAAGAGGTGGATTTATAATTCTGAAACTGTGGGTACTATTAGGAATCTAAGATTACCCTTAGAAATTTGATACCTTGAACCAAATGTGAAAATTTGAATACCTAACAGTAACATTCTAGAAAAAAATCTTAAATTCCTTTCAACTAAACACCTTTTAAGAGTTTTTAGGGTTTTTATGTTGAGATGACATGGTAGACATTGATTTGTTTGCAAAATCTTTTAGTTACAGTCTAAAACGACTATAACTATCAAAAAGCATATAAAAGTTTTCCATAATTTTTCTTATTAATAATAACTCTCTTCCCCTTTCTTTGTTCATATATGAACCAAAAAAGTATGGTTTTGAGACTAAGTCTTTTATTTTCCCTCTGTTCTTTTATCTTTTTTGCTTTTATCTTTACTTCTTGAAATTGTTGTGAGACTGTCTTTACTTCTATCACTTGCTACTTATAGCTTATAGCTACTTTCTTGTTCATAAAGCATTTTTTTTCTCTTTTTGGCTTCAATTAGTCTCTTGATCATACGAAACAAGCATTGTAACTTCACAATGTGAAATAAACCAAGATTCTTTGCTAAAAAATCTACATTATTGTTTTAGAACTCTATAATTCATGTTTGTTTTTAATCAGGTAATAGTTTTCAAGGTCATATAGATGAAGTTTGAAATATAAGAAAAAAGTGTTTAGGCTTGTCTGCAATATCTTATAGTTTATATGAGAGGTTTCATGAATTCTTGAATCATTTAAATTTTGATGTATCTAATTGCTTTTGATTTCAGTAAAATACAAAAAAAATTAATAATGGTAATTTTCGAGAATGTGATATGTGCCAAAATTTTTTAACAAAAAGTAAAGTAACAAAGAAAGAAAATAAAAAATGAAGGAAAAAAGAATAAAGGAAGAAGTTAGAATGAAAGAAGAAACCTTGCAAAGAAAAGATTCTTTTTGGTATTCCTTAAACGAATGCTTGGTACAACACCCTTTTACACCCTCTAATGTTGGTTCAACAGCTATGCCAACCATATTTCAATACTTTTGGATTAGTTGCACAATCACATTCTTTTTTTCCCTTTTTTTCTAGCATTACTAATTGAAAATAAAACCTAATAATTCGATGTAGATTTTGATAATCCTTTTGATTTTTATGATGATACTCTTATTGTTTTAAGATGACTATGGTATTCATTTTTGATAATGGTAAATTATAGAGCTGGATCTTGATTACAGAAGGCAACAGGTAGTTGGACAACTTAAATGGTGGTAGAATTCAACTCTCAAACTCTACCTTCAACTTTGTAATTATAACCCTTATGATTAGGCTAGTTGGTCAACTTTAGCTTCTTTATTTAACAGTGACCATGCTGGTAGTGATACTGATGTAGAAGAAAAGAGCTAAAAGTGGACAAGAAAGTTAATAATGCTAGTGTAGAAGGTAGCACTACATTTGTAAATGTTCTTATATCTGCTTGCAACCAAGGTGATGGGAAAGAGATTTTATGGTATAGTGATGTTACTACATAATGGTTGAATCCTTACACTAATAAAGTAATAGTTGAGCTAGGGTGAAAAGGAGTTAAAAGTCTTCTAGTTGTATTGATTAGCTTTGTTAGTGTGCATATTGAAACTCTAGAAGAGATTGATGTTGAGTATAAAAAGTTGGTTTTAAAATCTAGTACAAAAAATAGGAGAGGTGTTTTTATGCTAAGATGTGAAACAATGTTCATTTTTTACTTCGCAGATGCTATAATTAAGAGTCTCCCCTATGTTGAAACTATGGTAGTTTCAAATCTTCAAGCTAGACAGTCATTAGTTTTTCTTGGTAGTGTAGAGGTGTTATTAGCTAGATATGATTCTTCATGTAGGGAGCTTCTCTCACCAGTGACTCTTTTTAGGTCTTTTACTTCTTAAAACATAATTGCACGCCCAATGAAAAGAATGCTTACTGTATTGTTACCATCCTCAACTGGTGCTTTATTAGAAATGGTTAACCCAAATTCAAAACTTGCTATCAAATTGCTTTAATCATCAAGGATAAAGCAGAAGCATTTGTTCATTCTACAGCACTGATTTCCCAACATTTGGTCTTTGAGGACAAGTATCTTTTTTAGGGATAGAGTATTTTTCAAGCCATATGGTACTATTACAAGTTGAAGGTGTGGATAAAATGTTATTGGGTTTAAACACTAAGTATGAGCCTAGTATTTGTAATTAGTTGTCTTATGTATGGCCTAAGCCAAGTTACTTGCCTTATGCTTTTATTGTATTTTTAATTGTTAATGCTAAGAAAAATGAGAAAACAAAGTGTGATTATGCTGCTAATTGGAGAGTTTTATAATGTAGTTGGCATAGTTGTTAAACCAACATAAGAGGGTAAAGGGCATTGTACCAAGCATTCGGATAAGGAATACTAAAAAAAAACTTCTCTCTCCAAGTTTTCTTCTCTTATTCTATCTCTTTCCTCTATTCTTTGTTCCTTCATTTCCTATTTTCCTTCTCTATTACTTCACTTTCTGTTAAACAATTTGGCACATATCAAAATGATAATAAAAGTAATTATCGTAACGATTTTTTGTCTGCCCGACGAATTTGAAAAAAAATAAAATAAAAAAAGAGTCGCTACCAATCTTTTTTTGACTAGGTGCGATTAGCCACCTATTAAAATTTATCTTTTTAATAAAATTTTAAAACTAATTAAAATTTATTAAAAAGCTAATTTTATGGTTTGCGAAACAGTCTACATTCGGGAGTTGGTTACCTGTGGGGAAGGATTAGCACCCTCACAATGCCCGTTTAAAAAACAGTACCACTTAACTACGTGTTATCCTATGATTTTAATAAAAATAGTCTTATTTTCGATATTTGAAAAATAATTTTTTATTTTTTTTATTTATTGGAAATTAGTTTTTTTTAGTGCTTGAATTTTATTCAAAAAAATAAATTAAAACCCTTTTATAGAAATAATTCTTAAAATGTTCCAGTACATTGTTAACATTAAAAGAACATTTTCTCACCTAGAGATTTTTTAGGCATCACTTTTCAGAATACCTTAAAATCTCATATTTGGGGGCTTAAATTTACCTTTTGTAAAAAAACTATGTCATGCATGCAATGCAAAATGTTACCATGTTAATGCACACATTTTATTCTCTTTTTTAGAAATTTTTATTAATTGTTTTATTTGATATTTTATTTTTAATTTAAATTTTGAAGAAAAAATAATTTTTATTATATTGAAGATTTTGTATAAATATTCCAATACACTGGTAATATTTTTTAAAAATTTTCTCACATAAGGATTTCGTAAAGCAATACTACTCGAAATAATTTTAGAATCTCATCATTGAGTAAAATTTTCTTTTTTTCTCATTTTTATTACTTTATTCTTAATTTATTAATTAATTTTTATTATTCTATTAAAGAAAATTTTTATTATATTGAAAACTTTTTATAAATACTCCAATACACTGGTAGTATTTAAAAAAAAATCTTCTCACTTAGAGATTTCATAGGTATCATTATTCGGAGTATCTTTAAATCTCATCGTCGGGTAAAAATTTTCTTATTCTTATTTTTTATTAATTTATATTATTTTTATTTGATTATACTTATCAAAAATTTTTATTATGAATTTTATTATTTATTTTTATTAATTATTATTATAAAATAATAAAAATTGATTTTGGTAAATTTAAACATTTTTTATATGCATAAATATTAATAATAAAATTTAAAATAATAAAAAATAATATTTAAAAAAATTCAAAAAAATATTTTTTTTACCTGAACCGGATCGATCAACGCTAGTCTGGGCAGTTCGATCTGATTTACGATTCAACGGCAGTCTGATCCAATCTAGGTCGATTCAACTAGATCGATCGATGGTCAAAGGGAGAACGAGTCATCGGGTCGGGTGCGTGGATCTCGAGTCGGGTCGTGGGTCGACGCGCGGATGTTCTAGGGTCGAACCGACGTCATTTTGCTTTTTTCCTAAACGACGTCGTTTTGAAGGCCTATTTAAAGGTCGAATCAACTATTTTTTTCAGTTTTCTTCTTTTTCTTTCTCTCTTTTCTTCTTAGATACTCTTTTTCTCTCTCTAAAACCCAGAATCTGGTGACTGCTCTACCCCATCGACTATCGTTAGTGGTCGCTGACCGCTGTCTAACAATAGGGACGATGAACTAACTCGTCCCCGACGGGTTTCGGCTCGACCCGACCCCACGGGGTCGGTTTTTGTTTTTGAAATTCGGGTATCGGGTCGAGGTCAAGTCGAGTAAAATAACGAAATAATTTGGGTCAGGTTTGCCTAAAACCCGACCCGACCCGATATTATATAAAAAATTATTTTTTAATTAATTATTTAATTTTTTATTATATATATATTTATATAATGATATTTTTAAATATTTATATTTTAAAAATAATATTTTATATTAAAAAATAATATTTTATTAATTTCGGTTCAGGTCAGGTCGGGTACGATTTATATTATGTCGGATTCGGGTATGAAAAACCAAAAAAATTTTCGGGTAGGGTCGGGTTCAGGGCGAGCAAAACCCGTCCCGAACCCGACCCAATGCCAACCCTATCTAACAATCATTGAAAAAATCTAAAATATCTGAAATTAATGTTTCCAGCATCCTGAGTTCAGATCCGAGCCTAGTTTTACAAAAAAGAGCTCCAAATAGCAGAGATCTGGCCTGAAAGGTTTCAGTCATACTAGATTTTCTTATTTTTGTGATTTTTTTTCTATAGGCTAGTGCTGTGGTTCCCATTCCAAAGACTGTTAGTTTGCTTGTATTTTGGTGTTTGATTTTTTTATGTAAAGCTTCTTTTTTTTTGGATTTGGTAGTGTTTTTTTTATCTATTTTTTTGTTTTTTGTAAGGTTTATGGGCTTCTCTTCCCTTCTTTGTCTTGCATATGTTTTTACAGCTCTATTTATAGAGCAAAAAGAAGATCAAAATCTCAAAAAATTTGAAATTTTGATTACATATGGTTAAGGCGGCCATCGACTGTCAGAACAGCTGCTAGTGGCTTACAGGCGGCTGTCAGAGCCGCTACCAGAAAAAAGAAAAAAAAGAAAAAAAATAGAAGGAATAAATAAAATAGTGTCTACAACTGTCCTTCTTTGCCTATTCCTGAGAATCAAGAATAAGGCAAAGATAAATAGACAACCATTTTATTCAGAAAAAAGAAACATTGAGCATAAACCCTTTTTAAAAAAAAAAAATTAAGAAGCTCCTCTAAGCAGAGGCTCAACAACTTTAAAAATTTATCTTGAAAAAGCCTTTCTAAGTAGAAGCTCAACAACTTTAAAAATTCATCATTTTAAGAAAGCTCCTCTAAACAGAGGCTCAGTAACTTTAAAATTTATCTTAGAAAAACTCAACTCAGCAGAGGCTCCACAACTTTAAAAATTCATCTTAAAAAAGCTTTTCTCAATAAATGCTCAACAATTTTAAAATTTATCTTAGAAAAAGACTTCTCTTAGCAGAGGCTCAACAACTTTAAAATCTCATCTTAAAAAAGCTTATCTCAGCAGAGGCTCAACAACTTTAAAAATTCATCTTGAAAAGCTCCTCTAAGCAGAGGTTCCACAACTTTAAAAATTCTTAAAAATGCTCCTCTTAACAGAGGTACAACAACTTTAAAAATTTATCTTGGAAAAACTCCTCTCAGTAGAGGTTCAACAACTTTAAAATTAATATTGAAAAAACTTCTTTCAGTAGAGGCTCAACAACTTTAAAATTTCATCTTGAAAAAGCTCCTCTTAGCAGAGGCTCAACAACTTTAAAATTTTATCTTGAAAAAGCTCATCTCAACAGAGGCTCAACAATTTTAAAATTAATCTTGAAAAAGCTCCTCTCAATAGAGGCTCAACAACTTTAAAATTAATCTTGAAAAAGCTCATCTCAACAGAGGCTTAACAACTTTAAAAAAATCATCTGTTCTCAAAACTGAGTTCTCATCTTAAAATTAATATTGAAAAAGCTCCTCTCAGCAGAGGCTCAACAACTTTAAAATTCTATCTTGGAAAAGCTCCTCTCAGCAGAGGTTTAACAATTTTAAAATTAATCTTGAAAAAGCTCATTTCAGTAGAAGCTCAACAACTTTAAAATTAATCTTGAAAAATCTCATCTCAGCAGAGGCTTAACAATTTTAAAAAAATCTTCTATTCTCAAAACTGAGTTCTCATCTTTGGAAAAGTAAATTTCTCTCTTTTAAAACCTTTTGTTTGATCATTGTCTTCATCCGAACATCAAAATCTTATTTTTTATTAAGAAATAAAAAGTTTCTGTCTTTATTATAACTGCTCATGGATGCATGTACTAAGTGCTCTAAATGCAATGCATGTAATGCAATCAAAATTATACATTATAGTAAAAAAGGTTCTCAAAATCTCTCGTTTTTTACTTCTTTTATTTGAATTCTCAACAATTGCCATATGACCAATCTGTTCTTAACATCTGACCATTGTATTCTTCTTTAAGAATATTTTTTCTTCAAAAATCTACAACATCAATGCCTTGTCATGCTTTTCTCATCCTTTTTCATCTGTCTGTGTCAATTTTTTAAAAACAAGTAATGCTGAGATCTTTCATTTTTTTTTATCATTTTAAGTTCAAGACAAACAAAACGCAATCACACGTTTCTCCTATTTAATTTGAGGTGAACAGAAATATCAAATGAGAATAAATGAATGGATAGGTATTATTAAAGAAAAGAAAACATATCTCATTAAACTAATGATAAATGCATAGCAAAGTGTTTGAGTCTAAACAAAGGTGCCTAAATAATGATCATAAGATAATCATGAACAAAATATTTCCAGATTCTTCTTCTAAAACTAAATCAAATGACTTCCTTGATCCTTTAGAGTTTGTCAAACTACACTTGCCCCTATGTTGTAAGATCTTCTTTGATAATGCTTCTTTTTCGTATCCAAGCCATCTTTTCAAGTTTTTAGCTTAGATAAGTCATCATTTTTCTTTTTTTTTTCTAAGCAAAATATTTTTTATAGTATATGAATTTATTGGGATAGGTAAATCACCTCCATCCATCTCTGCCAAAATCAATGCCCCACCAGAAAAAGGCCTTTTTCACCACGTACGGGCCCTTCCAATTTGGTGTCCATTTTTTTCGATTGTCATGTTGATTTGGAAGGATTCTTTTCGGCACTAAGTCTCTTTCTCTAAAGCGACGAGGATGAATTTTCTTATCATGTGCTCTCATAATCCTTTTTTTGATATAATTGACTATGACAAAGTGGACAGTTTTTTCTCTTCAATGAGGTTCAACTATTCGTAATGATTTCAAGCCCATTCTGCTTTTCTAACTCTACCTCTATCATGACTCTCAGTGAGGGAATTTTTACTTTAACTGGTAGCACAACTTTCGTTCATATACCAAAGAGACCGGGAGTGGCCCCAGTAGATGTTCGGACTGATGTTCTATAAGTATGCAAGGTAAAAAGTAGTTCTCATGCCAATCTTTGTAAGTATTAGTCATTTTCTCCAAGATTCTTTTGATATTCTTGTTTGCAGCCTCCACTGCCCCATTCATTTTTGGACGATATGGTGCAGAATTACGATGACAGATTTTGAACTAAGTGCAAAATTCATCCATCATTTTGCTACTTAAATTTTTGGCATTATCAGAAATAATTATCTCAAGAAACCCATATCTGCATATTATTTTTTTTTTATGAATTTACATACCACGGATCGGGTCACACTAGCATATAATGCAGCTTCTACCCACTTGGTAAAGTAATCAATCATCACAAAGATGAATCTATGCCTATTCAAAACTTTTGGAGTAATGGGACCAATGACATCAATGCCCCACATAGAAAATGGCCATAAAGGAGCCAGAATGTGTAATACTGATGGTGGAGCAAGAATCTTATCAGTATAAATCTGACACTTATGACATCTCTTAACATAATCAATACAGTCACCTTCCATCGTCAACTAATAATAGCCAGCTCTCATGATTTATCTAGCCATCATATGACCATTTACATGTGCCTCACAAACTCCATCATGTACTTTTTCAATAATCCTCTTTGTTTTAGCTACATTTACACATCTTAAGAGTACTTAATCTTGACCCCTTTTGTAGATGACATCTCCATCTTGAAAAAGAACTCATAGCCAACCTTATGATAGTCCTTTTATTAATTTTTGTCACATGTTCTGGGTATTGATGACTCTTAATATATTACATAATGTCATGATACCATGGTTTCCCATCAACTTCTTTTTCAACACCTAAGCAATGTGTTGGTACATCATTCACATCTAACTTGATGGGTTGGATCTCAGTATTTGCACATATTATGATCATTGCAGCTAGAGTAGCCAGTGCATCAGTTATTTGATTTTTCTCTCTGGACAGATGCTCAAACTGAATTTCTTTAAATTGCTTAACCAACTCAAAAATGTATTTATGGTATCGAATCAACTTAAAATCTCTCGTCTCCCATTCATCTCTTAACTGATAAATGACTAAAGCTGAATCTCCAAACACCTCTAACACTTTAAACTTCTTTTCAATTCTGCTTGCAGACCTATAACATAAGCCTCATATTCGACTACATTATTTGTGCAATTAAAATTTAACCTGGCTGTGATGGGATAATAGTGCCCATTAAAGATATCAAAATTACCCCAATACCATGGCCTAAAGCATTAGTAGATCCATCAAAATACATTCTCTAAGACTTTACAACATGTTCATTTTCTTTAATGGCCATCACATCTTCATCAGAAAAATCTAATTTCATTGGCTCATAATCTTCGACTGCACGATCAACAAAGAATTCGGCTATTGCATTCCCTTTAATAGCCTTTTGAGTCACATAAACAATATCATACTCTGAAAGCATACTTGCCATCGTATTATTCTCCATGTCAATAAAGGCTTTTTAAAGATATACTTAATAAGATCCAACTTTGCTATGAGCCAAGTGATATGATAAAAGCATGTATTATCAGAGCCTTCGAGCCGTCTAGGCCAATGCATAACACATCTTCTCTAATAGTAAATACTTGAACTCATAATTAGTGAATTTCTTACTCAAGTAGTAGATTGCTTGTTCTTTCCTATTGGTTTCATCTTTTTGCCCTAACACACATCCTATTGAATTTTTGTGCACTATTAGGTATAAAATCAAATGTTTCCCTGAACAGGAAGCATCAACACGGGCGGATTCGATAAGTATTATTTGATTTTGTCAAAAGCTTTTTGACATTCGTCATTCCGTTCTCTTGGATTATGTTTTCTAAGAAGCTTGAAAATGGGATTGCACTTGTAAGTGAGTTGAGAGATAAAGCGAGCAATGTAATTCAATCTTCCTATAAAGCCTTGTATTTTTTTAGGAGTACGAAGAGGGGATAAATTATGAATAGCCTGTATCTTATTTAAATCAACTTCGATTCCTCTTTCACTGACTACAAAGCCTAATAATTTTTTTGATTTAGCACTAAATGTACATTTAACAGGATTCAATTTCAACTGAAATCCTCTCAACCTATCAAACAACTTTTTGAGATTGACTACATGATCCTCTCCTTCACGAGATTTTACGATCATATTATCCATATACACTTCTATTTCTTTATGCATCATGTCATGAAAGAGAGTCACTATTGCCCTTTAATAAATGGTACCAGTATTTTTTAACTCAAAAGGTATGACTTTATAATAGAATGTCCCCCATATAGTCATAAATGTGATTTTTTCCATATCATCCTAAGCCATTTTGATTTGATTGTAGCTTGAGAAGCCATCCATAAAGGAAAATGTGGAGTGCCTTGCAGTATTATCCACTAGAGTATCGATATGGGGCAAAGGAAAGTTATCTTTGAAACTTGCCCTATTCAGGTCTCGATAATCGACACACTTTCTCACTTTTTCATCTTTTTTGGGAATTGGCACTATATTGGCTACTCATTCAGGATATTTTACCACCTCCAAAAATCTTGCATCAAATTGCTTTTTCACATTCTCTTTAATTTTCAACAACATCTCTGGCTTTATGTGCCTTAGCTTTTGCTGCACTGGCTTACATTTTGGTTTCAAAGGTAACTTATGCTCTACAATATTAGTGCTGAGTCTTGACATATCCTGATAAGACTACATGAATACATTTACATATTCTCGGAACAGCTCTTTTAGCTTCTGCCTTTCAACCGATAAAAGGGATGTACCAACTTTGACTTTTCTTTTATTTTCATCATCCTCCAAATTCATTAATTCAGTAATTTCTCGGTGGGGTTCAATTGTCTTATCTTCATGTTCTATTAATTTTAACAAATTAGGAGGCAGTGTGTAATTATCTGAATCTTTTTCATTATCAAGTTCGTCAACATGAATTAAGTTTTCAAAATCAAATCTGAGATTATTGTCATGATTATCCTCATGTTCATTATTTGGGACCCAACAAAGGATAAAATGAAGAGAACATTGGCACAAAAAAATGAAATGGCAAGAAAATGATTAAGACAAAAAAAAATGATTCGAATGAGTGAAAGTGAAACAAATAGAAGAAATATGGATGCATCTTCTAAGCCTTTTATTAAATGATAAACAAGTCACAAAAGATCTCTTAATGCTTGTAAAAAGTAATTAGAGATTTAAAGTTTCATAATATATTACTTTTTTAAAGTTTTAAAGACAATAAGCAGCTCTATAACTTTTCAATTATCTAGCTCAAAATATGGAAAACAAGGGTACACGAACAACTCTTCACTTTGACTCTTCTTTCCATCATCCACCATTTGAATGACCAACTCTGAAAATTTTTTCACAAATCCTACACTTAGGGCTCCAGGCAAATCTGGATAAATATATCCCTATAAACAAAAAAAAATTATAGAGGTATGGAATGATCATAGGCTCTGACTCTAACTTGTATCCCCTAAGATTAGCTATTTTTTTTTATCTTTTTTCTTATTCATCATTTTCATTCTATCCTCTATTGTTGGTTTATATCCTAAGCCGAATTTTTCTTTCTTGTCATATACTACTGGTGACTCTATGATTCCTTACAGATTTTTTTCTAGTTTAGTTTCAGGTTGTCATCCCATCTTGGTAAGCTATTTGACAATCATTTTAGTTATCGTAAACAAGTGTGGTGAATACAATTTAGATCTTTCAGTCACATATGTTGCATTAGCAATCTCGAAGGATCTATAAGAGCATTATAGTACTTTATCAATTGAGTTACCAATAAATCTTCTTCTCCTGTCACAGATGTTAGCTTTCCTTCAACAATAAATTTGACTTTCTGATGTAATGAAGATGGAACAGCACCTGTCATATGGATTTAGAACCTACTCAATAAGCAATTGTATGAAAGAAAGATGTTCATAACTTAAAATTTTACGTTGAAAGTGCACAGGCCAATTTGTAATGGCATTTTTATGTCTCTCAGCACCTTTCTTCGAGTTCCATCAAAGGCACTCACTATCATATGACTAAGTTTCATATAAGATCCATCAACATGGAGTTTTGCTAGAGTAGTCATAGGCATAAAATTGATGGATAAACCATTATCGATCAAAATTTTAGCCATTATATGACTTTTACACTTTACAGTAATGTGAAGAGCCTTGGTACTTCTTCGACCTTCAAGAGAAATTTCTTCATCACTAAAAGAGGCATAGTTTAAAATTGTTAGATTGTTAACAAGCTATTCCACATATTCAACAGAAGCATTATGAGACACATATGCTTGATTGAGTACTTTTAATAAAGCATTATGGTGTGACTCTGAGTTTAGCAATAATGATAATAGCAAAATTCTAACTGACATTTTGTTAAGCTGTTCTACCATGCTATACTCACTATGTTTTATTAACTTTAGAAATTCACATGCTTCACTCTTAAAAACTAATTTTTGACATTCTTTTTCTAGAGCTATGACATAATTGCTCTGACTTTTCTTTTCTTTTCTTTTCTTTTCTTACCTTAGTTTTCTCCTTTCTAGCTTTTTCTAGAGCCTCTGGGGTATAACATCTTCCACTTCGAGTCATACCTCTTACGTCCGTTATGTTGGCAATATCTGGGTTGACTATGATATCATAATCGTACTTCCATGATACTGCTTTGTCATTCTGGTATGAAAAAAGACTAGGAACTTTAATTATCATTATTGGTCAGGAGATGTTTTTTTTTAGCCTCGGTATTGACTTTTCATCATAATAAATTGTTACTAGTCTATGCACAAACTTATTTTTTGAATCAATAGTAGACACTTCAGCTTTCATCAACTCTTTTCTTTTTTCGTAAAACTCTATCCGGCCCATATCCATCAACTTCTGCATCTCTTGGAAAAATTGGTGACAATTCTCAATAGAATGCCCCAAAGCACCTCTATGATAATTACAGCTCTCAATTGAGTTAATCACTTCAGAGCAATTCTGAAATTTTATTGACTTCAATATGTTAGCTTTAATCAAGACTTCAAACACCTTAGCCATTGGAGTCTTAACTTCATATATTTTTTCCTTCACGTGGTTTCTTTGCCTATCAATTAAGGCATTTATTGATGGTCTAGTATGGTTCGATAGAAGGTTTTCATTAACATTTGGAGTCCCTTGTTAGTTGTTATCAAAGTGTAACACCCTTTCATTGATTAACCCCTGTACTTTACGCTTTAAAGCAGTACAATTCTCAGTGGAATGACCTGGATTCTTATAGTGATAATCACAATACACATTGGGGTCATACCATTTGAGAAATAAAGGTTCAAGGGTTGAACAATAATAGGAGCAAGTAAATGTTTCTCAACAAGTCAGGAATACAAATCTATATATGTCATGGAATGAGGTCGAAAGTGAGTTTTTCTTAGGTATTTCTTGAAGCTCTCGGACCACTATTAAGACTAGGTCTCCATTCTAGTCTTGTGGGTGCAGTAGGACAGTTATAGGTAGGTGTCTGAAAGGATGGCTAAAAATAGGATGGATAAGCTGGTGGTTATAGTGACTGGTATGGTTGATATGGATGATGGATGGATGTAACATTATTTACGAAAGGGTAATGGGTTTGACAGACTAGTGTAAGGTAGGGCGTGAAACCTCTAAACTGTTGCCCCATACAATTTACTACTTGGGCTTCATTCTCTTTTTTTTAGAGCTTCACCTTTCTTTGCTCTACTTGTCTCTCTTGTATCGAGCTTGCCATTCTTTATTTCATTTTTAATGATCTCACCCGATATCACCATATTTGTAAAGTTCTTGGTTGCATTGCCTATCAACCTTTCATAATACGGTGCTTTCAGAGTATTCACAAATAAGACAGTTGTCTCTTTCTCGGTAAAAGAAGGTTGGACTTGTGTAGCCACATCTTTCCATCTTTGTGCATACTTTTTAAAGCTCTTAGTTGATTTTTTTTATACTTTGTAAAGATAGACGATCTGAAGCTAGATCCCTAACATGTTGATATTGTGTAAGGAATGCCCTTGTAAGCTTTTGTCATGAATGAATACGAGTCCTGTCTAATTGAACATACCATCTAGCTACAGAACCCGTAAGGTTATCTTGAAATATGTGCATTAACAACTTCTCATCACGAGTATGTGTTACCATCTTTCGATAGTACATGATGATATGGGTCATCGGGCATTTCGTGTCATATTTTTTAAATTCAAGAACCTTAAATTTAGGTAGAATGATCACATCAGAGATCAAACAAAGCTCGGTTGCATTTGTGGAATCATAAAAATTCATTCATTCCACTGCTCTAAGCTTTTCTTCCAATAGCTTCATCTTTTTTTAGGCACTAGTATCTTTCACTTTCTCAAGTATCTTTATCCCTAGCTTTTTTCTTTCTTTTGGATCATCCAAATCAGGAACCAAGATTGGCTCAATGGTTTTTTCATCATAACAGGATTAAAAAAATTTTGAAACTATCTTGGAACAAGTGCTGATGTCATTCATGGATAAAGATTAGAATATCCACTGGAAGTAAAAATTTGTACTCTGATTCTTTAAGAAGGTTGGGTTGGCCACGACTCGAATCTTGAAAGGTATATAGGATTGCTCTTGGAGGCTAGGATTTTTTTCCACTATTTTTCCCTTGTCAAGTTTTTTGAGCATATCCATTATTGTATCGAGATCCCCTTCTTAGTTCTTCTTGAACTTTTTCAATTCTCTCAAATCGACTGGCCTATTCTTGTTCCATGATTCTTGTCTGAGTCTTGGTGTTGTATGAATGATGAGTGGGTTGAGTTGAAATTTTTAAAGAGCGAGCTATTCTTGAACTTTTATTTCCATAAAAATTTTTTAGAAAAATCAGAATGCCATGTGTCAAACATTTTATTTTTTGAAAGAGAATAAAAATGATGCAGATGATGCATGAATGCAAGTGAAAGATATTTGCTCTTAGATAAATTTTAACACTAAAAATTTTCATTGATTTCATATAATTTTGATCACATGAGATTTATCATCCTAGAATTATATCTATAAAAGTATTTGACTTGCTCGTATTGGTCATTCACCTCATCTAGAAAGTTTACTAAGCACTGTCTATATTTCCTATGGGATTGACTTCTTATCTTAACGCTTCTACCTTTTCAACTATCTCTCATGCCTTTTTTATTACCTTACAAACTTGACTGGTTATGTGTTCTATGTACTGTTACCTCTCTAAACTTTTTGCCTTCCACATCATGTGAGCATTTCTTTTTGAATCATATGTAAAGACCCAATCTTTTTTTCTTCTTTGTCACTCATCTATTATTGTTGAAATATGGTTCTTGTGGTCTTGCAGTTGTAGCTCTAACCCTTGGATCATTTGGTTAAGTGATTCTTTCTCATTCAATACTTCTAGGTGTTTTTTTCTCTCATTCGTGATTATGACCTTTAGCCTTTCCTTTTTTTTTTGACATTCCATCAACCTTACTGAAGTTGTATTATACAACCCTTTCCAATTCTGGCATTCTTGAGAGATTCTGATGGCTTCTTCTTGGTTTTTTTTTTTTTTGAGCTTTACCATTTCATTGGTTCATTTCTTCTTGGAGCTCATCCACTTCTCGTTACCGATAAAGATAAGACTTAGTGACCTTTTCAGTCTTAATTGGACTCGTAACCTCTTGTTTTCCTAGTGTAGATCTTTTAAATCATTATTGGCCACATCTCGTTCTTTTATAGCTTTTTCCAATTTGCTTTCTTGTATCTCTACTTCATATTTTAATTGTCTTATAGCTTTTTCCAATTTGCTTCTTTGTATCTTTACTTCATATTTTAATTGTCCCACCTTCTCGTGAAGTTTTAAATTTTCTTTTCTTATTTCTTTTTTTTTTTCAGCTTCTAATTTTTTTCACAAGCTTAATTTTTTATACTTGCACTTTTTTTAAAAGATTAGTTGATTGATGTGAGCTATCATCAAGAGGAAGCATTATATCTCTAAGTCACTTTACTTTTCAAATTTGATAATTTGAGGTGACTTTATCGATGAGAGGCCCCAATCTCATTTTTCATGTTTTCTTTCATGCTTGGATCAACTGCTCGGAGGTTTTTGGTAGACTCGGTTCCCTGTAAATGAATTCTACTTGGGCCAGGCCATGAGTGGCAAAACAAATTACTTTGCACCAAATTGCCTAAGTACCATTAACGGAGCATAACTTACAACGCTCCATAGCCCTAATAACGGCATCCATAGCTCGTTTTCTCCATGATACAATAAGGGCACATGCGGCATCCAAGGTGCCATCCATTCAATTTCATCCCCAGTAAGCCTTCATAAGAAAAGAACCCACTCTTTCTTAGTATTTAATGTCGGACATTGGCTTTTGTGAAACTCTTCGATTTGTGCCTTATTTCAAAGATACGATTTTGAAAACACACTCTTCCCACACTTGAATGACTTCTAACCTACACATATAATAGAGGTGCACACCCTATGAACTGTCCCTTTCCATTTCGTTGACAAAAATTCAATGACCTGATGGTTTCGACTAGGACTACTAGTGCGAGATTAATTGCTTGAGTTTCAATTTGCTCAAAAAAATCTATCACAGTTATTTCAATGTAACCCAAAGTCTTCAAAAAGATTACCATGCCATACAATGCTAGAGCAAACACAGCTAAGCCTTGATCATCATTCAAATGCCCTTGAATGAAATTTTAGAGAAAGCCTCAACGGATGCCGAGATGTTCACCTTTAGGCTTCGCGAAAGAATCTATGGTTTCTATTTTTACCCTCATAAGCTTGGCTAACTTTTTATGATAACCTAATTTTAACTTTCGGGTAAACACTTTATCTAGACACTATAGTTCTATCCCAAGCAAAATTGAATGTTCTTTAATAGTTGGTACCAAATCTTCTTGATTAAAAGTGAAGCATCTATATGATGGATCTTAAAAATGTATAGCTGCCCTGACCAACTGTTCATTAATCACTATTGAAATGAAAGATGCAATCTGTCCATACTTTTTACAAAAGCTTTTTTCTTTTCTTCGTTTAACTGACCTCAGATAATGACTAAGTCTTCTAAATCATTTTGTGTGAAATTCAAGTGCACCTTTTTGGGTAACTCAGACACATAATCGATAGGCAAGCAATCTCTACTCTTTTGTTGGGCTTCTTTTGACCAAATATATACTTCATTATACAACTCACATGAGACACTGACTGAAGATGAGTAAATCTGTAGTTCTATGGGATCCATGAAGACTTTTTAGGAAAAAGCTATCCTAGAGCAAATATCTCGATGTAAAACTGTATGATATAATTTATGTAAAAAGAAAAAGAAAAATAAAATTGAGTTAGTGTGACGATATGGTTAGAAATTGAAAATTTTTTTTTTTTTACTTTTTTTATGATCTTTTATTGTTTGTTTTGTTGTTTGTTTGTGTTTTTTTTTTGTTACACACAACTTTTATTCCTACATACTAATATATATATAAGAAAAATAAAGCATAAAAGACATAATAAAAGAAATGTGTGAAATGTGTGTGAATTTTTCATTTTTGATTTATTTTTTTTTCTTATTGAAAGTGGAAAATAAGAATTTAAGAAAATAATTATGACTGTTTAAATCAAAATTTAAGGATAACACAATTAATTTTGGCCTGACTCTCAAATGGCAGTCTCCAGTGGAGTCGCCAACCTGTCGTAACGGTTTTGTATCTGTCCGACGAATTTGAAAAAAATATAAAATAAAAAAAAGGCCACCATCAATCTTTTTTTGGCTAGGTGTATTTGGCCACCTATTAAAATTTATCCTTTTAATAAAAATTTAAAATTAATTAAAATTTATTAAAAAGCTAATTTTATAGTCTGTAAAACAGCCTGAGTTCGAGAGTCGATTACGTGTGGAGAAGGATTAATACCCCACAGTGCCCGTTTAAAAATGATACCACTTAACTACGTGTTATCCTATGATTTTAATAAAAACAGTCTTATTTTCGGTGTTTGAAAAATAATTTTCTTATTTTTTTATTTATTAGAAATTAGTTTTTTTTTAATGCTCGAATTTTATTTGAGAAAAATAAATTAGAACCCTTTTATCGAAATAATTCTTAAAATGTTTCAGCACATTGATAACATTAGAAGAATATTTTCTTACCTAGAGATTTCTTAGGCATCAGTTCTCGAAATACCTTAGAATCTCATCCTTGGGGGCTCAAATTTACTTTTCGTAAAAAAATTATATCATGCATGCAATGCAAAATGTTACCATGTTTATGCACATATTTTATTCTCTTTTTTAAAAATTTTTATCAATTATTTTATTGGTATTTTATTTTTAATTTAAATTTTGAAGAAAATTTTTTTTATTATATTGAAGATTTTCTATAAATATTCCAATACACTGGTAATATTTTAAAAAAATCTTTTCACCTAAAGATTTCGTAAAACATAACTACTCAGAATACTTTTAAAATCCCATCATTAGGTAAAATTTCCTTTTTTTTTCTCATTTTTATTACTTTATTCTTAATTTATTAATTAATTTTTATTATTCTATTAAAGAAAATTTTTATTGTATTGAAAAACTTTTTATAAATACTCCGATACACTGATAGCATTTAAAAAAAATCTTCTTACTTAGAGATTTTGTAGGTATCACTACTCAGAGTACCTTTGAATCTTATTGTTGGGTAAAAATTTTTTTTTCTTATTTTTTATTAATTTATATTATTTTTATTTGATTATACTTATCAAAAAATTTTATTATAAATTTTATTATTTATTTTTATTAATTATTATTATAAAATAATAAAAATTTATTTTGGTAAATTTAAACATTTTTTATATGCATAAATATTAATAATAATATTTAAAATAATAAAAAATAATATTTAAAAAAATTCAAAAAAAAATTTTTTTTACCTGAATCGGACCAATCAATGTCGATTTGGGCGATTCTATCTGTTCGACGACGGTCTGGTCCTGTCTAGGTCGGTTAAGCTAAATCAGTCGAGGGTCAAAGGAAGAACGGGTCGTCGGGTGGGGTATGCAGATCCTGAGTCGAGTCGCAGGTCGACGCGCAGATCCTCTGGGGTCGAAACAATGTCATTTTGCTTCTTTCCTAAACGACATTGTTTTGAAGGCCTATTTAAAGGTCGTATCAGTTATTTTTTTAGTTTCTTTCTTTTTTTCTCTCTCTTCTTTTCAGACACTTTTTTTCTCTCTCTAAAACTTAAAATCTGGCAACTGCTCCGTTGTGTTGACCATTGTCAGTGGTCGTCGGTCGCTATTTTTCGATCGTCGAAAAAGTTTAAAATCTCTTAAATGAATATTCCCAACCTCTTGAGTCTAGATTCGAGCTTAATTTTACGAAAAAAAGGCTCCGAATAGCTGAGATCTGGCCTGAAAGGTTTCAGCCAAACTGGCTTTTCTTGTTTCTGTGATTTTTTTTTTATTTTCTGTAGACTGGCGCTGTGGTTCTCGTTTCAAAGACTGTTGGTTTGCTTGTATTTTGGTGTTTGACTTTTTTTTAAAAAACTTTTTTTTTATCTGGCAGTGTCTTTTTTTTATCTATTTTTTTATTTTTTTGGCAGGGTTTTTAGGCTTCTCTCCCCTCCTCTATCTTGCGAGTGTTTTTACAACTCTATTTATAAAGCAAAAAGAATATCAAAATTTTAAAAAATCTGAGATTTTGATTACCTACGGTTAAGGCGGCCACCGACTGTCAGAACGACTACCAGTGGCTTGCAGGTGGTTGTCAGAGCTGCTGCCAGAAAAAAAAAAGAAAAAAGTAAATAAAATAAATAAAATGGTGTCTACAGTGACTATAAAATGGAGTAGAGATTAGCTTCTACAACTAATTAGGATGAAACCACTTCTTCTATTAAAAAGTATTGCCATATTTGATAAATTCCTATTTAATGCTTTGAATGTTATGAATTCTATGTTCAGACCTAACTTATAGATCAGAGAATAGATGGAGAATAAAGGAATTCTTTGGTTTATTTGAACGTATCCATAGAAGGCTGAAAGAATTGTTATAAAGGTATAGTTGTTTTTAAATTTCCTTTATCCTAATTACTTATGAAATTTCTAGCAAAAAAGAAAAAAGTGCTTACGTAATAACCTTGTTTTGAGATATGTATGGCAGCTTTTAGATAGTCAAGTTCTTAAAACAACTAAAAACTTTAGATCACTTTACATAGTTAAACTTACTTTTGTCAGAACAAAAACACAGTAGTACCATGTTATTGAGATTTCCATAAAAAAATTATATATGTTATGTAGTAAAACTCTTTTCCATTACGAAATGGAAATTGAATATCCTAGAAGATTAAAAAGGTAAAATGTAATGTTTGTTGAGGTTTAGAAACTTATAGAACAAAGTGTTTTTATTGAGTTCTTACTATATGATAAAATTATGTTCAAATGCCATTTCAGGTGAATGTGGGGTGGAAAAAAAACCAAGAAACCTTTCTATTAAAAAGGTTCAACTTTTCATCATATAATAAAGGGCAATGGCTTGGGTATGCTATGGTTGTTTTCCCCTTAAGAACATTGTATTACCAGCATTGTAGGATTTAAAATTTGCTTTAATGCAATAGACACATGCATCAATATTTATCTTTGACCTAATAATATAGCATTGAACCAAATTATTATGTCATTGTTTGGCTATGTCAGTTTTGCCTTTAAAGTCATTGATAAACTATTTCTAGTCACTATAGGATGATAATTTTCAAATGAAAATGGTTTGCCATTAGCAATGTCTTTTTTCTCTTTTTTTTTTCTTTTATAACTCCTTCCAATAAACTTTTAAATAAACGACATGATTAATGCTCTTCAAGTTCTGGGGGAGAAAGCATTTTCGGAGGAATATTTGAGGGTAGGTAACATGAGTCATTACATTTGCACATCTGTATGTCATTGCAAGAGTCAAAGCATGCACAAATATGCATTTGTGATCACACTTTTGAATTGCAGAAGACTCTAAAATGTTTGATTTGTATAGCATTGCTAAAAATTTCTACCATTTACATTTACAGATGAGAACTTTTTGCAACGTCATAGCTAGCCATTTTTTCTATAAATGGTTAATGGTGGAACAAGAAACTTAAATGGATCCCAATTCCATATTACCTTCATGAAATTACCTTATCTAGATGGGTAAGGTAGCAATTGTCTCTATTATTTTATTGCTCTTGGTCTATATTATGTTTCAGTAAATCAGGTTTCTTGTCTTGTTTCCTTTTTATTTTCATTTAATCTGCTACTCCTATTTTTCATTTTTAATTTCAAATCCCATGGAATATTCGGTACTAACATGTTTCAATGTTAGCAAGAAAAATGTGTTGTTTAAAAAGGTTATTCATGGAATAACTACTTTAAGGAGACTGAAAAATAGGAAAACATATAGATTAGGAACTCCTAGACATCTTGTGATAATTACAACATGTGGCACCTTGCCTAAAAGTGACTTTCTTACCTATCAGGAGACAATGGAAGGTATACCTAGTAATATTTAGGCACATAAATGTATCATAAGTTTCATAAATAGATGTTTTCCTATCAATTTACATAGAAAAAAGTAGACCAAGAAATCTTTTTCTTCTGAAATAATAGTTTTAATAATTCTTGGTATTAGAATGAGTTGAATTGTGAGTTTTTTTTTTTAAAAAAAAAAAAATAGGGGAAAAGAAGAGGTCCAGGAAGTTTCTTTCACTTGACAGGTGTGTGTGTATAAAATATATATGTGATGGTGATGATGATGACAATAGATTAATTACAAACGTTTGTCATGGATTTTATGTTTTGACTTGAGTGATACTTGATGAACACGATTAAGGCATCGAAATCCAACAAGAAAAGGTGTTGCTGATTCAATGTTGAATCCATCTGCTCGTAGTCGTAGACATTTACAAAATCGTTTCTCTATTTATATTTCACGGGTCTACGAATAAGGGGTGAGTACTACTCTTACTCAAACAATACCTTAGTGGTCAACATCTGTGACATTCTAATATCACATCGGGAGATTCTAAGGATCTATTATGATATATAAATAGATACTTAAACCCAAACTTGTGAGGTACTTTTTTTGGGATAAAATCATGAGACTTTCAGGTTAAAATAGATAATAATTTACAGGTTGGATGCAGGTTTCTACAAATAGTATCAGAGCAATTATCAGTTAGACGAAAGTTAAGTGCTACATAATAGGAACTACCTCTAGAATCTTAACGCTTGGTGTGATTTTGGTTCTATCTGTGCTTTGTGTTCTCACAACTGTTTTTGGAACTGCTAGATAAAAAATTTAAGAGATCTAGAAAAATAGAAAATCACCATCATTCTTTTTTGTTAGGTGTGATTAGCCACCTAAACGATTTATATTTTTAATAAAATAATAAAAAAAGTTTAAAGCTTATCAAAAGATAATTTTAGTTTACGAAAACAAGACTGAGTTTAAAAGTTGGTTATGCATGGTAAAAGATTAGTACCCCTACAACGCCCATAAAAATTGATACCAATTAATCATTTACTATATTTAGTTTTGGATAAAAATGGTTTTAATTTGAAATTTAATGATAATTCCCTTCATTTTTTTAAAAAAATTAATTTTATTAAAAGTTTTTGTTTAGAAATATTGAGAAAATCTTTATATTAAAAAATATCTCAAAATTCTCCAACATTTAAACATAATTCAAAAATAACTCTTTCTACCCAATATTCACCATGACATTCCTTTTAAAATAAAAATAACATTTTTTGTAGATGATAATTGTTGGTGACTCTCTAATATCTAGGCAGAATATCAAAAATTATTTTCCTTGGAATGCTATTTTATTTTATTTCAAAATTTGTACTTTTGAACAAGATTTTTCATAACAAATTTTATGTAGAAAAAATCAATGATGCTATAATTAGCTAGCAAGTAATAATTGAAAGGCACAAACATTCGAAATGAATGTAATACAAGTTAATGAAATGCAATTTTGGGATTGGGTTCTTAAATATAAAGAGATCACTCGAACTCTTGAACCTCTAGGTAGAGTTTAGGTGTGACTTTTTATATTTAAAATCTTATTTTTGTTTTCTATTTGTTTGTTTAATCTTATTATTTTTAGATTAAGGAATTGTATAAAAAGCTTGAAGAAATAAAATTTTCTAAATATTCCATCCTCTATAAGGTATTTGGGAACATATTATTTTATATGAGATTTTCATATGAATTCTTAGAATTTTTAGGATGGTTTTGGGGTGTGGGCATAGGTAAGACTTTTAGGGTTTGAATGATTGTTTGGTGATAATTTGGTTCGTAAGTTGGATTTAAGTTCGTATTAAATTTAGGGTTTTGATAGGTTTTATGATTTAAGGTCTTTTTTTAGGTTTTAAGACTTCAAGGTTTAAGGTTTCAAGATTTAAAGGTTTATAATTTCAGGGTTTTAAGATTCAAGGTTTTAGGATTTTAGGGATTTAGGATTTTAGGATTTTTGAGTTTCAAGGTTTCAAGATTTTAAGGTTTTAGGGTTTTGAGAAAAAAATGAGAATTATTGATAATCGAATATCTTCAATCATTCTCAACATTTAGACGAACTTTTGAAACATATTCGGTTTTTAATTTTTCTTTTTCCTTAAAAATGTTTTAATGCATTATGAGATAAAATAAATTATGCAAATGAGAACAGAAAAAAATGAAACTAATAATTTAATCCATCTTATGTATATTGAATCTTTTTTTTTTTTGTCATTATCTCTTTTTAAATGAAAACTAAGGATAAAAAACTTTTTATTTTATTATTTATTTTGTGAAGAAGAATTTTTTTAAAATCTTTAACATTTATACGAAATTCAAAAAAATTATTTTTTCAAAACATGATTTAATATTTTTCTAACATCTAGAAAAAGTTTTCAAAATCATCAGTTTTTTAAAAATATTATCTTATATTTATATTTTCCAAGCAATAATAACAAATATTCTATTAACAAAAATTATATATAAAAAATATAATATTAACATAGGCACTAATAATGTTTAAGTTCTCAAAACATAATTTTATAAATACAAAAATATATAAATAAATGAATGCATGATAAAATAATTAAAATAAATAAATTGTACCCAACAAACCTTCAATGTTGAACCTAAAACCTAGAATCCACTAAGCCCAATAAATTCAAGTTGCTGGGCTGAAAACAAGTGTGGGACTTGTTCAAAAGTGGGATTGGCAAAAGTCGGGTTGGGTCGGGTCTGGTTCAAGAAATTGGGTCGGGTTGACCCGTTTCGTTTTTTACTTTGAACTACTTTGAAATGCACCCTTTTATTTTTTAAATCATTTCATCATTCATTTCTTAAAAAAAGGGCTTCATCTTCTCAAGATAAAATCCCTTTCCCCAACCCAATTCCCAGAGGCGTTGCTTCCGTGCTGCCGTCCACTCCGTCGCCAGCCGCTACTAACCGGCATCGGCTTTCTCCCACATTTCACTAAAAGCTTCCTCTCCTCGTCCTTTTCTAAATCCAGGCTCTATTTTTCACAAATCTCCTCAAAATAGCCTAGATCTACTTTTAAAGTTTCGGTACAAACATCCTTAAATCTTCTCTTCCCACTGTTCGATTCTCCTACCCTTTTTGGTATGTTGTTACCCTCCCCTTCTCATTCCTCTTCACCGTTGCTGATCAGCCAAATGTCCCACGCCACAGTTGGTCACCTTATGCCGTCGCGCTGCTGCGCTTGACCCTCTCTAAAATCCTTTCCCTCCTTTCTACTTCACCAACCCAAGGCAAATCCTTCTATAAAAAAAAATCCAAAGCCCTCTGTTCTTGTTTTTTTTTTTTTTGGTTTTTTTCTAGCCTTTCCTTGTTTTCGGCGCTGCTTCTCCCTTCTTAGGGATGTGGTTTTTCTTTTTTTTTTAGTGGAACAGTGGTAGTATAGGCAGGGCTATGGTGATTTTTTAACTACCGGTTTTGTAGTTATTGTTGCTTGACGGTGGGTTTTGATTTAAAAAAAAAAACACAAGGTTTTTGTCATGTTTGGGTGGTAATTTTGGGATTATGCCAGGGGAGTTTACGTTGGTGTTGCCTTTATGGTGGGTTGCTGTGGTGATTTTGGCTGTGGAGAGTGAACCAGTTGTGAAGGGGCTGGATTTTTTTTTCTGTGAAAATTTTTGCTTTACCTTTCTCCCCCTTATTGAGCAGAATGCCCCTATTCTTATTAGCATCCTTGTGTTTTTTTTTTTTTTTTGAAAAATTTGCAGACCCTTTTGTCTGGTTGTGGCTGCAGGTAGTGGAGTAGTGGAGTGGGACGGGTTCCTGGCACCGCCGGCCGGACCAATGTTTCGGCCTTTTGTGTTTTCTAGAATTTTTTTGAATTTTATAATTTTTAATTAATTTAATTGACAAAATAAAAACAATAATAATAAAAATAAATACTGGGCCTTAAAACTTAGTTTGGGCGTAAAATTAAAGTTTGGACCTCTGTTGGGCCCTCAAACCCAAATGATTAAAATTTGAATTAATTCTGATTAAATAGGACCTTAACTCAAAATTGAATTTGAATTTTGTCTTATAAAAAATAATTAATACGAAGCAAGTTTACATTAGTCAATTCAATTAAAATGCTCTGATTGACTTAAAAAAATTGATTCAAATCAAGTATAAAAATTAAATAAGTTTAAATTAATTTAGATAAAATTAAGTGTTTATATATATTGGGTTTAATAGAGATATTAAGTCTTAACGAGAAGATTTTGTGATATTTTAGTTTTATGTTGAAAAATTTTAAAAATTTATTATGATATATAAGTAGATAATTGAATTTAAATTTATGAATTATTTTTTATAAGATAAAATCGTAAGATTTTTTAATTAAAATAAATAATATTAAATGCGAGTTTTTTAAATATTATGGTGCTCAACTGGGCAGGTAATAAACTATATTGGAAATTAAAAATGCTCAAAAATGGAAGCTTGCTTTTCACTCTGGAATTGGTAGAAAGGTTCGTGAAGGAGAATTTCATGAACGTTACCTGTCTAAATTTTACAGGCACATTTCAAGTTACAGCGAGTATCATGGGATCAAACCACCAAGAGGTTACAGGAGAAACTTGAGCACCAACATAGAGCAGGGGACGATGGTTCAGATACCGAAACAGAGCCATTGTCTAACCTCTGCTGGAGGATTAAAGGGTGACAAGACTTCCTCAGAGACAACAATGCTGCTTTTAATTGTAGACTTCATATTATTTCAGTCCCCTTTTAATCATCCATGATCTTGTCAAATTGCCAAAAGCTGAAAAGAAAAATTGTCATGCTGACTCTCTAACTAGATGACTCTGTTTATGGTTTTCTGTGAAGAATCAGTTTTGGAGGAGAATTGCAACTGCATCTCCGTGAAGCATTGCCCACATTTGACAAAAAATATCGATTTTTACATGTGAAAAGCTGAGTCTGGAGATCATTTTCTCTTAGTGCAGTGCACGAAATACTACTCTACTAAGGCCACATAACAAGGGTAAAGCTTGCACTTATTATCCTACTTGGATATCTCGCACGGCTAGTTACAAAATCTTGGAACAAGAGGCAAAAGCAAGTAACCAGTCAAATAGAGCAGTCACCTAGAGATAAAAGCAAAAGAATTTGATCATTATTTTCCAGTTCACTCATTTCATATGGGTTGGCCCTTTGGAACAATTTGATCTTTGATCCACATGTAAATAGGAACCAATGCAAAGTAAGTTGCCGCTATTGCCCCAAGAATGAACCGCAAAAGGAACACAAAAGGATTAACTGGTTTCTCGACATCCTCTGCCTTTGGACCAAGCTGCAACAACATTTATAATTATACCCCGTTAGTACTACAGATAGAACAAAACATAGCAAAATTAAAGTTCACAAAACGTTCAGAACGTTTTTACCGTTAGTTTTTATTGTTTTCATTTTCTCCAAGTAACTGAAGTAACCAATTCATGCAGAGAAAATGACAGAAGGTACCGAAAACATAGAGACAGAAAAAGGGAATAAATCATCAAACTTGAAAAATTTTAAAAAAAAATTTTAAGAAGCAGGGATATTGAAAAAAAAAAAAAAAACTTAAAAGAGTTAATGTTAGGAATGTCTCTTAAACTATAATGAAATATTCAATGTAATATCTTAATTTTAAAATTTTCTAATATGATATCTGAATTATAAATTTATTAATTAAATGTGATACTTGAAGAATTGTTTGTTTCTCATGCATCATTATTTGAAGCTAATAGGAGTAAATATCATATTATTTAATAGATTTATAATTAAGATTCCACAGAGAGATTTTTAAAGTTAATGTATCATATTGAATATTTCATTAAAGTTTAGGGGTGATTCCTAACATTAATCCAAACTTAGAACCGTGATATTGAATTCCCAAGAAAATGTTTATCAATTTTCTTCTTGGAAAGAGCTAAAACTCTTAAATCAGAAAGCAGGGAGATGCAATGTGCAGAGGTGGTAAAAAAGAATGTGACGGAAGGCACTGAAAACATAGAGACAAGAAAAGGGAACGAATCATTAAACTGGGAAAAGGATTAAGAAGCAGGGATAAGAAAAAACTTAGAACCATGATACTGAATTCATAAGAAAATGTCTATCAATGCATAAATGTTAGTAAATCCATTGGCACCGATTTGAAATAAAGTGTGAAATATAGATGGATTATGCTATATGATTAATTTCAAGAAATTGAAAGCAAGCACAAGGAGTTGAATATTGGACTTTGACATATTTATATGACTATATGATGTTAACTTCTCCACAAGAAATTCATATTCTAGATATATAACGATGAAAGGTATGCTACCTTCAGTGGAGAGTCTCCTGACAAGGGCTTCACTCCAGTCACAGAGCAACCCATGATCAAGCCATGTCTTCGGACACCACGATACCATTTTGGCCCAATCCTTTTCAGTTTCACATCTTTGAAACCAGCCTTTTTGAGCCATTCTATATACTCTTCCTCTTTTGGAAACAGCATCCACATATCAGCAAAAAAGCGAGATAACCAGAATGTTGGATATACAGGACCTATAACACAGGCTTTCCCTCCTATTTTCAGAACTCTGTAAGCTTCCTTGATCCCACGCTGTGGGTCTGGCCAATACTCAATACTGGGGAACACAAACATAAAAAAAAAAAAAAAAAAATACATATAATCATATAGACATAAAAACCGTTTTGCATTACTGAAAAAAATGATGGAAAATTTGTAATATAAGAAAGGTAAATAGAGAGATATCACCTTCCTGCAGACACATATCTGTCAGCATAATCAGTAGGAAATGGGAGATCCTCCGCATCACCTTCAATTATCTTGCATTCCTTCAGAGGTTCCTTCTGCTTGGCCTTGGCAAGCTGATGCGGTGACTGATCGAGAATCGTGACATTCTTAGCATCCACATGCTTCACTATACCAAGAGTGGTAAACCCAGTTCCGCCCCCAACATCTACTACTGTCATTTTTCTAGCATAAAGATCAGCAGGCTCAAGCGCCTCATCGCGCATATCCTCATTCCAATGACCAGGGTTTATGACATGATCATACACTATTGATAAAAACCTATAAAACCAAAATGCTTCTTTCTTGTGTTGTATGAACCTAGGCTGAGAAGCAGGCCTTGGGGATGATATACTGCATCTGGGTGCTAAGATTCTAGTCTTTTGATTCTTGCTATAAGAAAGTAAACCCTTCTGTGGAAAGCACTTAAAATGAAAATTTGACCCCACAAAGCCTAACCCCGTTGGGGTGGCTCCACTAATGAGCTTCAGATTTTCAGCTTCACTAAGCATTGAAGATGCCATGAAATGATACAATTGTGAAAAACACCAAAGCCAAAAGTAATACTCTTCTATCTCTCAGTACACGTGATACCGATAATTCAACAAAAGTAACTCAAACCAAATATATCATCTAAATATAAGCTTAAAAATGTATGTAAGAGAAGCTTGGAGACGACGACTTTTAAGAGATGAAATGCCAGAAAGAAAGATGCATTAAAAGCTTCCCATTTCGTTATTGAATTGGAACCACACGTTTTGGTGGTTGTGATACACTGATTGCTGACTACTCAAGGAATAGAGGATCGGGGCCCCACCGTAAACAGCAGCCTGCTTGGCCTTTTTGTTGTCCTCGTCCTTCTGGACCTTTGAACAAAAAACGAACCGTTTCAAGGTTCAATTTATTTTTGCGGTCCCCGTCATTATTTTCACCTATTTGCGTTTCCTTCACAGTCAGTCATTTTGCAAGCAGGAAGATACGTTCTCATTGATTCGGATATCAAATCTCTACCGCTGCTCTGGCACTAAACATTCAACTTGTCTTTAGTTCAACTCAGGGGCGGGTCCACCCTTTTAACTAAGAGCGTTCGTGAACATCCCAAAAATTAAAAATAGAAAAACTGAAAGACTCTTTCTTTGAGCACTTCAATTTTCCGTGGACATTCACAAAAATGATAAATCTATCAACAGTTTATAAATTATAAGTGACACTTCGAAAAGAAAATCCTATATCCGCTGTTAGTTCAACTACATCAGGGATTTAATGAATCCTTGTACCTGGTGGATTGAGGAGAACAACTTAAGGAGACAAAGTCTAAAAATCATTCATTAAACCAATTTTCAAAGTTCAGAAACAAAACGGAAGCTGCGGTGAAAAATATACAAACTTCAGCAATAAGACTGAGAGAACGGATTCTGTTATTTTTATTTTAAACACTTTGTTTCTTCGTGAGGAACTATGACTACTTATTACTAAATTGTACCTTCATGTGGAAAATGTACAAGGAATAAATCAATGAATGAACAAGCAAAAGGTTTATTGTTCAGATATCTCAGATGGCTTCTTAACCTCCCGCAGCCGCACGGAGTTGTCAAAACAGTGATAAAAACCGTAGTGTGGGAATCTCTCGTACCAAGTCTCTTCCTCCACATGTGTGTCCCAGTGCTCCCCACTGCTACTCTTCCCATATTTGTGAACCCATCCAGAGCCATTGTGGTGCTCACCCCAAGTGCGATTCCATCGATCTCCATGTTTCCCTTGCCACCATGTTTCCCCCTGTTTTACACCATGGCCATTGGGGTCAAAATGTTCATCCCACTTATCACCCCATTTCGCCCAACCATCACCTTCGCACCGCTCTGCCCATTTGTCCGTGTATTTCACGCTGCCACCATATCCATCATATTGTTCACCCCATCTGCCAAAGTTGGAAAAAGATGTGATCAAACATATAAAATCAAACTGGACGAAAATAGCATCTCCATCCTCTATAGATAAATCTTAAATGAAGTGGCAATTTTTTCATCAGTTCAGTTGAGTCAAGAATGATTAGATCAAAAACATTGTTATATAACTGAGTTCAGTAGCCTGACAAAGAGGATCCAAAAATAACCCTAAAAATCATCACTTGCCAACCCTTTGATAAAATCCCCAACAAACTTTGTATTGCAAGACAAGGATTTAAGCATTTCAAGAGTTTATAGAGAGCTTGACAGGGTAAAATATCTACAGGGATCCACAAGAAAATGCTCTAGTAAGAAATTTATGATCAGTTTAAGATTGTCACCATTAACAAATTCTGGAATACGGAAAGTAGAAACAGTGCAAAATTATATCCAAACTAGATATGAAGTTTAGTACCTTTCATGCCAAACATGAGCATGACCAGCTTCAAGGGGTGTGTTTGGGTCAATGCTGCACCACTTGTCAGCCCATTTCTCAGATTTTCCAGATGCATCATAATGTTCCCACCATTTTTCTTCCCACTCTTCACCTTTTGCATTCTTTCCCCACTTATCAGCAGTTTTTTCAAGATGTACAAGCCCACCATCCTGCACAGGAGAACACATTCAGATTTTTTTTTTCTTTTGACAAGGTTGCTGCAAAACAAGATTCTGATAAAAAAATATTTTAGCGTACTCCAATATCTCTTAGAAGCTTTACCAAAACAAAAAAAAAAACTCAAAACTTATTAATGATGCAATAATTTAGAGAAAACGTCTAAAGGCACAAAAAATGGTCAACAATAGCCTGTGAACTAGATATGAGATTCTCGCAAACAGCAGCATAGAAATGAATGATGCTAAAATAAAGCCATTACCAAGCGTAAGTGTGAAATGAAAAGTAAAATTTCTTTTCCCTTAGCTTTGTTCCCTTTTCCTTTTTTGGACTTTGTTTTATTTAGGAGAAGAAGGATGTTTGTCACCTGGATGACTCAAGGGCAGGGGAAGCTTGGATAGAGCTCTTAGGTTCAAGCTGCAATGCGCTTGAAAAGAGAAGGGTGCTTGTGAATGCGTTAAAAGTAAATCAGCAGATACATGACTAGCTTACAGAAAATTTAATATCTCTTAACCTTATAATAACAGCTCTTTTTCTATTTTTGTTAAGTTATGCTTGACATTGTATCTAAATCCACATTTGGATCATGCAGTACAATCAACCTATGGAAAATTATGAAACCCAAGTACAGTAATCTAGTTACGGATAGATAGATGAGCTAAACCCTAGAAGGATTCATCTTACATTCAGTTATATTACAACAATTCTAGAAATATCTGATCCCAACCATTCATTGTACATGGTTCTATGTATACTTACATGGAGCCCAGATGGACTCTATACTTATGGTTATGGATGGTTTAGTGATGCAATTATGAAACTCAACCTAAAACCATATGAACCCTAGAAGGTAAAATGCAATAAAATGAAAGTGACATGAGTATGTATTATCATGCTTCAGTTATGCAGGCAGTTTTTACTTACCTGCAACATTGATTCTCTCCAGTTTTCACTCCAAACATTCCCAAAAGCATCACGTCCTAATTTCTCAGAACCTAGTTCCTTGTAATCGAACTCATCAGAAGCCTCCCAGTACTTCTCTTGCCACTCAACAGCTTGGTCCGCACTAACACCCCTGATCATTGTCCACCTGCAAATCACACCATCAGGTCTTTGCTCAATTCCTGTTTCCCTCCACCATCTCGTTCCATCTGGTTTGACTCCTTGGGATGATAATTCTTCAGCCTTATGAAGGGCATCAGCTGCTTCTGCAGCATATGCAGAAAATTCAACTTCAAGGTCATGTTCCTCTTTTAAAGAAGTCTTTTCCACAGCAAGCTCAGATACTTTTGCTTTATCAACCTCTGCCAGTGACTGAAATGGTGGAAGATTTCGAGTGGTCTCATAAGCTTTGCTCTCAAAAGGAATAGAGAGAAAACCAACAGAAAGATCCTTCTCTAAAACCGGATTGCCCAAAATTGGATCCTCTGAAGTTTGTCTAGCAGTCTGCAATCCATCCCAATCACCCAAAATCTGATCAGTACTTTGAGGAGGTGTCCAGGACCAAAAATCTGGACCAGGTGTTCCATTTCCAGAATTTCCGGACAGAGTAACAAAAGTGCTCCCACTCTGCTTTCCTGTTTAATTAAGATTCATTTTCCCATAACAACATTGCCTAGTACAATTTAACAAAAGAAATAGCAGTAATAATTTAACTACAAACTGAACTCTGATGATCATTCCTCAGAAAATTATCAGTAGTTAAGTGCCAAAGAAAAAATTATCAAAGATCTTGTTTCAAATACTAGCACTTATAAGGGGAATAAGCTTGTTTTTACTACTAAAGATCTTATTTCTAATCATTTAAAAAAAAATCAACAGAAATATGTAATATCTTAAAATTACAAATAAAAAGATTTTAGTTCTTACCCTCTTCTTTAACTCTAATTGTTTTGCCATTTTCGTTTTTGGAATCCTCTTTAGCCAGAGAAGAATCTTTCTTCTTGAGAATGGAACGAGCCGCCGCAATCGTGGCCGCGGCACGATCAATCACTTGCATTCTCTGAATCCGATCCCTTTCTTCCTTCGGAGTTTCCAGAATCTTCTGGAACTCCTCGCTCTTCTTCTCCATAACCTCTTTATTCTCACCATTACCGCCACCTAGATCATCATCGATCTTAGTCAAATTCTGGGCGAGCTTTTGAAACTCGGTTTCCTTCTTTTCCCTGTCCACTGCTTTCCTCCACATACCAAGGTACGAATCGCCTCCATCGACGATTCTAACAACCGTCAGACTCGTCCTACTTCTTCTTCTTCTTCTTCTTTGATCAACTGTTTTTGGCGCGGAATCGAGGGCGTGCATATGGTGGTGGAAAGGGAGAGAACTGGAGGCGCGTAAAGTGGCAGGTGATATAGAAGCCATTTTGGAGAATGCAGTGAAGTGGAGCGGAGGGGAAATGAGTTGGCGCTGTGAGACCGAAGGTATAGAACATTGGGACTCGGGACACTCTTTCAAACCTTTTTTGAAGTTAGCGCCTGATTCTGTGAGATTTACCTTTTTTTTTTTTTCTTTTTGGATTTGATCGTTTAATTGATTTCGTGGCATTGAAGGAAAGTTCAGATGCGGATTTGGCCAGCGTCGGTTCAGTTTCAACGGATTTATCTGTTTTTTTAAACCGTGAGAAAAATTAGACGGAGATTTTTTGCACGTGGCAGCGTTTGGATTCCAATTTTTTCAACAAGGGATTCTAAATCATTTACATAATCTTAACGGCCAAAGGTGACAGAATATTAGTATACGCTGGGAATTATTTTTATTTTTATGAGGTAATATATTTTTTATTTAATACACTTTTTTCTTCAAATTTAAGAACTAAGATAATTATAAAAATTATACATTATAAATATACTGATTAGAAAGATTTTCTTTCGTACATTAATCAAACATTTTTTTAGTATAAGTTTACTTACATTAACATAAGTCTTACACTTTTTTATAAGTAGATGTTAACTTTAATTAGTATAAATCATAGGTTTAATTTTAATTTGATAAAAAAAGTATAAGACTTACATTAATACTAAATTAAGCCCGTGCAATGTACGAGTGATAATTTTATTTTATAGTAATTTTTAAATAAATTAAAATAAAAATTTTAAATATTAATAATTGACTAATAATAACAATAGATTAAAAGTAATTACACAAAAAAGATTTGAATTAATAATAATGTTTATTTAATCTATAAGTACCTTAAAATAAAAAGGCAATAAAAATAGAATCAATTAAAATTTTAATTGAAAAATGATTATGCATATAAATATTTAAATATATAAGTAGCAAATTTCGTTTTTATTTGAATTTGTAATTGAATTTTGCTAATAATTAGAAACTTTTATTAAATTCAAGTCAAAATTTATAATATTATTAAAAGTCAAACGTTATCAAGTAAATCAATTTAGACATATGATAATAAAAAGACAGGTGATACTAAATTAGACTATCACATGTATACACAAGTGATCAACCATAAAATTAGATAATTTTTTTTTATATATACTACTATTAAAATTTAGAATATTATTTATCAAAAAAGTATTACCATGTTTTATTTTAAAAATTTTAATATTTATAATTTTGATAAAAATTTATTTTTTAATGATAAAATACATTGTTAGTATTTTCATAAAAAATTAAACCTATCAAGCTCAATATATATAATATTAATAATTTATGATGCACACTTAACTCTTTTTGGTCGATTGTATATTACAATATATTAAAGGTAATAAAAGTTCATATTATGATTTAATTCTTTTTAAATCCAAATGATACTATATGTTTTTTTAAATTATAAGAAATTCAACTTATTCTAAATGTTTTAAAAAAATTTCACACCACTAAAAAATTTTGGTAAAAAAAATAAGCATAGTAAAACGTTGAATAAGAAATTACCTTTTTGAATTGATTTGTGAAAATAATTATCATTTACCATAAATCTTATAATACATATTATATGTATAAAAAAAAGTGAAACTAAAAAGCTAGTCCTATCAATTTTCATTTACTTGGATAATAATTAGCTCCAATTCAAGTTAAATCATGAAAGTGATAATATTAAAGCAACAAACATTATATTAGAATGACAAACAAACAAAAAAATCATATAACCAAGAAAAAAATAAATCAATTCACTACATACAAAAAAAAAAAAAATTAAATACATACTTGAGACATATGATAGAATAGGTGATAAGTGATAACTTTTCTCTAATTTAGCACTGAGCTTACTCTTTTGTTTCATAATAAAGTATAATGGGAATTTGTTATATAAATTGATATCATAATAAAAACTAAAAAAAATGTATAAAGATATATACAATATATGTTTAGTTTAAACTATAATAAAACTAATAGCAATAGTGAAAACTTAAAAAGAAATTCAAAATATTAAATTTTCAATAAATTTTGCTTAATTTTAAAATTTCTTTTCAAAATGAATTTTTTTTCAAAAAGTAAATTATTATATAATTATGATGAAAAATTAATCTAAAATATCTTAACACATAAGAAAAAAATAAAGTAATATTCAAAATAATACAAAACCAAACATAAAGTAATTTTGTGCATCTAATCCAATTATATATAACATCACAAACAAACAAAAAAGAGAACCTAAGTTAGGTTTATTGCATGGCGAAAGAATATCACAACAATGGGAAAACTATTGCAAAGATGCAATTTATTTCTTAAGCATCCCAAAACACCCTTATTTATAAGATGGGATTTGAAATAATTATGGGCTAATTTGTAACTTTTCAATGTCTAATTGACTATAATGAATTTAAGAACCAAATCAAGATCAATAATAGTATTTTAAATTAAGAGTAATTTATACTTGAAAATTAGAATAATTAAATATATTATGTGTTTAACTTGTTTGGGAGAAATGGAAAAATAAAGATTTTGAAATTAGTGTAATAATGGTAATGAAATTCATTTTATTTGATATATTCCAAAATTAATTTTAATTGATTACATCATCTATTAATTATTTTAAAATTAATATATTTACATATTAAACGTGTATACATAACTTAAAAAGTGGAGTGAATAAATAGGTCATAGATTTCAAAATTGGAAAGTCACTTTTTTTTATACAAATGTAATTTAAGAGTTGAATATTATAATTGAAAAAAGAGAACATAAAATTATCATATAATGATGGCAATTAAATTTTTATTACTTTTAATATGAGTTAATTGAGAGTGATTTAAGGTAAATAATGATAGAAAATAAATGTAATTAATTTAATTTTTTAAAAATAATTCAATATAATCAATGCATTGAAATATTTTAAAAATTATATGAAATCAAATAAAATTAATTAAATGCAAGACATACATCAATTGTTTAGATCGTCCACATGTCAAAATAATAAACCATCCACCTTGGATTTTTTTTTTTGCCAAAAACTTTGGTTTTATATATTTATATAAGATTATGTATTTATCTTGTTTGGGATAAATGAAAAAAAAAAAGAATTTTGAAATTAGTGTAATAATGGTAATGAAATTCATTTTATTTGATATATTCCAAAATTAATTTTAATTGATTTGATCATCTATTAATTATTTTAAAATTAATATATTTACATATTAAACGTGCATACATAGCTTAGAAAGTGGAGTAAATAAATATGTCATAGGTTTCAAAATTGGAAAGTAATTTTTTTTAACAAATATAATTTAAGAGTTGAATATTATAATTGAAAAAAGAGAACACAAAATTATTTTATAATGATGGCAATTAAAATTTTATTATCTTTAATATGAATTTAATGAAAAGTGATTTAAAGTAAATAATAATAAAAAATAAATGTAATTAATTTGATTTTTTAAAAATAATTAAAATATAATCAATGTATTGAAATATTTTAAAATTTATATGAAATTAAATGAAATTAATTAAATGCAAGACACATGTCGATTGCTTAGATCATCCATATGTCAAAATAATAGACCATCCACCTTGGATTTTTTTTCTTTTTTGGCCAAAAGTTTTGGTTTTTATATATCTATATAAGATATAAGATTATGCATTTAACTTGTTTAGGGGAAATGGAAAAATAAGGATTTTGAAATTAGTGTAATAATGGTAATGAAATTTATTTTATTTGATATATTCTAAAATTAATTTTAATTATTTTGATAATCTATTAATCATTTTAAAATTAATATATTTACATATAGTTTAAAAAGTGGAATAAATAAATAGGTCATAGAGTTTAAAATTAGAAAGTGAATTTTTTTGCACAAATGTAATTTAAGAGTTGAATATTATAATTGAAAACGAGAACAAAAAATTATCCTATAATGGTGGCAATTAAAGTTTTATTACCTCTAATATAAATTTAATTGATAGTGATTTAAAGTAAATGATAATAGAAAATAAATGCAATTAATTTAAATTTTTAAAATAATTCAAATACAATAAATGCATTCAAATATTATGTGAAATCAAATAAAATTAATTAAATGCAAGTAACATATTGATTGTCTAGATCGTCCATATGTTAAAATAATAGACTATCCATCTTAATTTTTTTTTGCCAAAAAAATTAACTTTTATATATTTATATAAGATGAGTAGATTTCTACTCTTTTTTATATATTAATTTAAAAATTTTATACAAATAATTACAAAAATCTTTTTGTAAATATTATTTTTTAATTAATACATAGAGTATTGCATCTCTAAATATCAAGACAGGATTGAGTTAAACCACCAAGGTGCACTCTTTTAGGTCCTTTTATTTAAAAAATATTATTAAAATATTAAAAACATTAATGTTGTAATTATTTTTAAATGTGTTAGATTTCTAATAATTAAAAATAATCTATAATATTACATAATAATAGAGAGGTTATACTTATATATATTTTTTATTATAATACTATAATTATTCAGTCAAAGTAAAAAATTATTTAAGTGTTCATCAATTATAAGTGTGAGTTCCATGTATAATTTTGATAGACCTTATATAAAATTGAATTGTGATTGATTATATGTGGTATGCTCTCGTAATAATAACACAATGTTAAAGTTGAGTTTTAGTTGTGATCTCAATTACGACTCCAATTTTTTTAAGGTAGTATTTGGTATTATTTTTAATATTATTATAATAATTTAATTATTGAGGAGATGGTAATACTAAAATGATAAAAGTGATATTATTACTCGAGATTTGTAATTACTTTATTTGGTTAGCAATAATTAATTTTTAAAAATTAAAAATCACTATATTTGATATTATTAAAATATATTATTTTATTTGATAGTATAAAAATAACCATTCATATTGTAATAATTACACAAGTTAATGATTTTAAAAAAAGTTAATTATACTTTTGGTACTTGAATTTAAAAAATATATATAAATTGGTAGCTAAAGAAATAAAATATATAATTTGTACCATAAACTTTCAAAAAATGTATTATTTTAATTCAAAATCTAATATTGTTAACTTAATCTGTCTATTTGGTAATTTTATTATAAATATGTTTTTTTAAATAATTATAAGTATGTTATTTGTTAAATAAAAATATTAAATATTTTGTAAGAATCTTCATGTGAATGTCACTTGACAAAAAACAATTCACCCATCTTAGACAATTTTTACAATTCAAGTAAAAATAAATATATTTTTAATTTATATTGAAAAAAAAATGTCGATAGTATATGTGATGAATATATAATTTGACAATATTTGTCATATGCCTCATATATAAACTAATATGGTTAACAATATTAGAGTTTGGGTTAATATAATACATAATTTAAAAATTATTGATGCAAATTGTATATTATTTGAAAGTTCAATGTAGAAATTATATATTATATTTCTTTAGGTACCAATTTGTATATTTTCTCAAAGTTTGGGTATCAAAATTGTAATTAACTCTAAAGATAATAATTTGTAAAATATTAGTAATATTTTATTTACTTCATAATATAATATAATATAATTAAATTATTAAATTAAAAAATATATTTATTGATATGTAAATTAATTTCTATAATGTAAATTACGTAAAAAGATATTTGGATTAGAAAATAAATTAATCTATTAAAATCATAACAAAAGAAAAAAATTATATTATGTATATAAAACATTAAAAAAGTTAAATGAAAATATACAAATTATTTTTTTAACTTGTTACAATGAATATTAATTATAAAAATATAAACAGTTGTAATATTAAATAATTATAATTTTAAGATGAAGCAAATTTTTAATTAACATATTAAATAGATAATATTAATTATTGTTAATTTTACATATTACTTTATCTCAATAATAAAAGTTGTTCACCTTTTCAGTTAGGAATTAATCACCTTTAAGGCAGTTATATGATCATTATCAATGATCTAAGATCACTGCCATGTAAAATTATCGAGTGCTCGTCAAATGCAGTAATCTAATCATAATGTGTGGATCATCATAATTTTTGAAATGATTACCTCACATCAAACAACACCTAAGAGAAAAGGAAATGGGAGAGAAGAAAGAGAAAAAAGATTTTTCCAATTTCAATTAAAAAAATTGAACTTGTGACATCATTTGAGCTTATTTCTAGTTTTATTAATAAAATAATATCAATAAATGAACTTAAACTTAAAAATTTTTATCTGACACTAAAGATGAACATAAGTCAAGTCGACACAGATTTTCGTCTTTCTTGACTCCTAAAAAATTATACTCAATTTCAACCTGATATGATATCGAGCTATTATTTTTATATCGACCTAATAAATATTGATAATCTATGTTCGACCCACAACAGACTCGAAATTAATTTAATGATTTTAATTTATTATTATATTCATAAAAATATTATTTTTAAAATAAATTATATCTTAATTATATATAAATATAATCTATAAATAAATTAAAACTATTCCCAACTTCCTAACTTAATGATTTATTATACAGATCATTGTTCTACTTAAAAACAATTTAAAAGGTAATTTAGGAATAAAGACTTATATTAAAATGTTTTAGAGAGTTATAAGCTCTCTATCCTAACTTAAACAATACCCAAAATCAATCATCTAAACAAAAAAAAAAATTCATACCCAACATACCCTAAAATACCTAAAACCTACACAGTGAAGGAAGATTCAAAACATAAAACTAAAATCAAGCAATTAACAAAATTAGAAGCAAATTCATAGTAGTGCAAATAAAAAAAAAGAATTTGAAGGGTTTCAATTTTTAGGTTTTCCCTTGAAATTTCTAGGTATTTATGGTCATTTAGCTTTTAGAAAAAAGATATTAGATCTTGGTGGTTTTGGGTAGTGTTAACAATGGAAAATAAGGGTTAGTAGCTTGCGGATTCTGGGTTGTATGATGGCAACCAATTTTTGGGTTTTTATTCTTGAGGTTGTTTGGTGTTTTATAGAGAAGGTAAGAAAGAGGAAAAGAAAAAGGGAAAAGAAAGAAGAAAATGACAACTGCCAATAGTAGCAAGCATCGACATTGGTGACTACGGGTTCACTGATTCTGGATTGAGTTGGTTGAGTTTGAAGAAAAAAGAGAACAAAGAGACTTCAAGGGTTTGTAGTGAAAAAATAAGGAAAAAAGATATGAAAAGATATAACTGAATTATGGGTTTCTACCATCTATAAAAAACAATAATGTTTCAACTAAAGAAAAAGAGGATCAGTACGCAGTTAGAAACCTTGGACCCATAACCTATGCACCTTCATCGACCTAGTCATAGTTTTTAGTTTTTTAGTTTTTTATTTGTTTGGTTTAGTTCATATGAAAATTGAGAGTTTGAATGGTTAGGTTTCCTACCTTTTTGTTTCATGTATATCTTTTTAACCCAATTAAGTTTGTTAAGTGCTTGAAGATTTCAATATATAATTGAATTATAGATGGCTGGATATGTAATTAGTTTATATAGCTAGAGTTTTTGTTATACTTTTATTTGTATCCATTATTTTCCTCAGGTCTTATGCCTGTTGATGTTTGTTAGCTAATATGTTTGAAATTTTAGATGATTTTATTTTAAGTTGATAAATAATTTTACTCTAAATTAGTGATTGTTTAGCTTAGATTTGTTACTATGTACATGCTTTTAATAAATGAATAGTTAAAGATCATGGCCCTTATACTTTTATGTTTGCTTTACATATTTCTTACTTTTTACTATGCATTTGTTGAGATAGCCTTATGCAAATTGAAATGCTTCTTTAATCCTTGTGGTTTTAATAGATAAAAAAATGGTAAATTCTCATTATTTTCCACACTTCATGTAAAGGGTGACTTAAACTAACAAACAATAATGTTATGATTTTATTTAGGGGTGGTGATGATGTCCAAAAGGCTCCCACTTTATCTTCTAAAGCACTAAAAAAGAAAAAAGAGCTAGTAAGTTGTAATTCATCATTAATAATTTCTTTTAAGGTTTTGACTTTTTGTGTTTTTTTTTTTCTAATGACCGAAATTAATAATTTCAAGTTACATCTTTGTAATATTATATGATGAGAAGCAAGAAAGGCTTGTAAAAGCTTATGAGGTTTGTATTCTATGTGATTGTCATATACCATTAAAGGTTATATTGGATTAATAATGTGCAGTAGTTTTATAGAAAATGATTTTTTGTTTTAGTAATGTTAATTAATGGCCAATGAAAATTTAAGAAATGATGTGGGGAAAATTTGATCAATTGTTGAGAAAGTGGGAACTAAGTTGTTTTATTAATACCTTACTAATTTTGATTAAAATGACTTAAATGTGGTAGATAAAGTTTTTGATCCATCATGCGCTACTTAAAATGTTTATGAAGAAGGGACCAAAATGTTGCTTTATCTACGCTTATTAATTTTCTTGCAATTTAAATTTTATTTGCAATCATGAATCAAGCATTTTAATTTTTTATGTTATTTAAATTTGTTGCAATTTAGTTTTCTGTGTTATTTAAATTTATGTAATTTACTTTTCTTGTAATTTAATTTCAAGTCTTTAAATTTCATGCCCTCATTTACTTTTTATGCAATTTATTTTTCATGCTTTTTAAATTTATACCATTTAAATTTTCCTGCACTTTAATTATTTTCCATTTATTTTTAATGTTTATTAAAATTTTCAAGCTATTTAATTTGTGTAGATTTGAATATACCTAGGGTGACTGATTTTAGTAATTAGTTCTAGATACCACCATAATTCTTGAAAGATGATATTCAGAGTTAATTCTTTCACTTTATTACTTGTATAACCCATAAACTTGTAGAGTGTGTAACATGTTTTTTAAGCCGTTGCTAACGATTGTAAGTGTAGTTTAGTGCTAATATTAATACCAAGCATACTTAAGTGTAGTTTAGATCATTTTTTTTTTTAGCTTTTGTACTTTTAGTTTCTTTTCAATGAATTAGGATAACCTGTTTGGTCCTTCTGAGCCTAGGTTTTGGAATGATTATACCTTATCTTACGTTGATTAATTTCGAAACACTATGACCAAACTTTTAGGGCACAATACCTTTAAAGATTTCACTTTCCCATTTGAGTTAGAATTTCAAAACCAATGACCATATGAGAATTTAATGTCTAAGAGTGCTATTGATGAGTGTAAATCTAATCTCATTAAAGCCTTAACCTCTCAGATAGCAACTCTAGCTAATAAAATAGATTTCATTGAAGCTCAGTATGACCCTAATTTTATCCATCTATTCTTAAGCCCATTTTCATGTCGTGATAATTGTGGTGAAAATCACTTTAGTTATAGGTGTTCAATTACCATTGAATCTATTTAATTTGTAGGCTACCCAGATATTCATTAAGTTGAATTATGTCCAAACACCTACACTTCAAGGTAGGAAAATCTTTTGAGTCTCTCATGAGATATGAGTTAGAAACAATCATTTAGTTCTATACCTATGTATTCCTCGACTTATTCAATTGAATTTTCCCCACCTCAATATCCTTCATTGCAATATGTTGATCCACTACAATATTCTCTACCTTACAACCAGTCCTATCTCCTCAATATCCTCAAGACTTACAATATCCATCCCACCATCTATCACTAGATTACTTTTTCATACCACAACAATTCTCATTACCATAATTTCTTCCTTTTCAAAAGTAGACGCAATCTTTGAAAAATATGCTCAACATAATTGCATTACAATAGTCTGCTATACTTCAAATGCAAAAAACTCTTGTTCAAAAACAAATTGTGATGAAAGTTATTAATACTAAGTATAACTAGGTGTTATCAAATTGTTGATAACACCATCAACCACATGTAGGCCAAAAACTTATTGCGCATTCTGCAAGTATGAACCAAATATAGGCCAACGACCAACACAACAATCAAATATAAGTCAAATATATAACCTACAAAACAAGAAACACAAACTAAACATAAACACATCTAAAAATATAAAAGAAAAAAAAATTAAACACTTAGGTTACCTTTCAAGAAGTGTTGATTTATAATCAATAGCTTGATTATCACCAGAGTTAAGCAACCACCCTATATTTAGTACCAACATCCATCCATTTAATGATTTTTCTTTTCACCAAATCTTCAATAATAAGTCTAAATTGGTGGTGTTGGACAAAGAGTTTTGGCACTTTATCTGGCTAAATCTTATATGTATCACCTATGAAACTAAGAATAAGGGTTTCAGACTTAATTCTAGAATAACAAGTACCCTCATGGATGGAACAAATTGAGGAAATGTAAAGAATGAGGTGTCTAAGATGTACGGCTAAAGGTCAAAAGATAAGGAAGCCTTTGCACTATTAAGGAACTCTTTGACTATATGTTCATTCTCATCATTTAAGAATTTCTTAATTTCATCATCATCAAGCTCCTCACTATTATCAACCTTTGGAGTATTTCTCAAGAACTCCTTAAACCTCTCCACTAGGCTCTATAAGACAGATTATTGAGGATGTATCTAGATTTTCCTTTAAATACCCGTTATCAACATACTTATCAACTACATTCATTTTTAACAAATTAAGTATTTGTTCTTGAAAGTGCTGCAAAAATGAAATGGGGATCCAAAGGGCTCAAATATGTTTTCAACAACAAAACAAATGCTATCCCTTACTTGAGTTTTAGATTTTTAAACTAGTCTATCATCTTGACTTTGATCTCTTTCCCAAACTTCAATCTTCTCTAAAGACTCTAAAAGATATAGCTCCACAAAATCACTACAAAACTTTATATCACTCATATACTTAAAAGCGTGACACAACTTTTCATTTTGCATCTTATCATTTCTACTCCAAATTGTAGTTTTTTTTTAAAAGTTCTATAGGTCAATAATTTTCATGATCAAGCTCCTTGTAGCATTCTTTACCTTCTCTTAAAGGTGAGAACTTGGTATCACAAGATGCGGTATCTTGAGGATAAGTGCTAAAGGTGTCATCAAATTGACCTACATGAACTTCTAGATTCTTGATGAAAGTTTTTTGTTCTTAAAAAAGAGTTTCTTGCATTTGAAGCATAGTAAAACTGTTATGATACAATTATGTTGAGCATCTCTTCTAAAGATTGCGTTTGCTCTTGAAGAGGAAGAAATTGTGGAAATGGGAATTATTGTGGTATGAAAAAGTAATCTAGTGATGGATGGTGGGAAGGATATTATAGATCTTAAGGATATTGAGGAGATAAGTCGAAAGGTGGAGAATATTGTAGTGGATTGGGATACTGAGGTGAAAAATATTAAAGTGAGGAAAATTTGATAGGTAAGTTAAGGAATACATAGGTATAAAACTGAATGATTGTTCCTGTCTCATATCCTATAAGGGACTCGGATGATTTTTTCACCTTAGAGTGTAGGTGTTTGGACATAATTCAAATTGTTGACTATCTAGGTAGTCCACAAATTGAACATGTTCAATGGTAATTGGACACTTATCACTAAAGTGATCTTCACCACAACTATCACAAAATGGAAATGAGCTTAAGAATGGATGAAAAAGATTAGGTTCATATTAAGCTCCAATGGTATCTATTTTATCAGCTAGATTTACTATATGAGAGTTTAAGGTTTTAATGAGATCAAATTCACACTTATCAATAGTACTTTTAGACATTAAATTCTCTTATGATCACTGACTTTGAAATTTTGACTCAAATAAGAAAAGTGAAATCTTTGAAGGTATTGTGCCTTAAAGGTTTGGCCATAGTGTTTCAAAATCCATCAATGTGAGATAAAGTATAATCTCTCCAAAACCTAGGCTCAAAAGGACTTAACAGGTTATCCCAGTTCATTGAAGAGAAACTAAAAATACAAAAGCTAAGAAAAGAAATGATCTGAACTATACCTAGGTATGCTTGGCATTAATATTAGCACTAAACTATGCTTACAATCCTCAACAATGGTGCCAAAAACTTGTTGCTTACTTTAGAAGTATACAAGTTGTACAAGTAATAAAATAGAAGAATTAACTCCAAGTATTATCTCTTAAATATTGTTGTAGTATCTAGAGTTAATTATTAAAATTAGTCACTCTAGATATATTTAAATCTACACAAATTAAATAGCTTAAAATTTAAATAAACATTAAAATTAAATGGCAAATAATTAAAGTGCATGAAAATTTAAACGGCATAAATTTAAAAAGCATGAAAAATAAATTGCATAAAAAGTAAATAAGGGCATAAAATTTAAAGACTTGAAATTAAATTGCAAGAAAAGTAAATTGCATAAATTTAAATAACATAGAAAATTAAATTGTAACAAATAACATAGAAAATTAAAATGCTTAAAACATAAATTGCAAATAAAATTTAAATTGCAAGAAAATTAAAGACAAAACAAGTAAAGGTGAACTTAATCTCTATATTAAAAAGAACATTAGAAGAAAACTAATGTATGTACAAGAGCTAAGCATCATGAAATTGAAAGCAATTAAACTTGAAAATTAAATGAAAAGTTATCTGAGCATTAGGACTTAAAGAACATTGAACTAAAACAACCAATACAGCAACCAATTATAAACTAAAGATTATGTAACTACAATAGCTCAAGAACATCAAAATAGAATTTAAAATACAGTACCTCTACGTGATGAAAATAAATGCAAAAAAAAAAAAAATTACATAGAAACATGAACAATCAGCAAGCCATAAAACCACGATTTTCAATCTTGCTTAATTAATGTTTTAATGTGTAAGGGAATGCTTAATGCATTGCAATTAAATGCTAAACATAAAATTAAACTATTACAAGTGATGAATGAAATTAAACTACCATGACAATACAAAGGTATTTTCACAAACACTTGAAAAATATGATAAATGACTACTTTCTTATTTTACCAAATACTTAAAATATTCCTACAATACTACTTTTTTAGCAAATTTTCATCAAACACTTGGAAGGCATATTGAAAACTTACATTTTTATTTATCCAACAATTTTAATATACTATGAACACAAACTTTCAAACTTTGTAAATTTATTCAAATACCTAACAAATATTATAAGCATTGAAAATCAAATCCAAAAGTTAACACATATCAAGCACACATCAAGCAATTAAAGAACCCTCATTTATTCAAAATAGAACTTTTACCAACACTTAGAAAACTTATAAAAGATAAATCAACAATCTAACATTTGTATTCAAGTAAGACTAAATAAAAATATAATCAAATCATGCAAACAAGATAATCACAAGATCAAATCATTAAGAACACATCTAAATCATAAATCAAAGCATGTAAATCATTAAAAATGGGATGAGGCTCTTGAAATGAAGAACTACATAGAAAAAAACTAAAAACTACATAGAATGGAGACAAAAAATGTATAAAAAAGGTGACAAAAATGGCTACTTTATAAAGCTTTTTCAATTTTTTTATTTTTTGGTTTTTTCCCTCACTTCTCAACTGCCTTCTCCCCAAATTTCACCCCTAAATGATAAATTTAAAGAGCAAGACCCATTTTAGTAACCATTAGATCAAAATTCATTTATGGGTTGTAATTTTTTTATCTTTTCTTTAATCTTGGTGCCTAAGGTTTGCCACATAGGCCATAGGATTATTGTACCTTGAAATCTAATGGCTTTAAAAAATATAGCAAATAAACTTGGTTAGTAGTGCAACTATCCCAATGAAAAGATCATTTTACCCTTATTAGTAATTTTGCAATTTGCATGATTTTCTTAGAAACCTATGATCCCATCCTTGTTTTGTGATTTTAATGTACCACAATCATAAAATAATATGAAAACATGCTTTAAAGGCTTTAATGAAAAATCACATCGAGAATGTCAAATTACAAAAAAAAAGGCATTTTGGTAATTTCATATCTCTAAAGTGCAATCAAGGTTTTCAATACACCAAAAATCATGAAATAATATAAGTACATAACTTGAAAGTTTTCATGAAAAACCAACTTAGGAAGATCAAATTATGAAAATACCCCTAAAAGGTATTTTGATAATTTTATACTTTTCTAGATGCGAACAAGATATTTAATATACCATAAACCATGAAATAATATCAAAATATGATATGAAGGTTTCAAGAAAATCCTACCTCGAGAAGTTTAAATTACGAAAATATCCTCAAAGGGTATTTTTATAATTTTAAATTTTTTGAGGTGCGATTAAGGCTTTTAATGCATCAAAAGTTATGGAATGATATTAAAATATGATTTGGAGTCTTTGACAAAAATTTGACTTCGAGAAGGTTAAAATTATGAAAATATCCCTTAAAAGGCATTTTAGTGATTTCACCATTTTTGAGGTGCGATCAAGATTTTTAGTACATCAAAATCATAAAAGTATTAATCTTAAGCCTTGATAATCTCACTAGGTTGTGCATTCTAATAATTGGCCTAAATTCGACTCGATTTTGATCAATTTTGATCAAGTTTTGATTTTATTTGATCAAGTTTGACCTTGAGGTATTTTGGTCAAATTGATCCTAATTTCAATTTTAAAAACTTGTTAATGTTAAGGAATGTTAGAATTGAATTGGGCGAGACTTTAAAAGCCTTACATTTGGCTAAGAATTATCCATGTAAAATTATGTCTACAAAAGATAATAAAAATGAGATTTTGTGGAAATAAATCAAATTCAAGAAATTAACTTTAAATGTTATAGTTAAATCTATTTTTTTTTTAATTTAAAGATAACGTGCAATTAATTGGTATCATTTTTAAAACAAACATTATGAGAATGTGGATTCTTCTTTATATGCAACCATATTTCTAAACTTAAATATATTTTTAAATATCAAAACTGTCTTTTTAATAATCCTTAAACTTTTTTTTATTTTATTAAATAAATTAACTTTTTAAGTGATCAATCACACTAATAAAAAATAATTAATAGTGTCCCTTGTTTGATTTTTAAAATTTTTTATCTTGTGATCAAAATTTTGAACTTGCAAACAATTTTTTATCAATATTTTATGAATATAAAAAAAATTTCATCTAAATCATTTTGTGATAAAAACTAAAGAAATGTTGACAGCCTCTAATGGTACAAGTCACTCTTGGGAAAAGTGAGAGTAAAAAACATGACAAAAGGACTTTTTAATTTAGAAAAAAATAGAAAGAGATAAAAAAAAGGATAAAATCAGAGAAAAAAAGCATCTTTTTAATTTTTCTTCTTTCATTTTGAAACTTAAAAGCTTCTTTTTCATTTTTCCCCAAAGGCCCATAAGAGTAAAGAAAAAAAAAACAAAAAACCTAACTCTATTTTCACACTTTCAACCTTAAAATCTTCACGGATCCATTTGTCTTTTCCAAATTAAAAAAAGTACTAATGTTTTTGTTTTGGAAAGAAGTACTTTGTTGACTAAGTTTATGGGGTCCATGAAGATTTTTGAGACATTTTTATTTGCCTATCTACTCTTATTTTTTTTTTTCTGATACAACAACCTGGGAAGTTTCAACTTTGGCCTTTTTTTTTTTTTTGTTTCTTTGTTTTTTCAAAGGTTGTAATTTGTCTAAAAGGTTTTGCCTTTTTTTTTTTTTTTGTTATTATTTTTGGATTGTATTTAATTTTGTTATAAAGGAGATGCAATTGGGTTGGCCACAATCCTTGGGGAGTCCAATTCCCCAACAAGTTTAACCTTTCCAAGTAGTTGATACTAGAGGGAAACATAGGATGCACGTTGAACTCGGAAGGTTAGAGCAAGATTCTAGATTATTAAAGGTTAGTAAAAGATCATTTTTTGTTTTTGGCTTCTTCTAGTTATTGAAATATTGGTTTTCTTGTTTGGAGTATTTAATTTTTAATTGTTTTGGATCGGAGTCCACTACCTAGTTTTATCTTTGAATTTGAAATGTTAACTTATGATGTTTGGATATGAATGGTGTCAGTATGTTATTTATTGTGGATAGATTGAACTCAATTTGCCTATTTGTTGTCTTTTCAATTAAGTCACCTGAAATTTGTCTCTTCTTTTGGAGTTTTCAAGTTGGATATAGAGAAAATGCCAGACCTTGAATTAAATTTTTTTGCTATATAAAGAAATCATCTTATGCCAGACCTTGGATTATTTTCACTTTATTTTTGCTAGAAAGGTAGGGATGGGATACCCTAGATTTATTTATTTATTTATTTAATTGGTTAGGGGTATTAAATCTGAAAAAATAAAAGTACATAATATTGCTTTAGATCACCTTCAGTGCATAGGTGTACTTATGGTTTGGCAATGAAGTTTAGCCTTCTGCTATCCAAAAAATTCTTTCAACTGTAGTAGCTCTTTTCTTCACTTCCATTAATTCAATTTCTTCCATTTAATTTAATAAGGCCTTACTAGATTGGTTTTTTTATTTGGCTATCAATTGCTTCCTCATTTCCTTGATCTGGTAGTTTTACTATCCGTAGCTGCAAAGTCATAACTATCACTAGCCTATTTAGAAGCCCTAATGTTAAAGGCATCTGTATGCTAACCTTATTTTTGGACTTTTAATGTACTAGTATTTCTTTTTGAGATACAATGACTTTAAGAACTTGTAATTCATGTTAGGTCGCTAGGTCTCCAATGTCTAAGGTCCAATTTTTTAGCCCTTTTTAGGTTAATTAAGTTGTTTAATTTATGCTCATTTTTAATGATTTAGTTGCACCACATCACCTTTCAATTTTGGTTTATTCCATTTAGATACATAGTGGTTATAGCTTGTTATATTAGATTTGTTGAAATTTCCATTATACATGTTTTTTTTTTAATTGTAACTTTTGGGAACAAACAATGGTATTGTGCACTTATAATCTACTGGGATAAATTATGCATTCAGCAAAGAGAAGCTTACATTGTTATATATATTAACTTGTAATATGAATATTATTGCTTCATTTGTAAAGTTTAATAATTTACCATTATTCACCAAAATAGTGGAAGGCTTTTTCCAATAGTTATTTGGCCTAGGCCTGAACAATTTAATTTGAAATTTTGTTTTGGTTGGAATTAGTATTTTGATTTATCCATGAAAATTTGCTGGTTAGTTTCTATCCATTTGTAAGAGGGAAGTTATTTTGTATTGGGTTCAAATTGGCAACTAGGTAGACTTTATATGGTTTTGCTAACAATTAGGGAAGGAATGAAGATGGAGTGTTTACTTATCATATTCACAAATTTAAGTTTGCGTAACAAAGATTTTCCCATTATAAAGCAGCTCCTAGAAATTTTTGGAAAAGTTGTTTAATTTGTCCATATCCAACAAACTTTCATGGGCATTTGGTTTGGGAGAATCTATGCATTTTTTCCTGGAATCTTATTAATGGGTATTTGATTCCAATGTTTGGTTCAAGGTAATTCGATTTTCGAGAAAAATAATAGATTCCCAACAGTACCCAAAGTCTTGGAATCAAAAATCCACTTCTCCCTATAATATTCTAAGATTCTAGGGGAGAAAGTTACATTATTTACAAATTTGACCTAAATAAAAAATTATGAAATAGCTGTCACCATTTTGAAAAGCATATATGAAAGTGACTGCAAGTTAGTTATAGGTTTTTACTGTTAAATTTTTTTTTTTTACTTTGCAATTAAATGCGTTTGACATGAAAAATGCCTTAAATAATCTTGTTCAATTTTTTTGAGATTATTTAAGGTATTTTTTGACCAAAAATACCTTAAATAATCCCCTAAAAAAATTGACCAGCATTATTTGTAGCGTTTTCTGGTCAAAAATACCTTAAATAATCCTGTTTAATTTTTTTGAAGATTATTTAAGACGTTTTTTTACCATAAAATGCCTTAAATAATCTTCTACAAAAAATTGAATGAGATTATTTAAGGTGGTTTATGACAAAAAATGCCTTACATAATCCTCTAAAAAAATTGATCAGCATTATTTAAGATGTTTTCTGACCATATTTTCTGGTCAGATGCTAAAGGAAAAAGTCAAACCTAAGACTTTATAATTAATAGCCATATACTCTAATCAACTGAGTTACTTCAGTTTTTTTATATTTTATCTCTTAAATCTTATAAGTAATAAAAATGATTATTTAAAGTATTTTTGATCAAAAATACCTTAAATGATCCCTTTTAAAAAATAAAAAGATTATTTAAAGTGTTTTCCAACTAGAAACATTTTAAATAATCCCCACTAATTTTTTATTGATGATATTTTATAAATAAAAATAGCAATCAAATAAAATACTTATCTTCTTTTGCTATTAAATGCATCATTTGTTGTTTGGGTATTTGTTATTAATAAAAGCCAATAAAAAGTTATCATCATATATATCAAAGAAATTATGGTAATTATTCAGAAATTAATATATGTGGATTCCTACTAATGAGTGAATCTGAATATAAGATGTCTTAAAAATAAAAAAAAACCTCGAATATCGTACTTTCTTGGAGATCACACTCTTCCTCAAAATCTAAGATTTTGTGAGCTAAACACCCCTTAGGGTATCTTCTTTTATTTGTCCAAATCCATTGAGACTTTTAGGTTAACATATGTTCTTAAGAGCTGCTTGTAAAATATATGGAATGTCATTCTGCTTGAAAAATTTTTGCATACTCCAAGCATGATTGGAATGAAATTCAATTGCACAAGTTGTTTCTCACGTTTTTAGGGCACGTTAATAGTTGTACTTTTCCTTAGCAAATTCCCTCATCTATTGCAAATGCAATCACTCCCACTTCTTTGTATTTCTTTTGTTCATCTGGTTGTACTTCACATCTTTGTCTTTCCTGCTGCTGTCCGTGTGCCTCTATTATTGAGACATTTTTCTAAACTTGCGTTGGTTAAATTAGAGATTTATTAGGTTATGTTTTTCTTTCTTTTATGAGTTGGAAGGCAACTTAATTTGTTGATTAGTTGTTCAGGTTAGAGTTGCTGTCTCCATATTCTGTATGATTTTATACTTTCTGTCCGTTGGTGCCAGAACAGAATGGTTTTGGCTGCAATAAAAGAAGCCGGCTCTTTCAGTGTCTACTGTAGTAACATATTTGAGAATATTTGAAGATGCCGATTAGCTTGAACTAATAAGTTTTCTATTTCCGCGTTTTTTACTGAGAATGCGTTCCAATGACTGCAAACATATGCAGTCATGTATGTTGAAAAGTGGAAAATATTAATGCAGCCATCATTTTGAGAAGATCTCCGTTGATGTTTCATAGTTTACCATATATGCTTAAGATTAGAAAATAAAATGTTATTTTTTGCCAATGGTTTTCTCGTCATTTGATCTGAACCGACTACAAATTTAGAGTCAGTAATATTTTTATTGACCTTCCATAATGTTGTGTGCTATACACAGGAAGAACTGGAGCAGATAGAAAGGACGGAAAAGCATCAGCTGCATGCAAAGAGTACGTATGAAGAATACTGGGTATTCGTTTCCTATCTGAGCATGAAAATTCAGGGCAAAGCTGATTCAAATTTGTTTTCATATGCATGACAGGATACCGAGTAATGTGGAAAGTAGACCTGATCCACTACTTATGTAAAACATACATCTCTTCAACATCCCTTCTTTCATTTCATTTTTGCAGTAATTCTTCCCGAAAATTATCTTCATCATTGTTGACAGAACAAATGGCCCACTAAATCCCTTTTGGGATCGATGGTTCCTCAAGGTTTCAAATGTTGGATACTGTGACAATTTTTTTTGGAGAGACTTCAACTTCCAGAGTTACAAATGTTTGAGCAACAGAGTCATCTCAGATGTTTATGAAATATTTCATTGTGCACAAAATGAAAATTTCACAGCAATTTTTTTTAATCCTATTTATAGTGATTGTGCAGAAAATGTCAGTTTCTTAAGGCAAATTGAAATGCGAAAACAATCTACAAATTTTAACAAGAACAGCTCATACATCAGATGGTACACCAAAGTTGACACTGTTTCAGTCATCTGAATCCATAATGTATGAAAAATGAACTCTTTGATTGATCATCCCATCTTCAACTCGGTGCTTTCCCGGTAACATGCTGGGCGATCCACCCTAGACCATCGTACAAGCCGTCTCCAGTAAGTGCACAACAGGATTGGATGTGCCAATCATGATTTTTTATGCTATGAAGCGAAAGGGCATCAGTGATCTCAGCCGGGGTCATTGCATCCCTTAGGTCTTGTTTATTTGCAAAGACAAGTATAACAGAATGTTGTAGGTCCTCATGTCCAAGTAACCTGAAGAGCTCATCCTTCATAATGGTGATCCTGGCCCTGTCAGTGCTGTCTATCACCGCAATAACAGCATGAGTTCCACGGTAGTATGTTGCCCATGAGTTTCTTAATCTTTCTTGCCCTCCAAGATCCCAGACCTGAGGCAAATACAAATATTTAAGTGCTCAGCAGATTCATAAAATCTAAATGAAACCATCGCATTCAATCTCCTCACACCTCACTCTACTCTCTTCTACTTTTTGGCTTAGTACACAATTCCATAACAAAGAAAATATAGAGCTGTCCTATCCAGTTGGTAGTCTCAATATTTTTTCTTAAGATGAATCGCATAATTAAAGACTGCCAGAACATTCGATCTTCATAAAGTACAAGCTGAAGACATTGGCAAAATAAGATCAATGAGACCTGATGGAATTAGTCATAAGTCAATGTTTGCTCAATAAATTGCATTCTGCCATCGAGTTACTTCATATATTATAGTAATTTTAGAACTAAATGATAAATAAAGAGTAACTCAACTAGGACAATTAAATTAAATATAAAGGAAAACCAAGAATGGAGTAAGAAAAGATCCATCCAATCAACATACTGAACAGAAGCAATATGCCCAATTAATCACATTTAATGCGTCTCTGTGTCTTTACTTCAAGACAAATTATACATGAAAAAAACATTCGTCCGCCATTTAAATATGATCTGCTTACAGCCAAAATGTCTGTTAAAAGAACTTAAGATGTAAAAGGGATAAATGTTTGCATCATATAGGGAAAATATTTCATCTAATGAAACCACATAATGTGACTTTCCTTTCAGAAACCTACAGAGCAAGTTTATGGAAACAATAAAAGGAGCTTATATCTTTGTAAGTAGGCAGTAACTAAACTCTAGACACAACATTCCTTTATGGATAAATATGCACAACCGAATGAATAAAAAGGGTAAAGCCGATACGTTATGCATCACGATCATACAACCATGCCATACTGCATAACTAAGTACTCATCTGTTTCTTACAATAATGCACACCTCTATATGCAAACAAACACAACAATACCTCCTCCAATACAAAAAACCAATAATCTGCTTTCCTAAGTTTCGTCTGAATTATTATGAAGATTACTTCAAACAAGGTATCCTAACAAGAGACCAGAGCTACCATTCACTTAAGATTATGCATCAAACAGGTTCCAAAAGTCAATTTCTAAGCAACAAAAGCTATGCACTGACTAACTTCCCTTCAAATACGAGGATTAATTTCATAATGTTCATAAAAAATCAAAATAAAAAGGACATTCACCACGGTTTGCAGTCAGTAAAAATCCCATTCCGGTGGCTATATAATCACAACATGAAAACTAAACAACAAATTTCCGAGCTTTAAACCTATTTGATTCCACCCCTCACAACTTTTCCTTAACAAACAAAAAGCTATCAAAAAGATTCGAACCATTGAACAAATGCACCAATACCAAGCCCTTCGAAGAAACTAAAAAGCCCCTTGAATTTTTAACTACCAACCACCAAATGCTTTGAAAAATAAAAACAATTTCCACGAAATTAAATAAAAAAGATTTGAAAAATGAAAACCCAGAAATAAAATCATCGAGAAATTGGAAATGAAATCTCAAAAAAAAAAAAAAAAAGAATACCTCGAAGCGGATGTTTTTATAAACAAGCTCTTCAACATTGCTACCAACAGTAGGATGGGTAGTAACAACATCGCCAAGGTGAAGCTTGTAAAGCGTCGTCGTTTTGCCAGCATTATCCAACCCCACCACCACAATCTTATATTCTTTTGCGGGAAATAACATGAACCAAAACTTCGATATGAAAGCCCCCATCTTTTTTGTTCCTTTCAAAAAAAAAAAGAAACAAGAACAACAATCAATCCTTTATATCTTATTAAATCGATAAAAGAAACGGATCTAACCATATAAAATAACATAAAATTTTCATTTTTTACCTGGATTGAGAGGTTTGGTTGTGATGATGACGATGATGATGATGGACAGTGGTGACGGAGGGGCTAGCGTGGATCGTGAAGGAGGAGAAACAGATTTTTTGGGGGTAATCAAGAGAAATTCCGATATATATAGATTTTTTAGTCTACTTTAGGAAATGTTAGAAGAAAGAGGGAATTTATTTGCGGGGAGGAAATGAAAAAGGAAGAGCAAATAGAGGGGCATTGCTGTCCTTGACACGGTTGCTGCTGACGTGTATGCCTAGTGCTGATTACTTGGCGATTTTGCCATTCTTTTTTCTTTTTTATATTTTTACAAACATTGGCTTGATGGCTGTAGCGCACTAAAATTGACAATATAAAGTACAACAAAACGAATAGTTTAAAATTTTAATAAAAATAATATATAAATTTAATAAAAATATATATTTTATATTTTTATGTTATTATAATATATAATTTTGATATAAATATATAAATTATTAATATTTTATGTAATATAAATACATAAATTATAAAATCATTTTGAATTGTTTAAAAAAATTTTTAATCACCGATATCCCCCTATGTTCAATTTTGGATGCCTAATTATTATATTAATGCAATTTAGATAGCCTAAAAATCTTTAGTGGGCCAAAGAATCATATATGCTTTTGACGATCTGATCCATCCACGTCGCCAAGGCCCGAATGTGAAAGCACTGTTTCAGCCCAGCAGTCCAGTTCATTCAAAATAGCACCACTCCGGTGGTTGAATCTCATCATATGCCTTTAAACAGCGACGTTCTCAAAATTACGACGCCAAAGGCCCCCATCATCTTTTAACATTCCCTACATTTAACCAACCAAAATCAGCCACGTAATAAAAAAAGTTGCGCCCAATCTCCCCCTAGCACTCCCAACTCCCAACTTCCACAGTTCCACTTCCTAATACTTGCTAGGTTGTTTAGTCGTTTAACAGCCCTGCATGCGCTGTTTGGCAGAAAAAAAAAAACGTTTATTTTTTGTCATTTGGGCTCCTCACTCTGCGACATCCCCAAGCTGCAAACCGGGTGCGTCTCTTCGGTTTATCCGTCTTCTTCTCAAATTCCCCAAAACACGAAAAAGAAAGGGGAAACTCCTACTAATTCACTTGCTCCATACATTTCCCGCCAGCGGCAACTGTTTTCTGTCCTGATAACAATGTCGCAGTCCCTCCAATTCTTCACTCCCTCCCGTCCTCCTTACCTCACTCTCCCAAAACTTCCCGCAACGTCCTATCCCCATTCCTCGGTAATTAAACTCCCCAGCAAAAGGCACTCTACCACGATCACGAGATTGTTATCTTCAGATCTCGATGCAACGTCATCACAAGTCCTGGCTTCCGGAAACGGCCAGAGTGGAGTTGGGGGGGTTTTATCAGCGGACAACGTGGGGGCAGTTCTGTCTCATGCACCGTCGGATTTGGGAGCTGTGGCGGCGATCGATGTGGACGCCGTGACGGAGGCGGAGCTCAAGGAGAACGGATTCCGTAGCACGAGGCGGACGAAGCTAATCTGCACGATCGGTCCAGCCACGTGCGGGTTCGAGCAGCTTGAAGCGTTGGCTGTCGGAGGCATGAACGTGGCTCGAATCAACATGTGCCACGGCACACGCGAGTGGCATCAAACGGTGATCGAGCGGGTAAGGAGACTCAACGAAGAGAAAGGCTTCGCCGTCGCTATTATGATGGATACTGAAGGTAGCGAAATTCACATGGGAGATCTCGGTGGCGCTGCCTCCGCCAAAGCTGAGGTAAAATAAAAAAAGAGTTTTTTATTTTTTGAAAAAAAATAGAAATCTTTTTATTTCATTAAATTTTGAATTATTAGTTTTGAATGTAGGATGGAGAAATCTGGACATTTAGTGTTAGAGCTTTTGATTCGCCACGGCCAGAGCGTACAGTTAATGTCAACTATGACGGTTTTGCTGAAGGTTTGTAATCTTAAGTTTTAGTTAAAGAAATAGTAATTATAAGCAAATTGATTTTTTGGTGATTTAAATAAGGTTATTTGATGTTGGTTATATAGATGTGAAAGTTGGGGATGAACTTTTGGTTGATGGTGGAATGGTGAGATTTGAGGTGATAGAGAAGATTGGTCCTGATGTTAAGTGTAGGTGTACTGACCCGGGATTGATGCTTCCTCGAGCTAATTTGACTTTCTGGAGGGATGGGAGTCTTGTTCGTGAGCGTAATGCTATGCTTCCTACCATTTCTTCCAAGGTTGTTACTTGTTTCTCTTTTTTGCTCCTTGAATTTTATTACATGTTATTGAATGATTTAGCTAATGGGAAAGCTAGTTTGATCAGACTTCTGATGTTATCTCTAACTCCGTTTTGGTCACATGTAGTAATAATGGAATCGGACATTGGAATAACTAACATTGTAGCATTTAGAGTCTCTTTGAATTAACTATGTGTTTATCTGAATTACACTATATTTAACTTGTTAAACATTGTCTTTTGCTTCTTTAAATCAAGTCAACTTAAGTGGCATTTTCTTTTTCCATACAATGGTAAGGAATTGGTTTATGTAATGTTGCAAAAAAGAAGTCCAAGGTTATGCAAAAAGGTAATAAACAAAATAAATAATTAATAGATTAAGTCTGTTTCAAATGTGGTAGGGGCACGAATCCAATTCATTCAACCTTAGCAATGGTGTTTTTGGGATCTAATTTTGCTATTTATCCTGTAGGTTCTCTTGATTTTGCAACTTTGATGTTTGAGTATTAAGGCTGTCTTTATTGTATGCCTCTAACATTCATGCAATTATCTGCTTGTTCTGTTGTATTGCCTGCATGGTGGCATATCTGTTTCTGCTGAACTACTTACTTGAAATGAAAAAAATGTAAGCCTGGTTGCATAATCAAGCTTTGTTTTCACTTCAGGATTGGTTGGACATCGACTTTGGGATTGCAGAAGGTGTTGATTTTATTGCAATATCCTTTGTCAAATCTGCAGAAGTGATTAATCATCTTAAAAGCTATATTGCTGCTAGGTCACGTGGTAGGTAAGTGCCATACATTGCCTTGCACTGTCAGAAGTATGGAATGGTTGCAGTCAACTCTGATATTTTAGAAGGGTTTTTGATTTTCGTCTTCTGACAATCATGCTGCATGTGCACTTTCAACAGTTGCAAATTAGAAATTGAGACTGAAATTAAGTACTCTTTTAGTAAAATAAGTACTATGTTCCAAAATCAAGTAACATTTATTGTTGTATTGATCCTTTCTTTTTTTTTTTTTCTGAAATCGGCATCTCAATATTGTGATGCAGTGACATAGCTGTCATTGCAAAGATAGAGAGTATTGACTCATTAAAGAACTTGGAGGAAATTATTCAAGCATCTGATGGAGCTATGGTTGCAAGAGGAGACTTGGGTGCTCAGATACCATTGGAACAGGTTCCATCAGCCCAGCAAAAGATCGTCCAGCTTTGCAGGCTGCTAAATAAGCCAGTGATTGTTGCCTCCCAGCTACTTGAATCAATGATTGAATACCCTACACCAACCCGAGCTGAAGTTGCTGATGTTTCTGAAGCAGTGAGGCAGCGAGCTGATGCTTTAATGCTCTCTGGTGAGTCAGCTATGGGACAGTACCCAGAAAAGGCATTGGCTGTTCTGAGAAGTGTTAGTTTGAGAATAGAGAAGTGGTGGAGGGAGGAAAAATGCCGTGAGGCTATGGAACTGCCAGATGTAGGAACTTCATTTGCAGATAGTATCTCAGAAGAGATATGTAATTCTGCCGCCAAGATGGGTAAGAATATTTGGTTCTGTAATATATTTGTCTAATTATGTGTTTGCGCAAGCATTTATGTAAATTTATATCTGCATGCATATATGTATCCTATATCTATGTCCTCTCTCTTCATTGAATTGGCTATGGTCCAAAGTCATAAGAATCTTGTACATCTTGAGACTTTAAAACTCCATTGCATTTTCTGTATACGCATTATTACTTTTTTAGTATTTGTGGCAAAAATTTGTTTATCCTGGTATGGTGTATGTCATGGAAAGAATCTTTCTAGATTCATGCCATTTTTCTCTTCTTTTTCTTTCTTCAAGTGATTATGTTTTAGGGGCATTTGGATGATTTGGGCAACTTTCATGAGTTTATTTTTTTCAATATGAAATTATTGCTTTTATTGGGTTTATTTAAAATGTTAATAAGTCTTCTTGAGCTAATGAATTTGTAAATGCAATCAAAATGGAATTTTGGTAGTTAGCTTCATTTCTTAAAGGATAATTTGTAATAGCCCTTTATAGTTTGCTCAATGTCCCTTAAAATCTGGTGGATTGAATAAACCATAATAAATATCTAACCGCATACAACTTTTGTCCTGGGATTGTTATAATATGGTGATTTCTCTTCCTCCATCTTGGAATTTTGTTAGATAGCTTCATTTCTTAAGTATCTCCGGTAATTCGTAATAGCCCTTTATAGTTGGCTCAATGTCCTATAAAATCTGGTGAATTGAATAAACTGTAATAAACATCTGACTGCATACAACTTTTGTCCTGAGATTGTTATAATATGGTGATTTCTCTTCCTCCACCTCCTCCCTTTTTCCTCTGATGCTATTAGCTTTCATCCTGTTTTGTTCTCTTCTATTTTTTTTTTTTTTGCCATATGTCGCAAAGAGTTTTGGTGTATATGAGTAGATGACACAATATCAACTATCAGCCAAGTGTGTAACTACCCTCTTTCACTCAAGAAAGTCTAGGTGATAGATATCCAACATTTCATTTTGAACAAGTGTTTCTTCAATTATAGTCTTGATGTGAGTTTAATTGTGATCTGCAGCTAACAATTTAGAGGTGGATGCCCTTTTCGTCTACACAAAGACAGGCTACATGGCCTCCCTCCTATCACGCTGTCGACCAGATTGTCCCATCTTTGCTTTTACAACAACAACTTCTGTCCGAAGGCGTCTGAACCTACAGTGGGGTCTGATACCCTTCCGTCTGAGCTTCTCTGATGATATGGAAAGCAACCTTAACAAAACCTTCTCGTTACTCAAAGCCAGGGGAATGACCAAATCAGGTGACCTTGTAATCGCTGTGTCAGACATGTTGCAGTCCATCCAAGTCATGAAAGTTCCTTAAAAACTCGGTATGATTCAGATTGTGGTCATTTTTCAACCCTGCCTCTAGACTGTTTTATGTATTAAACTTCCTGTATTCTTTACCATCATTTCAACGTGATTACTGTTAGAAAGAAAATTATTGCCAGAGGAGAATGAGGAGCAATCATGAGCCGGGTCTTGTTTTTATTCAACTACTGCCCATGGCTTGTTGCAACAAGGACAACCACCAAATCTACAATATGGGACATCTCATGCTTTTCCAGTTTAGATGTATTATGGTGTTGGGGCTGGGGCATGCCAGCACAATTCATAATCCATTTTTTTCACTTTGATAGTTTTATAACTGTAATTTTCTTTTGTCTTTTTCAGTATTTGTGAGATTTTGAAGGCAATGTAGCTCATGTATGTTATTCAACTAGAATATCTGTTTCAACGAAACTGTTTTGTTGTTTTGAATCTCATCAACTCTTGCAGGCAGTTTTTTGTAAGTTCTTACGTGTTTTCCTAGTCATCAAACATTCTTATTCTTTCCTAATTGCTTTCGTGACTTCACCCATCAAGACAATCCTCCTGAAATTGTACTCAGCAGATGATATTAAATGCTTTAAACATTGACCCAGACCAAACATCCAACGAGGATCGGTTGCCTTCCTAGAGGAGATACCAAACATAAGCAATTCATAGTTTAAGCATAAAATCAAAGTATTTTAATCGGTACTCAAAATTAAGCCCCTTCTTGACATGACATCAAGTAGCTTGACTTTTATGGAACTATGCCTTTCATTATAATACTTTACTTCAATATTTTTCTGTATGGTAACTTTTTTTTTGTTCAATGGATTAATGGTCTACAATTCTATAAGAATTCTAATGCAGAGGATTCACAAAACTGTGGTCACTGCAGAGTATATTAACTTGTATTACTTCAAATCATGATATAAAAATCAAGATATAACTCTAAGATTAAGACCTAAATGGAAATGAATAGCCAAAAATTAAAACCTGGATGGAAAGGAATAGCCAAAGGAAAAGAAATTTAAAAACACATACTTTTATATTTCATAAGAGGTTTTTACAGGAGAAGTGGGGAGAGGAATTGAATTGACTTCTTAAGAAATGAATTACAAGATTAAATAGATATACAAAAATAATTGAATAAGACTTGATATGATCTAAGGGTCCATAACTTGGAGATAAAGTAATACAAACGAAATAGTAAGGAGCTTTAATAAATGAGTGGTCCTTCTTTTTTATCTAAGTAATTTAATAAACTAGCTTTAATAAATGAGTGTTAATTATTTTTTATCAAAGTATTTTTAATAGAGTTGATATAACTTTGACATAAAGTAAACATAATACAAAATTGATATCTTGACATAAAGTTGATGTTAACAAAAGTTGATATTGATTTGTTACCATTAATTTTGTCATAATCAGAGCTGTATTATACACATAATTATATATATCTTAAATAAAATAAAAAAAATAACAAAAATAAATCTTTCATTCTTTGAATTGATTATGAAATTATCTGGATAGGTACTGATCAATTGATTTGAATAGTTCTTCATCAATTTCTTTTGGATCTCTTTCCTAGGATTTCAATCATTGGTCATACATTTTTTATTCGAATTTCTTTCCAATCCATGTGATATCTCTTAGGTCCTACAAATTGGATTCGAAGGAAGTTACATCAGTTTTGTAAAATTCAAGAGATCAAAATTCATAAGTCTTTGTGATAAATTATTTCACCAATTAGTCAAGGAGATGTTAAGATTCACTTATTAAGATGACTGTGCAACTCTTAAATGTATTATAGGGGTACCATCATCATGGTTCTTTTTTGAAGATGGTAATTCTTTAGGAATTTTAGGAATGTGTTCTTTATTGATTTTGTTGAGTCTTTTGAGAAGAAGTCGAAATTCTTCAAGGTACAGGTACAACCTTTTGTATAGAGAGTAAGGATTATAGGATAAATATCTATAGATGCCTTAAAATTAATTGTACCATCATCATTTATTTGGCATGGTCTATAAAATATTAAAATGACAGGATAATATAATATGGAGAAATGTGTCTGATGTGTGCAGTGTATTTGAGCTATTGGTGAAGGGACTTAAACCACTCAAAGAAAATCTTGAGTTGTGGTTGACTTAAAAGAATAAAGGTTTCTCTACTCAAGCGAAAAAGTTCACAATAGAGGTTTGACACATTAAATTCCATGACAATGGTGTACACTTGATAAATGTACCACTAAAGGATAAAGGCTTTTTTGTATATGCGGTCTGGGTGAATTATTTGACATAAATGGAAGAAAAGGTATTGTGGATTGTCATAATATATTAATAACGAAGATTCAATTGTTAGTTGTAAAAATTAAAAATTATAAAAATATGAAAAGTCATCACAAATTCATTTTAAGGTGTGATTGGTCACTTAAAATTTTATTTTTTTAATAAAACATATTTAAAGTTTATTAAAAAGATAATTTTGATCTATTAAAATAAAATTAAGTTCAAGAGTCGATTATACGTGAAGAAGGATTAGTACTTCCACGATACACATAAAATTGATACCAATTAATCACATGCTATTTATAATTTTAAACAAAAAAATTATATGAAATTTAATTATAATTTCCTTTATTTTTAAGAAATAAAATCAATTAAAAATATTTATTAAGGAATATTATGAAAATCTCGGGATTAAAGAAATAACTTTAAATTCTCCGATATAAAAACAAAATTCAAAGATAGTCTTTTCATCTAAGATTTATCATAACATTCTTTTAAAAATAATAAAAAATACTATTTGCAAATGATAATCATTGATGACTTTCTAACATCTAGACAAAATACTAATAATTATATTTCACGAAATATTATTTTAATTTTTTTAATTTAAAACTAATTTTTTAGAGAACATTTTATGCAGTAAAATGAAGAATGATATAATTAATATTAAACATCAATAATTAAAATAAACATATACGTGCATAATAAGCATAAACATTAATCTAAAAGATGATATTTATGCAAATAATAATAAAATGCAAATTCAAGAATTTGGTTTTTGAATATAAAAAGATCATATGGACTCTTTGACCTTTAGATAGAGTTTATATATGATTATTTATATTTAAATCTCATTTTATTATTTATTTTTCTTTATTTTTTATTAAAATTTTTATTTTAAGTTACAAAAACATATAAAATTTCTTTAATGAAATAAAATTTCATAAATATTCCATTATCTAGGCAATATTCAAAAATAGATTATTTCAAAAATAGTTTTCGTACATATATTTAAAAATTTAAAATGGTTTTAAGGTTTTTGGTAAGTTTAATTGCACTTTAGAGTTTTGAGATTTGCTTATGGTTTATGGTTTCCTGGGTTAGAGATTCGTTTAGGATTTTAATTTTGGGGTTTTGATTTTTGGTGTTTTCTTTGGGGTTATATTTAAAGTTTTAACATTAGGGTTTTAGATTTTGAGTAATTTACAAAACCTTCTAAAAATTATCAACATAAGAACAAACTCGTATTTTGTAATTTTTTTAAAATTAAAATTTTTATATTTTTATATATTTTCCTTTTTCATTAAAAGTTTATTATTTATTTATATATATTTTTATTATTTAACAATTCTCTAATATCTAAACGGAATTACTAATTTTTAAAGTATGATTTTTAATTCCTTCCAACATCTAAACAAGAATTTTAAAATCTTTTATTATTATTATTATTATTATTATTTTTAAAAAGCATAATGGAATTAATAAATTTAAAATGCATGAAGAATGAATTAAATCTAAAATAATGTACAACATGAAAATTAAATTAAACTAAAGCTAAAATAAGCAGAAAAATCAAACTAATACAAAATTTAAACATGCTTGAAATTTAAATTAAACTCAAACAATATAAGAAATGTGCATGGATGTGTATATCATTATATATACATAAAAATAAATTTTATTAAATGCAAATGAATTCAAGGCTTCATGTTCTTATAACCTTTGTTCATTATTTAAAAGAAGGAGAATCCCAATTAAAAAACATTGCCAGCTCACCTATTCTATATAAAAACTTTTCATATATATATATATATATATTTATATATGTCCACTCCTAACTGTAGGCCAAACACCCAAAATATAGACTAAAAGTTTTTAATCTCCTTTTAACACTTTCACCGTCGGGTTTCATTAGCAAATTTTCTTCTTTTCATTCAAAACTAACAACCACAAATTGGCATGACATGAAGATGAAGTTTTGGGCCCTATAGCAGCTTGCATACAGAAGAAAGGAAGCAACAAACATACAAGGAATGAATCTTTAAGCTTCCCCGCCTAGACTCCATGCAGAAAGAAAAAGGAAACCAAGCATAAGATAAAACTTTTAAGCTGTCAAACAAACAGACCATTATACAAAAAAATGAACCTATATTCACTCTGTGTTGGGGCTTTAAAGTTCCACAAACATTCCCTCCTTCCCTGTTGTGAAAGTGTTTTATTTTATTTAAAGAAAAACCTTCTTTTAGCCCCACAAATAGAACTACAGATTCAAACAACTTACATCAAACAAATTCATACAGTTAAGAAGGAAAGCAGGAAGAAAAAAAACGCTACCTCTCGTTCTTCTTTTTCTGCTGCGAAAAAAAAATATTTTTACGTTCCGTACTTTGTTTCTTCTTATCCTTCTGGCCAATTTCCACGCGCAGGCGTTCCCATTTTCTTCGCTCTTCCCTTTTCCCCGAGAGCTCACCCTTTTCTTGTTCCTATTAGATACCCGCTGGAGCCTCCTTCTACTGCTTCTTTTGCTGCTTCATCCTTCTTAGTTTCCCTGGCTTTTTGTTCGTTACTACACTACCACTGCTGTGTGTTTTTTTTTTTTTGTTTGCACGCCGCCAGCCCAGTTTTGGATGCCACTGCTTCTGTTTTTTTTGTTCTTTCTGCTTCCATTTTTTTCTTCTGCTACTTTTTCTCCTCTCAGCTATTTTCTGCTTCAATGCCGCTGTCCTCTATGTATTTTTTTTTTTTTTTTGCGTTTCTGTTTTTTTTTTGCTGCTGTCTCCTTTCTGCTCTATTCTGCTTTGTTTTCGCTACTGCACCTTTTTTCTGGAATTCTTTTTTGCCCTTTTTTCTTCAGGTTCTTCTGCTTTTTTCTGGTTGCTTGCTGGTTTTTATTTACTGTTTTCTACTCTCTCCTTTTCCACGTTCTCTCCAATTTCTGCTCATGCAGGTTCTTCGTTACGTTCTCTCCCATATCCCATGCATGGCAGCTTCTGGTTTCATAACTCCTTCTTGCGTTACTGCCCAGGCCATGCACGACTTTATTTTCACATGTTGTAGCCCACTAAACAGCACTCCTCTTTCATGAATTCATGCGGTTTCTTAGAAGGGCTTTTCCCTCCTTCCTAGAGCCCATCCATTATAGACATTTACAACAAGGCTGAATGGGCCTTTTGTTCTTGGCCATTTTGGGCCTTCAACAAGCTTGTGAATTAATGGGCTTAATGAATGTAGATCCTGACACATCAAAGTTCAACTAAGTTTGGGCCTTGCATTGTTTTTCGACTTCATTCTTCATGTTATATTTTTTTGCTTTGGGCTTTTATTTGATTGGGCCAAGCCTTTTATTTGGTTTTGTATTTATTTATGTTATTAATTTTAATTTTAATTATTAAAATTTTATTATTATTATTATTTGTGTTTAATGGCAAACAACAGGCCTTCTAAGAATAGGCTTTTATTAGGCTATTTTGAGTTTTATACAGAGCATTGAAAGGTGGATCGTGTATTAAGCTCAAAAAATGAAGATCGGACCTAATTGCAAAAATCAACCTAGATTAAAAGATAGAATATCTCGGATAAAATTAAATGTCTATAATTATCCTTTTTTGTATATTTTTAAGGATAAAAAATAGTGTAAAGACGGACAATAATAATGCTCGATTACTACTTTCCAAGGTGATTTTTTGTTTTATTTTGTTTTGTTTAAACTGAAAATCTATATATTGCGAAAAATAATTAAGGTTAATACACAAGTTAGAGAACAAGAATAATTAAGACTAAGCCATAAACCATAAATAAAGATGACTGAGATTAAATCACAAGTTAAAAAATACAAGATGATCGGGACTACCCTGCAAGTCGAAAAATAAAAGACGACTGAAATTGAGCCATAAATCAAAAAATAAACATGACTGGGATTGAACTATAAGCTAAAAAATAAAGAAACGATTGGAACTGAGCTGCAAGTCAAGAAATAAAAATGATTAAGATTGAATCATAAGTCGAAGAATAAAGATGATCGGGTTAAGCCACAAGTCTGAAAATAAAGAATGATTGGGATTAAACTATAAATCAAGAAAATCAAGATGACCAGGATGAAATTGCATGTTAAAAAATAAAAATGATTGAGACAAAGCCGTAAGTCAAGAAATAAAAAGAGATTGGGTTTGAATCGCAAATAAAAAAACAATGATGATAAGGATTGAATCGCGAGTCAAAAAATAAAGATAACCGGGACGAAAGCCGCAAGTCAAAAAATAAGAGTAACCTGGGATAAAGTTTCTTTTCGAGACTAATGAAACTTTGCTTTGAAAAACATTTTGATTCCTTTTGACAACTTCTTATCAAAGACCTTCAACATAATTTATCAAAATAATGTATGCAATACATGTGATTACATTAATTCAAAGTTCAAGATTAGTTCAGCTTTTTCAAACCTTAAAGGCTGCCCCAATATCTTCTATCTTATTTTTTCTCTTATTCTTTTTTTTCCTTTTTTTTTTCTTTTTTTTTTTGTCAAATGCCTTTTATGACCCCTATTTATCTAGAAGCTTTTTACAAATTCTTTCTTTGGTCATCCTTCTTACCAGTCAATTGACTATTGCTTTCTTCTGTTGTTATCTTACATTTATCTTTTTGATCAACACATAGGTCTATTATGAACATTACCAATAATTATCCCAACTTCTAGTGATAAATAAATGCAATGATTTCAAAGTTCAAAGTTGAATATTGGCTTTATGGGAAAATTTACTTTGATTTGGAAAAAAAATGAAAAGATAAGTTTATTGAAATACAGAAGCTTAGAAAATTTAAAAATAAAAGTATTCAAGGAAATCAAATATTATTTCTTTAAATAATGAATATTTGACAAACCAAGTCAATTTAGACCAAATCTCTTCTAAAAAACTCATTACATAAGTGATCTTGCTAGATTTTTACTCTTATCACTAATCATTGACTATGGTTTATGGCTAATAAGGACTTACCCTAGACTTATTCCTTATTTTTTATCAATCTAGCTTTGTGCTATTTCGCTTTGCCTTTGTAGGATTTCCCTTTAACTCTTCTTTTGTTTAAGTTACCTTTTCAGGTTTTCAACTTAAACGACCCCCTTATGGTTTAAACTACCATTTACGGATTTTCAATTTGAATCTTTTTTTTTTCTTTTTTTTTTAAATTTTTTTCCTTTTCTTTAAGCAAAATATTTCTTTACAACATCAGAATTTACTAGAGCTAACATTTATCTCTATTCATTTTTGCTAGGATTAGGGCTCCCTAGAAAAATGTCTTTTTCGACCATATATGGGCCTTCTTAATTTGGTGTCCATTTTTCTCTACTATCTTGTTGATTTAGCAAAATCTTCTTTAGAACCATTTCTCCTTCACGAAGGCATCGGGGCTACAACCTTTTATTGTGCGACCATATCATCCTCTTTTGGTATATCTACCCATGACAAAATGTCGAAAGCATATTCTTTTCTATGAAGTTTAATTGTTCCATAGTTCTCGAACCAAATCTACCTCATCCAATTTCACTTCTATCAATACTTTTCGAGAAGAAATTTCCATCTCAATTGATAATACTGCCTCTATCCTATATATTAGTGAAAATTAGGTGCCCATGTTGAAGTTCGAACTGATGTCCTATAAGCAAGCAAAGCAAAAGGTAATTTATCATGGCAATCTATATATATGTCAGTCATATTTTTTAGTATCTTTTTATGTTTTTGTTCACAGCTTCTATCGTACTATTCATCTTCGGGTGATATGACGCTGAATGATGATGTATTATTTTGAATTGCATACAAACCTCTTTCATCATTTTTGCTATTTAAATTGCTAGTATTATCATAGATAATTATTTTTGAGAGCTCATACCGATATATTATCTCTCTTTTTATAAATTTGCATACCACTGATCACGAAACACTAGCATAAAAGGCTGTTTCTATCTATTTGGTGAAGTAATCAATTACTACAAAGATGAAATGATACCCATTTGAAGCTTTTGGAGTTAGAGGCCCAATCATATCTATTTTCTACATAGAAAATAGCCATGGAGGTGCTAACACATGCAAAGAAAACTGAAAGAGAATGAATTTTGTTTGCATAAATCTAACAGTGTGACACTTTTTAACATAATTGATATAATTATTTTTCAATGTAGACTAGTAATAACCTATCCTAATTATCTGCCTAGCCATCATATGTTTATTGGCATGTGTTCTACAAATTCCCTTGTGGGTTCTTTTAATAACCTTTATGTTTCTACAACATCTACACATCTTAACAATATCTTATCTCGACTTCTTTTGTACAAAATTTCCCCTTTGAACATCACCCTACTATTAATCTTTGAATAATCCTTTTATCATTTTTTGAAGCCTGCTCGAGATATTTTCGACACTTAATGTATTGTACAATGCCATAATACCAAGGACGATGATCTATTTCTTTTTCAATATTTGAACAATAGGCTAATGAATTCTGCATCTGTACTCTAATGGGTTGAGTTCTTGTATTAGCATTTAATTTGAAAATGTGACCAAAGTAGCCAATACATTAGCAATCTGATTTTTTCTTGAAAAACATGTTGAAACTAAATCTCTTTGAACTACTTAATCAAATCAGCTATATGCTTTTGGTATAACACCAATTTTGGATCTCTAGTCTCCCATTCACCTTTCAGTAGTAGGTTACCAACGTTAAATACCTATATACTTCTAACACATCAATATTCTTTTCAATGGCCATCTATAATCTCATGGCACATATTTCATATTCAGCTACATTATTTGTGCAACTAAAATCCAGTCTTACAGTGCTAGGATAATAATTCCCTTAAGAGGATATTAATACTACCCTAATGCCATACCCTATTATATTGGATGCTCGATTGGAAAACATCTTTCACAACTTTTTCACAAGCTCTTCATTTTCATATTCTAAGATTGTCATTAAATCTTCATCCAGAAAGTCAAACCTTATAGGCTATAATTTTTTGTGGCCCTATCAACAAGAAAATCATATATTGTACCTTTTTTATGAACTTTTACGACATATACATAATATCATACTCTGAAAGCATGACTTGCCATATAGCTATTTTGCTTGAAGGGATGGTTTCTCAAACATGTACTTGAGAGGATCTAACTTTGATAAAAGCCAAGTTGTATGATAAAGTATATACTACTTAAGCCTACGTGTAGTCCACACTAACATGCAGCACATTTTTTTCTAATTGGGAGTATTTAGTTTCATACTTCATAAACTTCTAACTCAGGTAATAAATACCTTATTTTTTCTTGTTAGTTTCATTTCTTTGCCCTAATACATAACCCATTGAGTTCTCTTATACTATTAAATACAAGATTAATGGCTTTCCTACAATGGATGGTATTAACACTGATGGGTTTGTCAAATATTCCTTAATATTGTTGAAAGCATTTTAACATTTTTCATCCTAACTATTAGGATGTTTTTACACAACAACTTAAAGATTGGATCACATTTTGAAATGAGTTGGGATGTAAAGCAAAAGATATAATTCAATTGCCCTAAAAAGCTTTTAATCTTCTTTTATGTATGGAAGTTGCTAAATTTTGGATGGCTTGAATCTTATTATGGTCTACTTAAATACCCTTTTCACTTATTACAAATCTTAACAATTTTCATGATTTAGCATAGAATTACATTTGGCTAGATTCAGCTTGAGCTGGTACTTTTGTAACCTTTAAAAAGTTTTTTGAGGTTAGCTACATGATCTTCTGTTTTTCTATATTTTATTATCATATTATCAACATACACCTCTATCTCCTTAGACATCATGTCATGAAAAAGAGTGACTATTGCTCTTTGATATTTAGCGCCAGCATTCTTAAGCCAAAAGGCATAACTTTATAACAAAATGTACCTTACATCATCATAAATGTGGTTTTCTCTGTATCCTTCTAAGCTATTTTGATTTGGTTATATTCAGAAAATCCATTCATAAACGAGAAGGTAGAATGCTTGGCAGTATTATCCAAAAGGTATCAATATGTCGTAATGAAAAGTTATCATTTGGGCTAGCCCTATTTAAATCTTGATAATCTATACACATTCTCACTTTTTCATCTTTTTTAGGAACTGAAACTATATAGGCTACCCATTCTAAATATTTGGCTACTTCAAGAAAACTTACATCAAAGTACTTATTCACTTCTTCCTTTATTTTCAACAACATATTTGGCTTCATACATCTCAACTTCTATTGTATTGGTATACATTCTGGCTTTAGGGGTAACTATGTTCAATAATATCCGTACCAAGCTTAGGCATATCTTGATAAGACCATGTGAATATATCTACATATACCTTTAACAAGTCTACCAACTTCTATTTTTCCATTGACGGCAATGAAAACCGATCTTAATTTTTTTTTATTCTCTTCATCTTCTAAATTCAACAAATCTATGATCTTTTAATGAGGCTCTATGAGTTTCTTTTCTTGTTCCATCCACTTTAACAATTCATGAAGCAACTCATAATCTTCAAAGTTAACATCGTCATCAAGCTCACTAGTTTCAATTACATTTTCAAAATCAAATCTAGCATTATTGTCTTTTTCATCCATAATGTTCATTATTTAAAGACCTGAAAATAGGTATAATCATAAGGAAATACAGGCTAATTGGGTAAAAGTAAGAAAAATATAAGCAATAAAGAAAAGAAAATGGGAAGATGATGTATAAGAAATGCATTACATCCATTACTTAAGTTAGGATAATTAAAAACAAGCCCATACGTTTACTTTTTACATGCTTTTGGAAAGAAGCAATTGGAATTAAAAGTTTAGATGTTCCAAAGATAATAGCAACAAAATCATCATTTTTAAACTTTTATCCCAGAAAAAAAAAAAAACATCTCTTCTTACATCTCTTTCATATTTTTTTATATGAACTTGAAAGAAAGCTTCTTTCGATTCAGTAATTGGTTCTTTTTTTTTTTCGTTTCTATTGATTTGGGATAAATGTACCCACTAACATGAAATGTCTCATACAAATAAGGGAATACCGTTCTTCCATCCACTGAATCATGCTCTTTGAGGTGTCGTATTCTCTTTTCTCCATCATCATTTTTCTTTTATCTGCAATAGTAGGCTTGAAACCTAAACCCCACCTTTTTTTGTTTTCAATTATGACTGACTTTTTCTCGATTCCTTACAAAGATACACCTAAACCTTATCCAACTCAGTAGCTTTTAGTGATGGTATACTTGACTACCATATTTGTGGTCTTTAACAATTGAGGCACATGAATCATTAACCCTTTTTCCAATATATGTAGTATTTACTATCTTAAAAACTCTAAACGAGCACTTGAGTGCTTCTTTGACAGTTTTGACATAAGAAGTAGTCAAAGTTTTGGTTACCAATAAACCTTCTTTATCATCTAGACAGACTTGTTTTTTTTCAACAATAAACTTTAATTTCTAATACAAGTAAGAAAGTATGACTCTTGCTATATGAATCTAGGATTTTTTTAGCAAACAACTATATGAAGGCATAATGTTCATAACCTAAAACTGTACATTAAAGGTACACGAACCAATCTATAATGGAATTTCAATATCACCAATCACTTTTTTTCGTACCTCATTAAAAGCTTTAACCATTGGGTGACAGTTTCTCATATGTGGTTGATCCATTGGTAGCTTTGAAAACATGGTCATAAGGATCGCATTAATGGAAAACCCATTATTAATAAACATCATGGCCATAGCATAAATCTTACACTTAACAGTAATATGTAAGACCTTGACACTACCTTATCCTTTAGAAGATATCTCATTATCATTAAAAGAAATAAAATTTAAGGCTATGATATTTCTCACTATGTGATCTAAATTTTTTACAAAAATATTATACTCGACGTAAGCTTGATTAAGCACTTTCAGCAAAGCATTCTTGTATGATTCATAGTTTAGCAATAGTGATAATAATGAAATATGAATTGGTAACTTATTCAACTGGTCAACTATATTATACTTACTATGCTTAATAGCCTTGAGAAATTCACAAGCTTTTTTTTCAGACACAAGCTTTTTATACTGAACTTTTAGATTTTTCATAATAGGACTAGATTATCTTTCTACTATGACTTCCTTTTTTTCCTTTACTTTTTCTTTCCTAACCCTTTCAAGTATTTTAGGAGTGTAATAGCGACCATCCTTAGTCATTCTTCCCATACGTATTATGTTCGTGGTGCATTCACTCTCTTTATTCTTTAAAGTTGTTTTATCATTAGACTTTAAACCTTCATTTCACAATTATAGTCCCATGGGACTGATTTATCAATTTTGTAGGGAAAAGAACTAGGAACATAAATTATTGTTAGCTTTTTAGGTGAGATGGTGATCCAAGAGAGGGTGAATTGGATTTTTTAAATTCTTCTCAAATAATGATTTCAAAATAATTGAATAAGGAATTAATTCAATAATCAATTTTGATAAAAATGTCATGCAAATAATAACAATTGATGAACTTAGAATCAAATATAAACAATAATAAATGTAAACAGATAAGGATAGAGAAATCAAACATAAGGATTTATAGAGATTTGGTTTTTTTTCACAAGGCACCTATATCCTCTCTTTTTGGTTGTTCATACCAAGGCTTCAATCCACTATTCTTGAATTGAAATTACAACCCTATCTTTTTTTCTCTAAGGCTTAAGATAGAAACCTCACACTCTCTACTTTCTAGGCTAAGTAGTAACCTCTCAATCTCATAACTTCAAGATGATGCCTTACCTTTTAATTAAAAGTTACTTAATAAAAATGCAAACATAAAACACCCTCAAAGGCTAAGTATTTGCCTAATGAAGTGCAAAGAAATATGATGAATGAAGAACACAATATTGCTTGGATACAACAAATCAAAAGATATGGATTTTAAGCTCTAACAACTCTTAATTCTATGAGAATATAAAAATATAACTTGTTGGATCTTGCTTTCTTGCTTCATCAATCTTTTGGTGTGTTGGAGCAACCAATATATAGAAAAATTGAAGAGCTAGCCATTGGGATGCTTGAGAGAAGAAAATAGCCATTGAAAGCATAAGAAACTAGCTGTTGGAGTTGTTCCAAAGCATACCTATCCATCCTTTCCATGAAGGGATTGATTTGTTCACTTTTGCTACCCATTTCATGCTTGAAAAACAAAACCTAATCGATCCCTTTCATGAGAGGATTGATTGGTTCACTTTTGAAAGTCGATTCACGTTTTGCAAGCATTACCCGATCGATCCCTTCCTTGATGGGATCAATTAGTTCAAGGGGATAATCGATCCTCTACATAGGGTGATTGATCCCTTCTTTAACCAAAAGCACCAACATGCATTCTATAAGAAAAATTAATTGATCCCTTCCCTAGGGGATCGATCATGTCCATCTAGGTGAATGTCTCATGTTTTGCACTCTACTCACTAATTTGATCATATCTTGAGTTATACAAATCTAAATCACAAACTGTTTGAAGATTTAGAAACTAGACTTAAAGGCTTTCTATCATATAAATTAATCACCTAATTTATTTTGTACGAATTATAGTGAATTTTTAAATCTACCCCTTGTGCAGTTTTAGACAACTATAAAGTGTCTAGTAAAAGTTTAAAATCTTTTTTTACAAAATATGGATTTTGATTTTGTTTAATCCATTAGAAAGTAGACTCAAAGTGCTTTCCAACCATATAAAATCCAAATATTAAAGCTTTGTGAATTAATACAGAAAAAATAAAACAATTTCAATATTGAAAAACTTTGTTCTTGTAAAACAACTTTCTTAAGTTAATCTATTTCTCAAAACCAATATTATTAAAATTGTATTGAGTCCAAAATGAATAAGTTCACTTTAAAAACAACAATTGGACTTTTATTTAAGCTCAAATAAATAATTTTTAAAGATAGATTTGGTTTAAGAAATATGAAAACAAAGAAAAGTTTGTTTACACTTTAAAAAATATATTATTTATTTAGTACCAAAATATAAAACTTAAGCATATGTACTAAATAAATCTTTTTCAAAATCTTGATCAAGCTTATTTAGCTTAATATTTTATCATTTCAAAATAAGGATCAATTCAAAGCTAACAATTATCAATAATGCTATAGGGAAATGCACTAGCTCCTCCACAGCTGGTTCTATTACATTATCGTAAAATATGGTGAGGGATTTTGGAATGAAAGGTGCTTTGACCCATCGCTTATCATGCTCACATTACTAACATCATCTTCAACATAAAATTCAATCACCTTTTTATCTATCAATTGTTACAACACCATTCGAAACCTTTGGCAATCATAGATTACATGCCCTATATTCTTTCCATTACAGTGACAATCATGGTCATCATCTCTACTACAACAATCATCTACTGCAGGTAAAATCATTTTTATCATAACTAAACAATCAAAAACTTTTTTTATTGGGGTCTCCACTTTACTGACCCATCTTTTCACTTTCGACCCTTATCCATTTAACATGTATTAGTATTATGACCAGAATGGTTGGGAAGAAGGTTTCTACCAATATTAGGTTTAGACCTATAGTTGAAATTCAACAAATCTTGATCCATCAACTCATGTACCTTATGTTTTAGAGTTGTGTAATTTTTAGTAAAATGACCTATTACACTATAATGATAATCACATTTGGCATTAGGGTTATACCATTTTAGGTACGATGACTTTGATGGCGCTATACACTTAGGAGTAATAAGGTGACCTCTTATCAACTGTGGATACAAACTGGTGTATGACAAAGGATAGGGTCAAATTGAAGTTTTTCATGATTGTTATTATTTTATGGGTTCTTTTGGCTTGAACTAACTGGTTGAGATGACATTACAAGAGTGAAACTTGATGGTTATGGATTAAATTCTAGTTTGTATAGTGGCTGTTGGGATCGTTGATAGTGGTATGATGGTTGATAGTGGTATGGTGGTTAGGTAGCTTGATTAGTGGTTGGATAATAAGTGAGGAACTGTGGTTTTGGGTTATATGGGACAAATGATTGGAATTAAAAATTTTTTATAGGCACAACATGTGTCTCTTGTATTTCTTTCTTAGATTGACTGACTTCTTAGTGCTAGAAACTTCAGGCCCTTCAATTTTGTCAGTTTTAATGGCATTCTCAATCATTTTCTCTTGAAATCATCATGTCGAAGAAATTTTTTATAGTATTTCTACTAGCTTGTCATAATATAAGGCCTTTAATGTACTAATAAATAGCATTGTAATTTCATTTTCAATTAGTGATGGTTGGACTTGAGTTGATATATTTCTCCAATGATGCGTATACTTCTTAAAAGTTTTGGTTGACTTTTTTTCCATATTCTGTAGAAACTTGCCTATCTGGAGCAGTGTCAATGACATATTTATATTAAGCCATGAAAGCTTTACTAAAGTCTTTCTATGAATAGATCCAGTCTAACTGGACATACCATCTTGTTGTTGATCTAGTTAAACTATCTTGAAAATAGTGTATCAAAAGCTTGTCATTTTAGGTATAACTTGCCATTTTATGATAGAACATCGTAATATGAGCAGAAGAACATTTAGTTCCATTGAACTTTTCAAAATCAAGAACCTTGAATTTTGTTGTTATAACCAAATCAAGCACCAAATTAAGCTCATTTGCATCCATGCTCCCAAAAATGTCATTCTCTTCCACGACTTTTAGTCTTTCTTTTAACAGATCATACTTATTTTTCATCTTAGCTCTCACTATTAGCGTAGACATGCCACATAGTTTTCTTTGTTCAACTAGATGATTTAAATTTGGTACAATGATAGGATCAACAAGACCTGATCTTTGATTAATATTCACATGTACCTAGGGTTGACTAGCTGAAGGTCCAGCATAAGTGTAAGGTTAGGGTTGACTAACAAAAGGACTAGCAAAAATGTAAGGTTGTGCAACCGATGGCTATAAATGAATTCCTTGAGAAGTATGAACTCGAGGTGGAGTAAACCTAAGAGGATGTGTTGGTTCTTCCATATTAATTCCATCTCTAATCCTTGTGTGCTAGCAACTTATTTGCCCTTTAGGGAGCCGATTAATAATTATCTTATCGAACATCTGTGCCTCAATATTCAACTGTATTTTTGTCACTCTCTCCTTTATCTCTTTTTGTTTCTTTTCGACCCGTTCAAATCTAGTTGTATTCTCTTCGTCCATGATTCGAGAATCAAAACGAGTATTATACTTGTGCAAAATTGCTTAACCTGACTTATTTGTCTTCGCTATCTTTAAACCTCTATTTATTAATCATGAATGCATAGTATAATCATTATTGTTATCATTATATTATTATTATCAGCATCATCATCATAATCATCATCATCATCATCATCATCATCATCATCATCATTATTATTATTATTATTATTATTATTAATTTACATGTATGTAATAAATGCCATGTAATGGAAAAAGAGTATTGTTTGGAAAAATTGAAATTATTTGGTATAAAATATGTTACAATTTAGTAACGTAAAAGGATAATAATAGTTGTAAAATTGATATCATTTGGCATAAATTGGATTAGAAGTGTCATAATATTTTAACAAAAAATTATGATAATTCTAAACGTAATAAAAAGTGGGGACAAGTATAAAAAAATTAATTGCAACATAAATAATATTTTTGGCAATATAAAAGAATTATTATTATAAATAAATAATAATTTTAAACAAAAAAAAAGTGTTGATATAAAAAAGTGAGAGTAATCGTAAAATTAATATCATTTAGCATAAAATGGTTAGAAGTGTCGTAATATCTTTAAAAAAAAGTTATGATAATTCTAAACATAATGAAAGGTAACAACAAGTGTAAAAATATATTATTATAACGTAAATCATTAAATTGATAATGTAAAACAATTATTATTACAAATAAAAAATAATTTTAAACAAAAAATAAGAGTTAACATAAAATAGTGAGAATAATTGTAAAATTAGTATTATTTTATGTAAAATGATTATAAGTATCGTTATACCTTAATAAAAAAATTATAGTAATTTTAAACGTAATGAAAAGTAACAACAAATGTAAAAAAATATTATTGAAACATAATAAATTTATAACATAAAAAAATTAATATTATAAATAAAAATAATTCTAAATCAATGGTTAAAATAAAAAGATGAAAATAATTCTAAAATTGGTATAATTTGACGTAAAATATATTTGAAGTATCATAATACTTAAGAAAAAGTTGTGATAATTTTAAATATAATAAAATGTAAAAACAAGCATAACAGATTTTATTGTAATGTTAAATTGATAACATAAAAAATTATTATTATAAATAAAAAATAATTCTAAACATAAAAATAAGAGTTAACGTAAAAAGATGAGAATAGTTGTAAAATTGGTATAATTTAATGAAAATGTGTTAAAAGTATCGTAACATAAAAATGTGAGAATAGTTATAAAATTAGTATCATTCGGTGTAAAATAGGTTAAAACTCTCGTAATACCTTAAGGAAGAGTTATGATAATTTTAAACGTAATGAAATATAAGAACAAATGTAAAAAATTTATTTTAACGTAAATAATTAAGTTGACAACATAAAAGAATTATTATTATAAATAAAAAATAATTCAATAAAAAATAAGCGTTTATGTAAAAATATGAGAATAATTGTAAAATTTGTATCATTTGGTGTAAAGTATATTAGAAGTGTTGTAACACCTTAAGAAAAAAGTTGTGATAATTCTAAATGTAATAAAAGATAATAAAAAGTGCAAAAACATATTATTATAATGTAAATAATTAAATTGGTAACGTAAAAAATTATTATTATAAATAAAAAGTAATTCCAAACCAAAAAAATAAGTGTTAATGTAAGAAAGTAAAAAAAATGAAAATAATAAAAAAATTGATATCATTTGACATCTTAATACTTTAAGAAAGAGTTATGATAATTCTAAATGAAACAAAAAGTAAGAACAAATAACAAAAAATTAAAGTAAATAATTAACTTGAAATGTAAAAGAATTGATATTTTTAAATTAAAAGATTCTAAATAAAACATTATTAACATAAAAATATTTGAATAATCATTAAATTTATATCATTAGATGTAAAATGAATTTGAAATGTCTTATCCTGAAAAAAATTTTAATAATTCTAAATGTAATGATAAAAATATAAAAATATATTATTAACATAAGTAATTAAGTTGATTTCGTAAAATAAATTGATATTATAAAATTAAAAAATATATCATTTTTTATTTGTTAAATTAATAAATTAAATAAAATTATGTATACTTTTTTTAATATTTACATGTTAACCTGTTTTTCCTTTTTTTTTTAAAAAAAAATTATATTATGCTTATAATTTATCATGATATATTATGACATATCTTGATATTTTATGATTTTAGAATAAGGTCGATATATTGCGACCTTATTGTAGACAAACCTTATGGTAACAATTTCAAAAAAAAAAAAAATTGAATATCTTGCCAAGATATTAGAGGGAATTCATCATTATTTTTACTAAGGATTATCATTTTGACCAAAAATTAATTTTGAAAATTTTTAAGTGAAGGATTAATTTTTTAAAATTCTGGTTAGATATTAAGGAATTAAAGAGATTTTTCCAACAAAAATAAATAAATTTTTTTATCGTTAAATTTTTTTATATAAAAAGAGATATAATTAAAGATTTATAAGCTGAAATAAATTAGTCATTTACATCTTCTAATTGGTATTTGCTTCATGTTACATTACTTGCATTTTATTTTTATCAAAAGAAATATAAAGTAATAAATAATGGTTTTAAAATTTTGATTTTTTAAAAAATAAAAACTAATACTCTTAAGTAAAAATAATTTTTGGAAACCTTACCTAAATATGGGAGGGTTTTTCAACAATTTTTATTATAAAAGAGTATCACACCAAATTTTAAGAATTATTATAAAAGTCTCAAGCGGAGAAATATTCTTTGAAATTTCACCTAAATATTGAAGAATTTAGAAAATGTTTCGAAACTAAGGACTTTCATTTTATTCTTGTTGTAGTGTCACCATTTGTAAGACCTTCGAGTACATTTTAAGTCTTTCGAGTAAGATTCGTAAGTCTTCTAAGTTGGATATATTATAGTGTCGAGATTTATAAGACTTTTGAGCATAATCTCTAAGTCCTCTAGACACGATTTGTAAGACTTTTGAACATAATGTACTAATTATTATGATCTAAAAAGATGTGCCATGCATGACACCAGCACCAATCACCTCCTACCCTAATAGCCATCCTACCTTGCACTTCTCATCCCCAAGTAGCCACCTTAACTACTATTAGTAGCCACCATGGGACTAGAAATCAAGGCCTAAATTATATGTTAGAATTGAATAAAACCCAACTAAAAGTTAACAAAGAATGGAGGGTAATTTTGGAAAGAATTTTAGATAGTAAGGGCCTCGATTAAAACCCACCCCTGCCTGCTATGGAACTAAAAAACATTCCTACACCTCACCCATCATCAGTCTTTGCCTTTATCAACTAACCTCTCCATCATCAGCATATAACCCCACAGTCACAGTCTACCTACAAAAAAATTTCACTTGCTTGAGGCTCACTGTAAAACCTATCAAGTAAGAAAAATAAAAAAAAAACATAAAAAAACCTCATCCCCAATTGGGGAACCGTATAAGCAAAAATATAAAAGAAAATCAATAAAAAAAATGACATGAGAAGGTTTTGGTTTGGGTGATTTAAGGTGTTTTGTGTCTAAATCTTTGGTGATGAGGAAAGCTTTGAGCTAGGAAGAGCATAGTGAAACTTGGTGGCATTTCAAGTAACAGCAAAAATCTGTTTTGAGATTTAAACTAGCAAGTTTTTGGCTTAGATATAGGAAAATTTACTTGTCTTTTGGGGAAACCAATTGAAATAGTAGAAAGAGGAAGGAAATGAGAATTTTTAGGTGTATTTTGGGCTTAAATTAGTGTTGATGGCTGGTGGCAAAAAATAATGGTCGAATTCTATAAATAGGGGTGGCCAGTGTTTTTGGTTTTTGAGAGTATTTGAAACTTTTTTTTACAAAAAAGTTTTAAAATGAAGTAAAAAAAATTTAGCTTTTTAAAAAAGAAAAAAACTTTAGTTGAATTACGTGTGGACCAGACCGAACTCTGGGTAAAGCGTGCTTGACCCACATCCAGCTATTGATGACTAGCTTTGAACCGATCTAACTAAATCGGTGATAGACCGCTCCAAGCCATTGGACTAGTGATTGAACCACTTTAAACTGCTTCAAACCATGGAAAAACCACCAATTAAACCAGGTTAAATTGCTTAAATAAGATTGAACCACTCTAAATTGTTGACCAGGATTGATTGTTTCTTTTGGGTATTTTTTTAATTTTATTTAATTTTTTGCTTAGTACTTTTATTATTTTTTGTTAAATTAATTATTTTCTTATTTAAAATTCTAGATCCGTAAAATAGATATTTAATATTTTTTAGAATAAAATATTGTTAATAGAAATAAAATTTAGATTCCAAAAATGGTAAAATTCAATTTGTTCATGCAAAATAATAAATAATTTTTTAATAAATAAAAGAAGAAAATTTATTTTTCAATAATGAGATATTAAATAAATCCAAGTAGTATTTTTTTAAAAATCTCTAAATGAGAATATTTTTCTCAAATGGTATCAAAATATTTGAATATTTAAAAAGATATTCAATACAAGAAGATTTTCATTTTTTAATGGAAGAAAAATAAAAAAATGAGTATTTTTAAAATAAAATTATATCCAATAATGCATAAATATTATTTGTATTAATATGAATATCCAAGAATGGGATTCTATAGAAATTTGAGTAGTAATTTCTAAAAAATTTCTAGATTAAAAAAATTCTTTCAATATTATCAACGTATTAAAACATTTTAAGAGTTTTTAATAACAAGGTTTTAATTTATTTCCAAATAAAAATAAAATAATAATTTTATTAGAAAAAGAGAAAAATTTGCAAAGAAATTGAAATAAAAAAAAATCAAAATTGTGATAAAAAAGGAAAAGAAATTATTTTTAAATACCAAAATTAAGTTTTTTTTTGTCAAGATTAAAAAAATAATACATAATTAATTTGTATGGTTTTTTAAATGAAGATTGTGTAGATGTTAATCGTTTCCCACATATAATTGTAGTCTTGAATCCAAACCGTTTCATAAAACACAATTTATTTTTTTGATAAATTTTAATTAATTTTAAAATTTTTACAAAAAAAATAATTTTTTTAAGTGATCAATTACATCTAATAAAATAATTAGTAATAATTTTTTATGTTTTTTTTTTTAAATTCGTATAGCGATTCTCAAACAGAGATTCCTTTCAATATTATAGTTAATGATTAGCCAACAATGATCAATTTGAAAACAATAAAATATAATTGAATCGTGGCATTTGTAATGCAAAAAGAAAATTGCAAATCAAGCAAGCCCTTGTTTTATCATTCTTTTAAGTAACTGTTTTAAGAAAACGAACACTGTTTAATTTTGAGGTTATCATGTATCATACCTTGTTACTAAAACAGAAATATAATAAGTAGAAAAGAAGTAAGGAAAACAAGAAATAATGGGACTTAAGGTTAATGTGTGTTTCAGGGTGTTACAAATGTAAAGTTTTAAGAAATTATTTTCCGTGATAATTATATTATATTATTTAATTACTTCATTCGTGCATAAAATGATAAAACACATAAATAATAATATGTAATCATCCTACACTGCTTAAAGTTTTCTAAGGATGCAAAAGGTTTGCTTATGAATTTTCTCATTCTTAATGCAATCGAAACTTGTTATACGGATTGTAAAGTATTTTTTACCAATTTTATACTTTTTCTCTTACAGCGATCAACAACCCAACTGAATTTATCGTTCGAGGTCACAATTATTCACTTTCATTATATAAAAATTTAATTTTCACCAATATCTTACAAACATATTCCTTTCTGTGACATATCTTACACAAACATTGTTTGTTAATTAATTTGATATTTTAAAAAGAAAAAAAAAACCATGAAAAATTGATGATTATTTATTAACATGTAAAACTTTATTAACTAACTTTCGTTGGTATCTTGATATCACAATTTGCATGCTTTACCTTCTGCATAAAATATAAAATTGTTTTTGTTGATAAAAATATAAAATGTTGAACTCAAACAAAATGTTTATGAAGTACATCATATGGGTTGGGTCTACTATGAATAAGTTCTTACTTATTTTAGTTAATAATTTGACAATTTCGAAATTTTGATCATATTTTGATAAATTTATTACGAGAAACTATTTCATTTACTATAAGTGAAATTCTTAGATTTCACAAGCTGATTAATAGGATTATATGCACTCTTTAAGATATATAAAAAAGAATTAATTTTTTAATAAGTGAAAAAAGCTATTTTGGTTAAATTTGATAATTTATGTATTCGAATAATATTTTACATAAAATTTATATATTTATCCACATAAAAAATATGAAATATATTTTTATATTTGTTAAACTTATATATAATTTTTATTAAAATTTTAAATTATTGTAATTTTTTATATTTTTTTCTATCATTTTCCGTATACGTTATGTTTTGAAATACTAAGTCTTAGTCTTATCCTATTCGCATTCGAGCCTTCTTTTCATTCATATTACAGATTGGTCCAAACTTAGAGCTCTCTCATCTTTACGAGAACTAAGCCCAACATTATATTGGGTCCAGTCTTATAAATTCAAAAGTACATAATTCGGGCTACTCGGATCTTGATAATTACAGAAACGCCACAGCAAATCTGCCCGAGTCGAAAAAAGAAAGAAAAAAAAATATTATGCAGAAGAGAGAGCAGGGCAAATCAGGCGGCGCGGCTGGTGGGACCGCTGCACCATCTGCAAAGAGAGGCCGGCCCTTTGGCAGCACAGCTGGAGGCGCAGCCTCCGCCTTTTCAGCTGATTCAGTGGCTCCGTCCACTCTCTTCGGCCCTTCCCTCCAAATCCAGAACTCCTTCGCAGGTAATAAACCCTAAACCCAGAATTGAAACAAAAAAAGTCAGAATTTGTAAAGAAAAAAACAGCTGCTTTTACTATATTATATTTATCACTTTGGCTAATTTGCAGTTATTTTTCTTATTAAATACTTGTATATTTTTAAATTGACTGTTGAGTTTGTTATTGTGTTGTAAATAGAACAAAACAATAAAAGGATAGTTCTTGCACTTCAAAGTGGATTGAAGAGTGAGTTGACTTGGGCTTTGAACACTCTCACATTGCTCTCTAAAGATGATATGCGTAAAGACGCCTGCTTGGCCAAAATACCTGGCTTGCTCGATGCTCTTCTCCAAATTGTATGTTTTCTCTCTGTCTTGATAAACTTCTATATGCTATGAAAGTAAATTGTGGGAATTCTTTGGAATTTCCGTGTGGGTTAAGATTGAATGATTGTGCTGGTTGCTTCTGTTATTTGTAATGTGGAACAGATAGACGATTGGCATGATATGGCCCTCCCAAAGGAACTTAAAAAGGGACAAAGGGCTAGAACATTGGGTGCGAGTTCTGTTGTAACAGGATTTGGGAATGAATACGAGGCGTTGGGAACAAACACCTTGCTGCCACAGTCAGGGTAGGCTGAAAATCTTTTTGTGTTCTCTTGTTGGTTTGAGTGACTGGAAAATAAATATGGTTTGTTTTTTCTGGCATGGCAGATTGAGGTCAGGTTCTTCTGCTGCAGAAATATCGAGGCAGAAGAATACTACCAAAGTGCGTCCTTCTGAGTGGTGGTTTGATGAAGATGGTCTATTTAATCTAGATGATGAGGGGCGAGCAGAAAAACAGCAGTGTGCTGTTGCTGCTTCTAATATTATTCGCAACTTTTCTTTCATGCCAGAGAATGAAATTGCTATGGCTCAGCATCGGCATTGCTTGGAAACTGTGTTTCAGTGCATAGAAGGTCACATTGTAGGTGAGACTGCCCTAGTCTTTTCTTTCTCATCATGAATATTTTAGTTTATGTATATGCAAGCCTATATCCTTCAAAATATATACTCTTTTACATTCTAGGATGAGATTGAAGAATTTAAGATTTAGATCTTGGTTAGCTAATTGCTCAGACAGGGAATGATCGGGAATCAGTTGTTGAAGGTATCATCAGATGCAACAATCATAAAGTAGTTGGTCTGTTATTGACTGATTGTTAACCCAAGGAAAATTATTGGAATTCTTGGATGGTCTTAAAATGTTTGCTGTTGAGTTTATTATGTGTAGACCAAAGGTGAATCATTAGGAGTGGTGGAAGCGGAACTTTATGAGCTATATTTCCTGCTATAGAATATGCATTTTCTTCTTCTTATTTCCATTTTTTCCTCATACATTTTTCCTTTCTATGTAGGTAATGGTATTTTTCTTCTAATACTTGTTGCAAAAAATTCCCTAAATCTTTCAAAGCTTTGAGGTATGCTTTCTCTAAAATTTCTTTTCTCAACAGAGGATGAGGAACTTGTTACAAATGCCATTGAGACAATTGTAAATTTGGCTCCCTTGCTTGATCTTCGAATTTTTAGCTCACCAAAACCATCCTACATTAAAATAACGTGAGAGAACCCTGATCTGCTCTCTTCCTTCAGTGGATGCTTTTGTAGTTTCTAAGTTCTGGTTGATGATTACATATACTGTTCTACCAAACAGTGAAAAACGTGCAGTTCAAGCTATCATGGGGATGCTAGGATCCCCAGTCAAAGCCTGGCACTGTGCAGCTGCAGAATTTCTTGGGCGCATGATTATAAATCCTGAAAATGAACCTCTCCTCCTTCCCTTTATTCCACAGGTGAATAACATTCTGGTGACAATTTTCTTGTGTGAGAAAATGCCTTTTCATGTTATAAATTGTAATAAGAACTTGATAGTGACTTGCAGATGTATAAGCGTTTAGTAGATCTTTTGAGCTTGCTGGCGTTTGATGCTCAAGCTTCTGCCATTGGTGCACTCTATAACCTTGTGGATGTCAATATGGACTGCAGATTGAAGCTTGCTAGCGAAAGATGGTAATTTTATATTTTTGTAAATATGGATGATGGGATAATGGTGATGGCATAGTTATTATTAAAGTTTGTTGCTGAAATGACAATATTTGTGTACAATTCACTCAATTTAGGGCCGTTGATCGTATACTGAAAGTGATCAAGACACCACATCCAGTACCAGAAGTCTGCCGGAAAGCTGCGATGATAATAGAGCACCTTGCATCTGATCCTCAGAATAGGACATCGCTGCTAGCTTATGAAAATGCATTTGCAGAGATACTCTTTTCAGATGGTAGACATTCTGATACCTTTGCAAGGATTTTGTTTGAACTGACTTCAAAACCAAACAACAAAATGGCAACAGCTCGGGGAATTTGGGGCACGTAATTTAGACCTTGACTCTAATTAAGTCGACTGTTAGATTTGGACATGGCCCCTAAGCTTACTTGTACATACTGCCCGAGTTTAGATTATAACTGATCATTAATTATGTCGTGCTTGTAATATGTATGGATCCTTAATTTCGACAATGTTTTTTAAACACTCAGAAAGCTGGCTATAGCGCTATCATCTAGTATTTATTTGTCCTAGTGTTAATGGCATAAATATAATCGAATTTTACTATGTTTGTGATATGTTCATTTAATTAATAAATTTTGAAATATTTTGTGATCAATTGTTAAATTTAATAAATTAATATGAATTATTTGTTTATGAATTATTAGTCAAATGATTTTTTCATTTACACTTTTACCTTAAAAGCAAATAAAATATAAATAAATTTTATTATATTTGTGATTTGTTGGATTGATTAAAGAATTTTAAAATATTATTTATAAAATGACTGGAAATAAACAGAAATCGAATTTGTTTATGAATTATTTATTAAATACTTTGTTCCTTTATACCTTTAATTAATGTAATGATTTTTTCCCTTTAATGTAGTTTGTGAATTTTTATGTCCTCAAACAAGGAATGAGATTCCTCTATGTCTATTAAAACTTTCTCCCAAAGTTAATTAGATGACTGCGGAATGTGTCTTACAATCGAAATGGTGTTTCTTAGCTCGTGACTATTTGTTTCTTAGTTGGAATGTCATTCATTCATCCAATTATCCCACTGTAATTGTTGTTTTAGATCATCAGGGCATTCCAATTAGATCCTAATTCCTCAGGAACCGTGCCGTAGAGTAGCTGTGCACTTACAAGCCTTTCTTCCTTAAAGCACGAGGCCGCACCTACGTCTGTTCTCCCCAGATCACACGAGACAGCAACGTCAAACCATGACCCTCAAATCATTTTCCCTATCGCCTCAGGTTAAATGAGCTTAGGCATCCCCCGTACTGGCATCTATTTCTGCTTTTAGATTACAAGGAAAAGTGTGATTATAAAAAATATATGATATTCAGTTTTTTTTTTTCATTATATCTCGTTTTTAAATATATTTTTTTTATTATAAGAAGTTCACGTATATTAATTTTTATATAATTATCATAATTTTTTTTACATATATAATTTTTATTTTGTTTTATTAATAATTAATATCCAAATGATAAATGATATCTTTAGCAATAAAAAAATTACTATTTTTATTTATAAAATATCATCAATTAAGGCATTCGAGACTTTTTTTTAGTAATAAAAATTGATAAAAAAAATTTGTTAAAAAAAGATCAATTAATGCATTTACCATTTTTTTAATATCACAAAAAACATTAAAAATGTTCTTTTAATTTATTTATAAAAAGATTATTTAGGGTATTTTTGTACAAAAAAACGTCTTAAATAATTTTTTTATAAAAAAATAAAAGGATTATTTAAAACATTTTATGTACAAAAACGCCTTAAATGAATTTTTTTATTTTTTTATATCATAGATCATTTAATAATTATCTTTTAATTTATAAAATGATTTAAGGCACTTCTATACAGAAAACGCCTTAAATAATTTTTTTATAAAAATATCAACCCTAAACTTTAAACCCTAAACTATAAAAAGATTATTTAAGGGTTTTTTATATAGAAACGCTTGAAATAATCCTTTTATAGAATTATTAATCCTAAACTCTAAAATATAAAATGATTATTTAAGGTTATAGAAACGCCTTAAATAATACTTTTATAAAAATATAAAAGATTATTGAAGGCGTTTTTTATACAGAAATACCTTCAATAATCTATTCATAAAAATATAAAAAGATTATTTAAGATGTTTCTTCACACCAAACGCCTTAATTGCAATATAAAAAAAAATATATTTTTTTGTACAAAAACCTACAATTGAGTTTCAGTAACTTTCAAACATGTTTTTTAAAAGGGTAATAGTTATTTCATCATTTTTTATTTAGGTCAAATTTGAAAATAAGGTAATTTTTCCCTCGGAATCTTAGAATATCATAAAGAGAGGCGAGTTTTTGATTCCGGGACTTGGGTACTATTGAAAATCTGACATTTTCCCCTATAATTGATTACCCTGAACCAAACGTATGAATCAAATACCTACCATCAAGATTCTGGAGGAAAATTTGTGAATTTCTCTAAACCAAATGCACTTAAATTGTAATTGGAATTAGTTTATTAGGATTTCGATAAAATTTTATTGATTAAATAATTATTTGGTGATTAAATTTATTTAAGGACAAATAAACTTAATGAATATAGTTTTTAGTAAATGAAAATTTTTTATAATTATGTAATAGGTCTCCATAAATAAGTGATATCATTTGTTTCATGAATCATAAGCAAATAAGTAAATGAGAGAGAATGGGAGGGAGAAAGAAAAAAAAAAAGAACTCTTTATTCGTGTAATTTTTTGAGTTTTTCTTTTTTAAACTTGTTATAGGGTTTGTTGTGTATCTAAAATTAGTGGAAATACAATGAAATTTCAGATGAGTGGTAAAATTCTTTGTGATTAAAATGATATTTCGTATAGTGAATTTTATCTTTGGTGGCTTGTGTTTTTTCTCTGGTTTTGAGAGTTTTTCACATAAAATCTTGTATGTTGTCATTTTTCATATTCTCTATTACTGTTTGATACTTTCTGTAAATGTAGATTCATGTGGTTTGTAATTTGGTACTAGTCAAATATACAACATTGTTCATGTATACGGAAAGAATGATAGATTCGTATGTGAAATTTTCACCAACAAAACGATGAATTTGGCACTACTGTTGTTAGATTCTCAGCATTAACACTTCATTTCTTTTAGCTATTTCTATTTTTGGTTCCTATTTCTCAAAAGTGGGGATCATAATAGGACAGATTGTGATGGATTTATACTCATCTTGATCTCGATCTAACTCTTTAATAGTTACATTCAACTTTGTTCCGCTTTAACATCATATTATTTTTTTATATTCGATTTTGACTTACATGCTTGACTCGATTTAAAATTAATTAAATAATTTTATAAAAATATTATTTTTAATACAAATTATATTTTAGTTATATATAAATGTAGTATTCATTAAGTTAATCTTTTAAATTAAGGTATTAAATATTAAATTTTATTAATAATATAAATATAAATATAAAATAAATAATAAAAAATATATTTCTATATGTACTTTGGGATAGATCAAGAAAAAGCATCATAAATTTGCTTTCAACCCATTATCGTTATTTTTATATGAAAATAGAATACTTATCCTGTTAATATCCGATCTTAATTTTTCCAAAACAAAAGTTGTTTTGCCATCCCTACTAAAAAGGGCATAATATACAAGTATAGATTGCTAATAAAAAGGAATACATACAATATGAACTGGCTATCAAGTTGCTAAAACAGGTAATACTAAGAAGGAGATTCATTCTAAATGCTCCAAAAGAAAAAAAAAAGCTTTATTCTAGTGCTATATCTTTATCTCATTGCTATATTTTCTTTTCATCTATTAAAAGGAAGGATATGAAAGATTGTCAGGAATATGGATTATCCTTCAAAAGTTAGAAGTTGTTGGAAAAAATAAAAGGGTTCATGGGTATTGATTATGAGTATTGATTGATATGATTGTGTATTTGTAATTCTCTATAACTAGTGAATTTTTTTTTTCATCCGTTGGTGTATATTCATTGGCTTGAATACGTTAAATTATTGCCTCTTATGTGATTAATCGATTATTTGATTATGCTTTCGCTTCTTGGATGTTTAATTGGATTGGAGGCTTTTTGCCTAACAATTGATACTAGAGTTATCGTGATCCTAACAAATAATATTAGAGCTAAAGATTCAAGGTATAGAAAGAGACAAGCCTAGAAAAGCTTAATTCAATAGAAGAGTTCAAATTTGTGTATTAATGATTGGTTTACATGAAGTGTGAAGACACAAGAGAAGATTATTATGAGACTTTCATTGTAGGCGCAATCATGCATGTCTAACATGAAATCCAATGATTTGATAAAATTTGAGTCAAGGTAAAAATTATTAAGAATAGTAACTCAATTTTCATAAGAGATTTGTTTAAGATTGATTGGATATTATTTGATGAAAAAAAGACTTGTAAGAGAAGAATTCTAAGGCAAAAAGGGATTTTTGATAGGCAAGCTAGTATACTTATAAATAGGTGAGGTCTCCATAGAGTTATGTATGAGAAAAAGATGTAAGAGAGTTATGTGTTTAATTAGGAAGACATCTCATAGGACTATAAGAGATTAAAGTATTTATTGGAATGCATGTTTGAATGGATTAGAGGAGAATGAGAGGGTCCACATAGATATAGTGCATGAGTGTACATAGGTATATATTTGTTTAGACTGAGAATACTTTATAAGACTAGAAAAGAATGAAAGGATCCATTGGTATTGATTGTGAGTGTTGATTGATATGATTGTGTGTTTATAACTTTTTACAACTAGTCGTGGACGTAGGCTGGTTGAGCTGAACCACGCTAAATTACTATCTTTTATGTGATTGATCAATTGTTTGATTATGCTTTCGCTTTCTTAGATGTTTAATTGGCTTAGAGGCTTGTTTGTCTAACAACTAGTATAAGAGTTGTTGTGATCCAAATAGACATTTCATAAGAAAAATGTGTTTGAATGCTATGGCTTTTTTTGATAATTTGAGGAAAAAGAAGATAATCAACTCTTTAGAGTGTCATTTCTAAGGTGCAAAATAAGAAAGGATAGAGCATATACTTTTACAATGTGAGTGGACATGGCAAGTATGGTTTGGATGTTGTATTACTCTGAGAATAAATGTTCAATGATTAGTATTTTAGATCAGTGGTTGATAGTTGTCTAGAAGAACATTGAAAAGAAACGTGATAAAGAGCCACTCTAGTCTCAAATAGGTTTTGTTTGTTGGACAATATGGAAGGTTCGGTGTGAATATGTGTATAATCATACAAGACCTAATCCAAGGATTATTATAAAGGTTAATATTATGAATGGTCTTTAAATTACAATCAAATGTTTAATGTGATAATTGAATTTTAAAAATTTTTAATGTGATACTTAAATTATGAATTTATTTACTAATATGATACTTATCACTAATTAGTTTCCAATGATAATAAATGGCTAACAAATAGGCCTCCAAATAACATAATTGTTTAAGAGATTTATAGTTCACGTATTACATTATAGATTTTAGAATTTCTAATACCATATTGAGCATTTTATTTTAGCTTGGAGGCCATTTGTGACATCATCCCATACTATAGCAAAAGTCAACAATACATTTCGGAGGCATTTGGTTTGAGAAAAAGTAATAAGTTCTTGGCTGAAATCTTATTTTTTGTAATTTGATTCTTTAGTTTAGTTTACAGAATATGATTCTTGAGATTTTCTAAAATACCAACAATGTAAAAAATGAGAAGTAAGGGAAATGAAAAACTCTTCTCTTCCTAAGGTTTTTTATATTCTAAAAGGAAAGAAAAAATTTTTCCCCATTTTCTTTTAATAGTATTTTTAGATTATATTATCTTTTTTTAATCTCTTAAAATTATGAAATAAATGAAAATATTTGTTTTCTAAAAATTTTATTGTTTTCATATAAATTATGTTTTAAGTAAAAACGAAATCTATGTTGAAAGTATAAAATTTTAAAAAAAATTTAAAATGCTATAATTAAAAAAAAAAACCTATGTTTTTAAGATGAAAATTGTAGTACTTGTTAAAAATATAAATTGTAAAAATTTTCATATAGACCTGTAGACACCTCAATCTATCTGAGGTTCTAATTGATTTTGTTTTTGTTAATAAAAATAAAAAAATGAAAAATGGAAAAGAAAAAAAATCAGTGGTTGAGCTTGTGTAAAACTTACCTGTTTGGATTGAAAGGTTTGAGTTGGATTGGGGAGTTTGAGTTGGACTTAAAATTTGAAGTTAAAATTTAAGGAGAATTGAAACTCCTTTCCAGTTTAGGGTTCTCAGACTTTAAACCCTATAAATACAAACTCGTACCAAGTAGTAAAACATAGTGAAAAAGGTAGAAAAATATATACAAGCAAAAGGCAGAGAGTGCAAGTACGAGATTTTTGTTCTTAACAAAGGGTTTTGGCAAAAAAAAAAATTTGAGTTTCAGAGTTGGGAAAGTTGGATTTGGGATTGAGAGAGAAGACCAGTGTTAAGAAACATATTTTGGAAATTTTTTGAAAAATTTCTAAATTCTGGCAAATTTTTTTAATTTCTAGTAAAGATTTTGGCAATTTTTGAAGATTCCAACGAGTTTTTTAGTTTATGGTGAAGTTTTTGATGAAACTTGAAGATTCCGACGACTTAACCTAGATTATGGCTTAGGTTTCTAGAATTTGGTGAGTTGATTCAATTGGCATTCATTAGTTTCTAGAGAGAGAGGGAGAGAAAAAAGAAGAGGAGAGAGAGAGAAAAAAGAAAAAATTTGAGGAAAAAAAGTTTTGGCCCTTTTATACCTTATTGAAATGACATCGTTTTAAGCATTTAATGCAATCCAAAATCCGCGTGTTTTATCACTTGGGTGACTTGATCCGTAGCACTGACCAACCTTCGACCCGTGTCCTTGTCTTTGGCTTGAGTTGAGTCGAGTCGAGTCGTGAAGCTAAGCTATCCTAACTGCTTTTTTTTGCAGTTGAGTCGAGCCCATCAGCAGCCGAGCCAAGCCATTTTTTTTGGTATATTTATTTATTTATTTAGCTTTTTTATTTGTTTTTAGATATTTTTGTGTGATAAATTTAGAAAAAATTAAAAAAATTAAAAAATATAAAACAAAATAATTATTTTTTGAAAATAAATACTAATTATCTAATGATAGAATTTTTAGAAATTATAAAAGGTTAATTTCTATAAAATTCCTAGGTGAGGATTTTTTTCTAAATTTGTTTCAAATGGTAAAATAATTTAGATAAAGTTTCAATAATAATAATTAACATTTATTTTCAATTTAAAAAAATAAAAAAATTTAATAAAAATTTTAGAATTAAATACTAATTACCCAATGATAAGATTATTAGAAATTTTAAATGACAAATTTCTTAAGAAATCTTTAGGTAAGAAATTTCTTTAAATTTGTTCCAAATGATGGAATAATTTAGATGAACTTTCAATAAAAGTAATTGTATTTTTTTCCAAATAAAAAATTTTGGTTCAAAATATTTGATAATTATTCAATGATGAGATTCTTAAAAATTTCAAATGGTAAGTTTTCTAAGAAATCTCTAGGTGAGAAATTTCTTCAAATTTGTCTCAAATTATGGAAGAATTTAAATGAAAATACAAAAAAGATTATCATATTATTTTCTTTTCAAAGATAAAAAAATAAAAATTTTTAAATAGACTTAAATGGTGAAAAATTTAGAAATCAAAAAGAAAATTTTTAAATTGGCCAAAATGATGAAAAATTTAGTAATAAAACTTGTAAAATAAAAAATAAATTTTGAGGATGAAATTCTTAGTAATCACAAATGAATGACTATTTAAGAAATTTTTAAGTGAAAAAATATTTCTAATTTGACCAAAATGATGGAAACATTAGATATATTTTCAATAAAAAAATCAAAATAAAAAAAATTAAACATTTTTTCAACGATTAAGCCTTCTTAAGGAAACAAATAGGATTCTTGAATATTTTCGAGATGAGGAAGTATTTTAAAAAATTCTACAAGATTGATAAAAAAAATCTTAAGAATTATTTTTAGTATCAAATTTAAGACCATTCTTCATCAAGATCTTAGAATAATTTAAAATAAAATGGTACTATTTTTTGGATAGACATGTAGGAGTGTTATAACTTTTCTCGTATATAATCGAACTAATTTTATTTTGATTAGTAGATTAGAACATATTCTTTAGACACCTTTAGTCAAACTTAGGAGTTTCTTAAAATGATAGATTTATTAGGTGACTAATTACACATAGTTAAAAAAGATTAGTGAAAATTTTTTAAATTGTGTCTAATTATAAATTTTCGGATCTATATGTTATGACAAAATTATATTTGTGTTTTTTTTTAAAAAACTGTTGTCTATTATTAAATAACAACTACCCACAGGAAATATTTTGAAGCTTAGATAACGTTTTTTAACAAAAATGTTGTTTATTGTCAAAAAGTTTATTATTAAACTACTGAATACTTCTTCAAAAAATATTATTTTTTATTTTTAAATTAATTCCAAAAACACTACGATTTCTTTAAAAATCGTAGTCTAATGTTTAAAAAAATTAAAATATATTTAACCCTTTTTTTTGGTCAAGAAAAAGATTCATGCATAGATTAACAAACTGTACGATACATCAAGGTCCCATTAGTCTCAGCTAATAAAAGGCGATTAATACAAGCATGGGGATCCGGGAAGACTTCAAAATAGATAATTACACAACTCCAACAAAGGATTCCCTACAGTACCTTCCTAGCAAGGGCGTTTTCGCTTTTGTTCCCTTCACGGAAGATGTGTTTCACCACAGTCTGCTGGAAACTCATCAACAACATCATGCAATCACAGATAAATGAATTAAGAAAGATGTTGAGTGGTCATTGTTGTTTGTAAGGTTAATGACCACCAAAGCATCTAGCTTCACAATAAGATTAAGAACTCTCGCATTTTTTACAAAAGTTAAACCATCCCTGAGTGCCCATAATTCTACCTCCACACTGGTAGCCGTCGGTAGGTGTCGGAAGGATCCTGTTATCCATCGTCCTGTATGGTCACGAAAAAACAGCCTCAGCTCTAACCCTGACTAGGTTTCCCAGTGACGAGCCATCAATGTTAAGTTTATGCCATTCATTGGGGGGGGGGGGGGGGGGGGAGGTTCCTATTTGACTCCAATGAAAACTGGGAGGGGGATTCTCCTGGTCTTTCCTACTATAGCTTGGAATTCACAAGCACGTTAAATGGCTTTAGGCACCACCGCTGAGGTATCAGACTTACCTTCGAAAAGGAGTTTGTTCCGAGCTTTCCAAAATTTCAATTGGAGGAAAGTAAATATAACCTAGGGATTTAAATAGCGGGTACGGTTACGTTTTTGGTAGCGTCACGTTTATCGTGTTTTTAGATATAACGGAGATCATTACGGTCACTGTGATCATCACGGTTGTGAAATTTTTTTTACACAATTTATTATAAAATATAATAATTATAATTATAATTATAAAAACTTTTATTCAATGATTTTAAAAATAGTTTATGACACTCTATGTTTTTTATTTTCTAAAAAAATTATTTACAATTTTATTTAGATTATAATAAAGCATTCATATTTGGTTTATCCACAAAATTTTTCTTGGCCAAGTTCATATTCAATATTAATTCTAGACAAATCAAATATTAACAAAACATAATATGTTAAATACCAAGCATCTATATTTAATAAAATTACACACTTAAAAATATAATAATTTCAAATTCCATCAACTACAATTATTGATATATATTTCAAATTTTATCACATGATAGAATGACGAGGAGGATCAAATTCTCTATCTTCACTTTGAGAGCCAAGTTAACTTCATCTCCATCCTTGTGGCCTTTGTTCTTTGATACATTTGAGGTGGAGGATATATTTGAGGATGATACATTTGTGGTGGGGGATACATTTATGGTAAATGATACATATGAGGTGGAGGATACATTTAAGAAGGTGGATGATACATTTGAGGTGGATAATAACCATATGGAGGTGGATAACCATGAGAAAGTAAAAAATTAGGTTGTTTCGGTAGATAGTAACTTCCTTGAGTACTAGTAGATGATTCATTATACTCAAAGCTACTAGAATTTGGTATTTCACCTGAAGATGAAGAACCACTAGAAATATCATAGTGGTGCTTCTTGGCTTTTCCTTTTGATCGAGTAGTACATGCACTTTGACCCTTACTAGTTCAACAAATGGATTTACTCTATATTCTGCCATATTAATGAAAAGTTCACTAGTAGCAGCAAGCCTAAATTCTCTTTCAAGTGGGCTGTAAGGTTGATTTGCATCCATATTATCACTAAAATTCGCACTATCATCATCACCATCACCATCACTATCATCATCATCATCATCTAGACTTAAACCCCTACTATCATCACTTTGACTTAGTGTTGGACTTGAACTTAAATGAGACATATTCATTTCTTGAGATTGACGTGATTGTTCAATATTCATTTCATTATCAGAATTATTTGCAGGCAACCAATCAAAGTTTTAACCATCTAACATAGGATTTTCTTTCTCTTACAGCCATTCTGTTAGTGGATCATCATCTTTAAAAATATGATCAAGGCTAATAGGATTAAAATTATTATTTATCACATTAATGCTCATTCTTTTCTGACGTCTCATCTTTAGCCTCATGTTGTAATAGGTATATACAAGTTTCTTAAGTATTTTAAACTTCAATTTATTTCTTGCTTTGGTGTGAATATAGCTAAATGTGCTCCAATTACATTCATAATTTGATGCAGATGTTGTTTGACTAAGTACTTTGATTGCTAGTTTTTGTAATTTAGGAATACAAGTGCTATATGTCATCCACTACTCAGCTGTATAAAATTATTTAAATTAAATTTGAATGTGCCATACAATTAAATAATATAAATAAATTAAAATTATTTAATTTACTATTTACTTGGATTCATTTGCTTCTAAGCTCTTTGTGCCTGTAGAGTATCAAATGTTTCATGCTTATCTTGAAATAATAACTACATCGATTGAAAATACAATAATAAATGAATAAATAAAAAATAATTCAATTTTTAATACATAAAATAAATGTTAAATTTAAAAAATAGTATTAAATACTAACTTGATTAATCATTCTGATTTGAGTATCTATCAAAGGTTCTAATCTTTTAATAACTGCTTTTATGCCTTCAAATGTTTCTTTAAATACATTTGCAGAATGTTGCACTCCAAATTGAAATTATGGATTTAGATAGTAACCTAAACATAATTCATAACAATATTATATTAAAATAATGAAAAATAAATATGTAAGCAATTTAAGTATAAAAAATAAACATATTTTTTAAATACCATCTATATTCTTGATTTACTTACCAGTTAAATGTAAGTTAGAGTGCATGAAACTCCATCTATTGTCAATAACTTTTCATATTCAGTAGAATAATGACAATTTTGCTGAATTGCTTATTTAGCTCTATCCATAGCCTTGTAAATAAAGTCCATTGTTGGTTTTTCATCACCATCCATAAGGCATAACACTTTTACCAAAGGCTCATAAACTTTTATTATATCGCTTGCTTTTTTCCAAAAATCTTTTTGTAAAATGATTTTTTTGGCTTAATAAGCAAGTCATGATTTTTGTTATCCCCATTTTGATTCTTTAAATTCCTATATATTCATCAATAATTTTTAGAGTAATATATTTTAAATTAATATTTTAAACAATGATATCATAAAAATATGCTATATTTAAATAGTTATACTAATTACTAAGTACTAACCTTTGAATTGAACATCTCTTTCAAACCTTGCTTTTGCCTCGTTATTTCTTCTAACTGTATGAATTGAATGGCAAATCAAGTAAGAGCAGGATGGAGTATTTGCTTTCCTTATGTATATTTCTTCATTAAATTAAAAGTCCAAATGTGATTGTATATAAAACAAGTCACTTTCTTTGCATAATCTAAAACCTTTGCCACATTTCTTTTTTTACAAATATCTTTAAGGTACAAGTCTAAACAATGAGCTAAATATGCTGTCCAATATAAATGTTTTCTCTTCTCTATTAATCTTTTTCCTATGGCCTTAAGTGTTGCCTCATTATCAGTGACTATTTGAACAATGTATTTTTCCCCAATTTCTTCCACAACTTCATCTAATAATTTGTAGTAAAAATTTGTATCTCTACTACGAACACTTGAGACATCTACAGATTTCTAAAAAATGATCTCTTTATTATAGTAAACAAGAAAATTAATGATATGCATTTGATTCAAACAATTGGTCCAACCATCACACATCAAAGTGACACCCAATTCATTCGAATGAGCTTTTAATCCATTAACCCATTCATGAACTTGTTGATACTCAGACTCTAAATACACATATGAGATCTCATAAGGTGTTGAAAGTTTTACTTGTTGGCCAACTTCTGCTGCTGCAAAAATCAAATTATGCAACCATGGAGAATTTGCTAACTGAAAAAGAAGTCGATCATATATAAAAAATTTTGATATTGATTCACCCATCTTTCTTCTTAATGTTTTTAAAAATGAATCACTTACTTTTGGTTGCCTTGAGCTCTTACTTCTAACCAATTTAGGTATAGCCCTCCTTAATGAAAATTTAGACTCATTTGGAGTTGATTTTCTTATTCTTTCTTTAAAATATTCAACAACTGAGCCATGAGAGCTTTGTCCCTCTTCATATATATTCCTCCAACCATTAGTTCTTTGTTTGAATTCTTGTATTCTTTGCCACTCATATTGTGAATTGATACTATCTCGCATGACTTGTCTAGTAGTGATGTCTTTATCAATAAATCTTTCATAATCATTTTTCCCCTCTTAACCGTGATAAAAATTCATTTTTGCTCCTTTTGTTGTCAGCTTTTTTTTTTATTTGCTTTCTTGAAATAGTTTCATTATACTTTATCTTACTATACCTATTAATAATATAGTTAAAAAAAAAGAGAAAATTTGTTGCACATGCTTATGTAATTTTATAATTTTTATTGAGAAATTAACAATAATATTTTTAAAGGCATTATAAAAACATAACATACCAATAACATTAGGGCATGGTGCAACATTGCCAGTTTTATGAGCAATGTGTTCCTTGAAACATTTATTCCTCATTTTATAACTTTACCACAAAGTTTATATGAAACATTTCCTCTTGTATTTGGTACAGGTGTTTCAAAATGCCAACCTATATCATCACTTGGAGGTCCTATACTCATTTATTTGAGAACTCTTCATGTGGTGGCATACTTGCTATTTATATAAAAACAAAATAAACTTATATTTAGAAATATTAATATTACTTATTACATCATTAAAAATTGAATTTATGCTAAATTTTTTAATTTTTAGTTTTTAATCTTAAGAATATTATTAAACAACTTAATCTTTTTGATATACTAATTGATAGAAATTTTTTTATCACAAATAATTTTGAATAATTATATAATAAATATAATCTTCAATAATTACACAAAAATAACAAGAATTAATCTAATATCAAAAGAATTGACAACAATATAAATATCAAAACAACAAAAAAATTTATTAAATTTCAGATACAAAATTATAAATTAATATATAACACAATCAAAATATAATATTTAATTTTAAATAATTTTCATCTAACTTATACAAAAAAAATTATAAAAAATTTTCATCTAAAATCTCTATATATATCATATTAAATTATCAATCCCTTAATTTTTTAATTATAAATATTTAATCCCTCTAATTAGATTTTATCTAAAAAATTTTTAAAAATTAATTACAAAATTAAATAAAAAATTCATCCCCCACCCTTCCAATGGCTCTACCCCCCACTTAATCCCACCCCACCCAATCCCCCAACCACCTGCGTCCCTCAATATCCCCCAATTTTGTCTAATCCCAATAGACCCAAGCACCCAATGGCTCGTTCTCTTTTGTTCGTCTTCTTCATGTTTCTGGAGCTTGGCCTTTGAGAATCTTTTTCTTCTTTCCTTTTTTTTTTTATCTCTCATTTTCTTTCGTATCCCTTCATCACTATCACTTGCCTAGTGCCTACAAAATACTTCTTTTCTCTCTCTCAAACTCTCACAAAAATAGACATCATTTTACAAAAATTTTGCAAAAAAAAAAAAGGTAATTTAACTTTCTTTTCTTACCTTCTTTGATCTTGAATGTTGATTGAGAACTTGATATTGATTTGAATTTGGGTAATTTACGGATTGAGCTAGGGTTGCTGTCGAAGTGCCGATTGAATGGTTGATAAATAATTTATCTGTTTTCTAACTTGATTTTAGATTGATTTTGATACTGAGGACCTGAGACTCTGAGTTTTATTTTTTTCTTTTGCTTTTACTTTTATTTTTGCAGACTTATTGCTTTATTCTGACAGTGTTGAAATTTTATTTTTTTCTTGAATTATTGATCCTGAGTAGGAAAACAAGAATAGTTGCAATAACGGTTCGTTATTACCGTTATTTTCCGTTACACAGTTATTTTGCGGCCATTAGGCACCGTTTTAACTGTGAATGAATTTCTCAACCATATTTCCTCTAATAGCGGTAACGGGTGGTGGTGCTACCACAATTTTGCGGCCGCTATTCCTCTATTAAATCGCTATTTGAATCTTAGAACATAACCTTCCAAGATAGGTTGTGAATGTGCTGATGTAGTTAGATGTGGCGTTGAATTTCACCTAGCCAAACTAAGATGTAAACTTTGCTATTTGTCCTTGGGAAGGAGCATTCACATGATCCCACCAAGGCACGGTAACTGGGCATTCTGTGAAAAGGTGAGTTAGTGTTTCTTCACCTATGTGGCAAAGGGGGCATTGCTCATCAATATCCATCCTCTTCCTCTTAGAAAGGTCTTAGTTGGTAAAATCTGGCACATGACTTCCTATAGAAAGAAGCGTAGCTTGGGGTAGATATTTAGCTTCTATATCCACATCCACTTTTCTTTCTTCTTCATAGTCACTTGAGATTTATCATTTGTAGCCAGCTTGTATGCACTGCTTAGTGTGAAGTGTCCTGTTTTTGAGTAGTTCCAACAGAGGATATCTTCTGCACGCTTTCGGATGGAGTACAGAACACTTAGCAAAGAGTTAAGAAGCTCTTCAAGAAAGTGGAAGGAAACCTTGAGTTAGTCTGTGCAATCCCAGTCATCTTTAACTTTCTTTATAGTAAGCTTCTCTTCATCTTTTTCGAGCGGTCCTTCGATGAGTTATCTCATACCACCTTGGCTGGTCCAATTGTCAAACCAAAATTTTGTTTTGCTGCCATCGTGTATGACCTATCTTATTCCTTTTTCAATCAAGTGTTGGCATTTTCTTATGGATTTCCACATCACAGACGTAGTAGAGCTGTTGGAGTTTTTTTTGTCAAGGTATTTATTTGCCAGCACTCTAACCAAAAGTTTAGTTTGTTGGTTGATCATTCTCCAACATAGCTTCGTGAGCAAAGCTTGATTTCGGGGTTGACTTCTTCTTAAACCATGGCCACCCTCTTCTTTGGGTTTTGTTACCTCACTCCATCTAATTCTATGCAGTCTTTTGTTACTTTCGCTCCCTCCCCATGTGAAGTTTCTGTTGATTTTGTCAAGCTCCACCTGTTGGAAGGGCTCTGCACTACATGAAATAAGTCAGGATGGCCGCCATGGTCGATTGAAAGAGGATGATACGGCCAACTGGAGACAGTAAGTTTGCTTTCCATCTTGCAAGTTTGCCTCGACCTTTCCCAGGATGAAGTTGAAGTCCTAATTTCTGGTTTTTTGGTTGCGGATGGGGAAGCCCAAATATTTATGCTTTCGATGCTTAGTGTATTGCTAATCCAGTTCTTCACCTCATCTTTTGTATTTTTGGAGAATAATATGCGTGATTTGGCATTATTAACCTTTTGTCTTCATTCTTGCACGAACTTTCCAAGGATTTCTCTAATTATGCTATTGTCTTCTTATTAGTCCTAACAAATAGGATGACATCGTCCGCAAAGAATAGGTGAGATAGCTCTAGGCCTCTTGTAGAAGTCTTAACTGGGTACCATTTTCTGTCTTCATAAGCTCGTTGAATTATCAAGCTGAGGTACTCCATGCATAGGATAAACAAATAGGGGGATAAAAGGTCCCTTTGTCGTATGCCTCTAGAGCGATTAAATTCAGTCAACTTCCCTCAAATAAAAAAGATGGTCATACTAGAGGTGGATAAGTGGTCCCTGATTAATGAAATCCACTTCTCAGGGAAGTTGAAGTAGATTAACACTTTTCTAATAAAGCCCCATTCCGTACGGTCGTATGCTTTCTCAAGGTCCAGTTTGAGGATCATGCTACCATGCTTCCCTTTCTTAGTCTTCATAGAGTGTATCATCTCTTGGATAATGATCACGTTTGCGATGGGTTGTCTACCCAGGATGAAGCTTCTTGGAGGGGTGAAATAAGCTTATTCAGAAATGGTCTCATCCTTTGGATCATGATCTTGGTAATCACCTTGTAAGTGGTGTTAAGGAGACTTATAAGGCAGAGCTGATCGACGTTTGTTGGTGATTGAGTTTTAGGGACCAAGGTAATTAAGGTCTCATTAAGACCATCCTATAGCTTACCCCTATTAAAAACATCTTGGTATGTTTTACTAATTTTTCCTTCACATTTTCCCAGAATTTTTGGTACAAAAAAGGATGGAATCCATCTGGTCTCCGTGCCTTGAAAGGTTTCAATGACTAAAGAGCTTTTTTAATGTCAACCTCAAAAATTTGAGCTCAAAGGTTTCTTTTATCTTCCTCTGAAAGGGTCAACCATTTGACATCTTCAAGGTTCACCGAGAAAGGTTCACGGGATCTGTCCAATTGGAAAAGTGCCCTGAAGTGTTCCAAAATCAAATCATCGAGACTTTCATTGTTCGTGGTCTAATTACCATTTGCGTCAAAGGGGCCCCCAATTTTATTCCTATATCGTTGCACCGGCGTGGTTAAATGAAAGAATCTTGTGTTTCTCTCTTCCTCGATCATCCAGTTTATCCTCGATTTTAAAGCCCAGAGCAATTCTTCTTATTTGTCCCATAAGCGATCTTTGGAGTGTTAACAGGTAGTCATTTGGGTTTTCTGCCAAAGTTTGTTTGATTCCCTTAAGCCAAGCCTTAATTCTCATTTTCTTGATGAAGACATTCCCAAAAGCTTCCTTGTTCCAGACTTTGAAAGTGTCCGTAAATGCTTGGGTAGTTCTATAAAGAGATAGTTCATTTGAAGACCAATGAGCTTTCACAACATTTTTGAAATCTGGGTGATCTACGTACATTCTTTGGAATCGAAATGGTTTGTTCTCCACTGCTTGCCTTGGCCCTTTTAGAGAGATAAGGATTGGTGCATGGTCCGATCTCACTTTTTCCAGGTGAACAACGTCCACATCCAGGTATAATAGTCTCCACGTAGGATTAACGAGGGCATAATCTATTCTCTCATGGATCAAATGTCGTATGTTTCTCAAATTCGACCAAGTAAATTTGTTTCCTTTATAATCGACGTCGAATAGGCTGCATGCATTCAAGCATGCATGTAATTTATGTATCCTATTATTCATCACAGGCTTACCACCTTTTTTATCATCTGAAGATAGGATTTCTTTGAAGTCCCTCGTCATAAGCCAAAGAAGGCTGTACTTGGATGCTACAGTTCTAAGATTGTCCCATAAAAGTTTTCTTTTTTTATATCTAGGGCTAGCATAGATAGCAGAGAAAAACCAAAGAGATTTTGAAGATGTACCTTAACAGTGGCATGGATCTCCTGCTCGGTTTGGCATATCTCCTACACTGTAACCAGATTAAATCTTCACAGCATCCAGATCCCACCCTGGTAACCAATTGTTTCAGTGTCCTTCCATGCATTGAATAGTAGTCTGTCAATGATATCGCGAACGTCTCTACCCCTCGCTCTAGTCTCCGTTATAACCATGATCTGTGGTCGATGCACACTGACCATATCTCTAACTATCCTGATAAAGTCTGGGTGGCGAGCCCCACAAAAATTCCACACTATTAGCGACATGGGGTCAATGAGGGTTGGTGTTTTAATTCCAGAACAACTTTGTGTTCCATTCTACTCCAGCAGTCTATCCCTCTTTCGATCTTACTTCCATTTTGTGGAGGAGAGTCTCCAGTCCTTGTACCATCAGAGAGCTCACCTAGATCTCACAATGGTGCATGGTTTTGTCCACCGTGATTTTCAGGGCAGTAGTTTGCATGTTTCTCATATGTATCTCTAGGCTCCTCTCTGCCAGCAGGGATACTGGTATTTCCATGATCCATTATGGAAATTGTAGGGAGTTCGATCCCATTAAACTGTGTGAAGGCTGGGCTTGCTCGAAATAATTGGAATTTTGGTGCAGGAATGGGAATACTTGGGGCGGTGTGATTAATAGTGGGGGGGGGGGGGGGGGTCCACAGTCTCATGGGAAGTTGTCTCCATGTTTCCTGTATCCCTCACATGGAATCTCCTCTCCCTGGGAGAATGGATATACGGAATCTTCCCTTGTCCTTATTTCGCTTAGTGCTTGTCTTAGAGGGTCGTGGATTTCCCTCAGAAAAGCCAAATGAGATGTTGATGAAGTATGAGGGGACCTTTTTCTATGTGCTTCTTGCATTTTCTCCCTTCTCAACTTTCTGTTCATGCATATCCTCATCCTTTGGCTTGCGTTGAGGCCCCTGAATTCCGGTTTGTGAAGCTGACTCTGGTTCCACTTCGAAGACATTTTCTTTTGTCCTGTATTTTTCTTGGTTGCTCTCTGTTACGATGGATTTAAATGGGCGCCAATTGTTAGCCATTTCATTTTGAACAAGTTTACATAGAGTCATATCAGACTACATAGGCATTGATGAAGGGAACGCTACTTGCATGGAAATGGAATAACTTTTTTTTGGGTCCATCTTTGACGTACTCTCTTTCTTACTCTGTGTGGGAAGCATAATATTTTTGTCCCGTAAGTCATTACTACTCTTCCCTTTCCTGTGTAAAGAAGGGTCATTCTATTTCCATTCAGGTTTTTTTGCTTTAGCTTCATCCCCCAAATGTGAATTTGTCATCGGTAACTTGCCCTTTTGCCTTTTGCTTAAGTAGTCATCCTTTTTCTGATAAACATTTCTTTTCTCGTTTACTGTTTTCTATTGATTTCTTGACAGCATATCTTTCCTTTGTCGGTGAGGATTTGAAATGTTGCTTTTATTGCTCTTAACCCTCTTTCGTGAAATTTTTGTCTCTCATCCAAGGTTGCTGTATCTGTTATCTATTTCGATTTTCTTCTTTCGACTAGCATCCATGGTCCATAGCCATCTAGGTGATCTTCTTTGTCATATAGTGTGTTCACCTCTCCTGCTTGCTTAGAGGTTCCCTTTGTTTCTTCCTGGTTTTGAGCATTCATGGCTGGTAAAGGTAGCTCAGGACAGAACACTTTGCTATGTTCAATCTTGCCACAATTAAAGCATAACATTCCTACTCCCTCATAAATAATAGACTGCTTTCTTCCTTCAACATTTATAAATTCCTTTAGTGGCTTATCAAGATTCACTTGAACACAAAGTCTGGCAAAGTTGCCCCTCTCCTCAGCAAGAGTATGACTCTCCACTCTAAGTAGACCCCCAATGCTTCTCCTTGTTTTAGATAAGATACTTACGTCATAGTACTCAATGGGTAGCTCAGGAAGTCTAACCCAAACTGCAACTGAGGAAAAGGATGCCTTGGTGTCCGTTTCCTGATTGTCAGGAAGTGACCCCCCATAAACCTTGGCCCCTCCTTAATAACATAGTCAAAATCACTTGGGCTCTGAAATTTAATGAGAAAATAATCACTTCCAAGATCGATAGTTCGGAACTTACCTTGGATTTTCCACGGTTTAGTTTGAATACCGGGTATTTGTAACCTACTTTCTTTCCAAAAACTATTATTAATTTCCCAAACCCCATTGACCTTTTCTATATAAAGGATGAGGATTTTTAAGTCTTTATTAAGCTCGAGCAATTGGCAAAATTTCTCTTTGTGGGCTAAGCTATTACATAGAACATGCTTTTATCATGGAGATGCTTCTTGATAGCAAAAAATTTCTTGAAAAAAAGGACAAAAAAAAGAAGACCTAATTCTCTACAAAGAATAATAAATCCTATTATGTACCTAAAAACATTTAAGACAAGTTGTGTGATAGTTAAATTATAATATAAAAAAAGTTCAATAATAAAAAAATGTAAAGAAAATTTAAGGCCAACCACTATAAAGTCCTAGTACACCCAAATCTTATCGGACTCTTATCCTCTAAGGTCAGCATCATTGCATTATACCCCTCTTCGAGAAAATCAAATTTAATTTTCACTGCAGAGACATGATGATTAGAGTACAAGTTAGGGCAGTCCTCGAGATTAGCCTGACCTTTAAGCTCTTCATCACCTTATTAAAGGTTATGCTTAGGGAGTTAAGGATGTAGAAGGGGCAAAGTCTCTATCATCATTGTTGTTAGCAACCTTTGCCTCTTCCTTACCTTCATGCTTCTCTTCAACTTGGCCGAACCCCTCAGCCTACTCAGAATTCTAAGTCTATATAGCCTTAGAAACCTCATCGCCAGTTGCTCAGCTTTTAAATATTAAGTAGGCCTCTAAGCTTGAGTAAAAGCTGGGACATCTATTATGTTGGAGGGAAAAAAAGATAAAGAGGAGTCAAAAAACTTTTCAAACTCAAAAGATGAGCCAGAGCTAGACTCTAAGCTTAGATTAGTGAAAGGTCGAGAAAGAAAAGGTTTGGATTGTTTGGAAGGGGAGTAAAGGAAGTAGAAATAAGGTTAGACGGAGGAGCCGTATTGACTATGGTGATAGGGATTAAAACGTTTTGCAGGACAGAATCAATTGCGGCCAAAAGCTCATCCATCCCATGATAGATCCTTTTCACTTTACCCAGGCATTGCCTTGGATCTATTTTTGGCCCTCGACAGACATTATATTTAACCAGTAGGTAGCTCAACAGTAGTCCTTTCCTATAATGATAGAAGGAGATTCATCATCTAAAAGGAAAGCTTCTTGGCCAAGCTAACTTCCCTTTTGTTAGTCTTGAATTGATCATTATTTTGAAATGACAAAACATTAAAGCTAAATAAACTTGATCAAGATTTTGAAAAAGATTTATTTAGTACATGTTCTTAAGTTTTATATTTTGGTACTAAATAAATAATATGATTTCAAAGTTTAAACAAACCTTTCTTGATGTCATATTTCTCAAACCAAATCTACTTTTAAAGATTATTTATTTGAGCTTAAATGAAAGTCCAATTGTTGTTTTTAAAGTGAACTTATTCATTTTGGACTTAATACAATTTTGATAATATTGGTTTTGGGAAATAGATTAAGTTAGGAAAGTTGTTTTTACAAGAACAAAGTTTTCCAACATTGAACTTATTTTATTTTTTTGTATAAATTCACAACGTTTTAATCCTTGAATTTTATATGGTTGGAAAGCTCTTTGAGTCTCTTTCTAATGGATCAAACAAAATGAAAATCCAAATTTTTTAAGAAAAGATTTTGAATTTTTACTAGACACACTGTAGTTATCCAGAAAACTGCACAAGGGGTAGATTTAAAAATTCACTATAATTCTTATACAGTGAATTAGGTGATGAAACTTAATATAAATTGAAAGCCCTTTAAGTCTAGTTTCTAAATCTTCAAACAGTTTGTGATTTAGATTTGTATAACTCAAGTTATGATCAAATTAGTGAGTAGAGTACAGAACGGGAAACAACCACCAGCTTGGACAGGATCGATCCCCTCTAGAAGGGATCGATTGCTTCCTCAAATAGAATGCCCCCAAAGCTGAAAATCCAGAAAAGGGATCGATCCCCCCACATAGGAGATCAATCACCTAAGGAAGGGATCGATCCCCTCAAGGAAGGGATCAATCGGGTAAGGCTTTTCAAGCACAAAATCGTGCTTAAACCAACACGAACCAATCGATCCCCTCAAGAAGGGATTGATCGATTCTAGGCATGAAGACCTCCAACTGCTACTTTTTCATTATTCCAACGAGCATTTCTTCACTCCAAGCTTCCTCAATGGATAGTTTCTCAATTTCTCTATAAATTGGGTACTCCAACACACCAAGGAGCAAGAGGAAACAAGAGAAAACAAGAGGAATCAAGATGAATCAAGAGAACAAGAGGTAACAAGCAATATTTTCTTTTTCTCAAATAATCAAGAGTTTTTAAAGCTTCAAAGTCTATATCCTTGCATTCATTGTATCCAAATTATCTTTTTGTTATTCATTCATCTTCATCTTACCTATACCTTTGTGTACTTCAAATTAGCAAATACCCAACCTTTGAGAGGTTCTTAGAGTTTGCCAAACACTTGAATTTTGTATTGTGTGATTGTAAGCTTAAGGGGGAGGATAACCCTTAAGAGTACATTGTGTTGAGTTTGTAAAGCTTGGAGAAGCTTGTTTATAATCTTCAACACATAGTGGATTTGAGCCTTCGTGTGGATAACCAAGAGAGAAGACATATGTGCCTTGTGGAGAAAGACCGGATCTTTATAAATCATTGTGTTTGATTTCTGTATCCCTATCTCCTTATAATTTATTGTTGTCCATATTTGATTTTAAGTTCATTGATTGTTATTACCTTTATTATATTTTCATCAAAAGAGCTTATTGTCTTAATTTTCATTCAACTATATTGAAATCATTATTTAGGAAGAATTTAGAGAGATCTAATTCACCCCCTATTGGATCGCCATCTAACCTATAAAGTTAACACCTTTAGTTCTACCTTAAATTGTTAGACATACTAGAATTAGAAAACATAATGAAAAAAAAAAAAGAAAAACATACCAAAGAGTTTTGAAAAGAAAGTTGGATGAAAGAAGGCTAGAAATTTTTGAGATTAATAAGAACTGGTTGGTTAAAAAGCTAAAAGTCTATGTATTGAGAAAATAGGACCCTAAAAGTCCCCTTATATAGCCAAATCCCAAATAAAACGGATGTCCCAAATTAAGCCATGTCACCATAATGGTTATCGAAGATGACTCTTTAACTTCTTAGCCCTAATTCAAAGAACTACCAAAATTTCACTTTCCTCAATTTATGCAAATTCAAAGGAATCTGTATAAAGGCATGTCGGTTCTCCAACTATGCAGAACCCTTTATGCAAAATCCCCTAATATCACATTAGTTGTACACATAATGTCATGTTAAACTTGTTGTGATTCACTATAGGAAGTTCACAAGTGCCACATCAATTACAAACATAATAACATTGCGGATATGCTATGCACACACCACGAACATCACGTGAGTCATCTCAACCAAGCATACATCGGCTATACCATTTCAACTCGAATAATGACACCACTTCATTTGCGTTAACATAGCCATATGATTAACTTGACGAATTGAGGTTAGGACAGTCATTAAAACACCTTGTCTAAATGACACCACAAAGCTCTAAAAGAAACCCATGTTCAAATTGTAACTTGATCTAAATGATAACAAATCAGCCAACCTTATCTTTGCTAATCTAATACCTCAAACTACTCGGTAGGGGGATAAAATGTAAAGGACATTTTAGTGTCCAAAGGGCAAAATGGACTTTTTTCTCCAGAATATAAGTCAGCTGATAAGCAAAGGGTAATCTGATCATTTTGATCAAGTTAACGTGTTGGATCGACCTAAAATCCCAGAGTCCATGTCAGCTCAACCACCTTAGTAGCATACCAGTTAACACTTGAGGATATTTACTTGTCATCCCCTGAGTGGACAGTTAACTGCCATTCTAGCTTGGGTCTACGAGGTTAGCCTTAGTCCCCCTATGCTAACCTTAGGCTACTTAGGCCCAAGATCCCTATCACACAAGTATAAATAGCCATCTAGGTATTTCTAAATCAAGTAGAACTCTGAACCTTCAAGCCTTTATTTCACCTTATTCTCTCTTTCCCTTTTCTAGACCAAACTTTGACTTTAGCATTGAGTACAAACATCAAAAAAAACTTTTGGCCTTTATCATTGACTTATCTCTTTTTTTTGTGTTTTCAAAGTTTCACCATCGCGAACAGCTTGACACTAACATCTTCATTTACATGAGTATTATGTCTCATAATTTTTCTTCACACAATTTTAATGGAAAAAGTTGACACTTTAAATAATTTGATATTTTTTAAGTGAAAGCGATATATGTGTAGACACCCAATTTGGTCCAAGTCTGAATCAATTGGGCCTGGTCCAAATGGGTAAGCCTATTTCAGTTTGTTTTATTTAATATTTTATTCTATATTTTGTATTTTGTATTTTTTGTATTTATTTTTTATTTATTATTACTATTTATTAATATATATTTTTATTATTATTACTTATCTGTTTATATATCTGTTATTATTATTATTATTATATATCTATTATTATTATTATTGTTTATCTATTAATTAATATATTATCTTTATTTATTTATTTATTTATTTTTCTTTTCTTTCTTTTCTTCCTTCCTTTTTCTGCTCACCCGATTGAAATTGGGATTAGGATAAAAGCTGAAGTTGTACAGTGAATTTGGGGATTCAATCAGAGTCCAGATTGGATTCAAGGATTGAATCCCAATCCAAGAGGGAATTTGGATTGATCAGAAACTCTTCTGATCAATCCCTATAAATAGGTGCTGGAATAGAACAGAAGACATTGACAAAGAGAGAGAGTGAAAAGAAAAGGGAAAAAGTCGTTCAGAAAGGTCAGAAACAATTTCAAGATTTTTTAGAGAATTTTAGGTGATTTTTTTTCTGAAATTTTGAAAAATTTTCAGATTTCGGTTGAATTTTCTGGTCAAGTTTGAATTTTTTGGCCAAATTTAAGTTTTTCGACCAGTTACCCAGTTTTCAGTAACTATTTTCAGAAATCGACCAACTTTTCGATGAACTTTCGGTGAAAAACTCAGATTTCGATGATATTTCTAGAATCCGACGAGATTCAACCGGAGTTTTTCGTTGGTTTAGAGAGAAGGAGGAGAAAAGAAAGGGAAGAGAAAGAGAGAGGAGGAGAGATCTATTGAAAAACAGAGGGGATAGCCTTTTATACTTGCTAAAATCGACGTCGTTTTGGTGTTATTGTTCCTAGAGGATCCGCGCGTTTTGAAATCGGGCGACCCGACCCGAGCGTTGACCCGAGTGTGACCCGAGTGCTATCTGACCCCTGGAGTCGGGTCGAACCGAGCCGACGCCCCCGAGCCATGTATTCGAGCCGTCTTTTCTTCCTCAAGCTGAGTCGAGCCGCTAAGTCGAGCCATTCCAAGGTTTTTTCTTCATTATTTATTTATTATTTATTATTATTATTATTATTATTATTATTATTATTATTATTATTATTATTATTTATTGATTAGATTAGAATTATTTAGTATTTCTTATTTTATTTTATTTTTATTTTTATTTTTATTTTTATTTTCTTTAAATAAAATTAAAAAATATATATTTTTAAGGAAAAGTTGAAAGTATCAATTTTCCTTGAAAATAAGTTTTCTAAAAAATATTTTTAAGGAAAAGTTGAAAGTATCAATTTTCCTTAAAAATAAGTTTCTAAAAAATATTTTGGAAAAAAGTTAAAAGTATCAATTTTTCTTGTACAAAAGCAATGAATTTTTGAAGAGAAAAGGATTTATATTTAAATCTGAATCATTTTTTTATTATTTTTTTTTGTTTTCTTGAATTTTTTTTAACGTCAAATAATCCGACGATGGAGCCTCTGCAAGTGAAACAATAGTTTTCTTGCATACTCTTGAGGTGAGGAAATTTTTTCAATTTTTTGCTAAAAGTATTAGAGTCAATTGAAAATAATTTCTAATAATTAATTACTTGATAAATTTTAAGGCTTATTGGATAACACAAAATTAAGCTGGTACCATCTTTTGATAGGCATTGTAAGGGTGCTATAATCTTTCTCACACGTAACTGAACTCCTAAACCCTGTTCTAGTTAGTAGACCCGAACCTATTCTTTTAGGGACCTTTAAGCTTAGGTGTTCCTTGAAAGGATAGATTCCTTAGGTGGCCAATCGCACCTAGATAAAAAAGATTGGTGGTAACTCCTTTAAGTCAATATTTAGCAATAGATCCCTGGATCTAGACGTTATGACAGCTTGACGACTCCACTGGGGACATCTGAGAGTCAGGCCAGCAAATAAATTTGTGTTATCTAAAACCCTAATAAAATTAAACCTTTTGTGTAAATTCTTTTATTCATTCATGTTTATTTACTTTATTAATTATGTCATTCATATGCATATGCATAACATGAGCTCTTTGGGTAAAGTTAAACCCAGCTAAGTGCATCTTTGGGGTAAAGTCAGGGAAGTTACTAGGCTTTGTGGTCAATGAAAAAGGAATTGAAGTCGATCCAGACAAGATACGGGCCATTCAAAATTTGTCACTTTCGAGTACACCAAAAGAAGTTCGAGGTTTTTTGGGAATATTGAATTACATTTCTTGGTTTATCTCTCAGCTTACCTACAAATGTGATCCCATATTTAAGCTTCTCCATAAGAATAATCCTAAAAAATGGAATGAGAAATGTCAAGTGGCTTTTGATAAAATTAAGCAATACTTATCAAACCTTCTAGTGTTCGTGCCACCTGTTCCAGAGAAACCTTTAATTTTATACTTGACAGTGTGTGAAAATTTAATGGGATGTGTGCTAGGGCAACAAGATGAGTTTAACCGAAAGGAGAGAGCTATTTACTATTTGAGTAAAAAGTTCACAGAATATGAATCCAAGTATTTCTCATTGGAGAAAATGTGTTGTGCATTAGCGTGAACTACCAAAAGACTCAGACAGTATATGCTCTATCATACCACATGGCTCATAGTAAAACTGGATCTAATTAAATACATCTTCGAGAAGCTTTCTTTGTCTGAAAAATTGCTAGATGGCAAGTAATGCTCTTGGAATATGACATTATATATATGAGCCAAAAGGTAATAAAAGGGGGTGCTATAACGAAATTCCTTACAGATTGTGCTACTGAAGAATATGAACCAATAAGGTTGGAATTTCTTGATGAAGATCTAATGACTATTTTCCAACTAGAAAAGGGGAAGCATGAAGAAAAATGTTGGAGAATGTATTTTGATGGAGCTGCCAATGCCTTGGGGCATGGAATTGAGGTGATTCTGATCTCTCCAAAAGAACAATACTGCATTGTAACAGTGAAGTTAAATTTCAATTGCACAAATAACATCACTGAATATGAGGCATGTGTCATGAGCCTATAAGCTGCTATAGATAGAAGAGTGAAAGCATTAAAAGTGTTTGGGGACTCAGCTCTAGTTTTATATCAGTTGAAAGGAGAATGAAAGATGAGAGATTCAAAACTCGTTTCATATCATAAGTATATTTTAAAGATGATAAAGTAATTTGAAGATATCCAGTTTGATCATTTACCTCGAAAAGAGAATCTAATTATCGATGCCTTGGCTATTCTGGCCGTAATGATTCGAATTAATGATAATACTGACATTCAACCCATCAAGCTAGATGTTAAGGATATACCAGTTCATTGCTCCAATGTAGAAGATGAGAAAGATGGGAAACCCTGGTATTATGATATCTTACAATATATTAAGGATCAGTAATACCCAATTCAAGCAACAGAAAATGATAAAAAGGTCATCCGAAGATTGGCTATGAGCTTTTTCTTGGATGGGGATGTTCTATATAAAAGAAGTCGTGATCAAGTATTACTAAAATGCATAAGTAAGGCTGAAGCAAGAAAAATCATTGAAGAGGTACATGATAGAATATGTGAGACACATGCCAATGGACATATGATGGTGAGACAAATCATGAGAGCAGGATACTACTGGTTGACAATGAAGAGTGATTGCATTGACTATGCTCGTAAATGCTAGATATATGCTGATAAGATCCATGTTTTGCCATCTGTTTTACATGTTATGACACCACCTTGGCCATTTTCAATGTAGGGCGTGGATGTCATTGGTTCTATCACCCCAAAGGCTTCTAACGGACATAGATTTATTTTTATGATGATAAATTACTTCACAAAATGGATGGAGGCAGCATCATATACAAATGTAACACGATCTATGGTTTGCAAGTTCATAAAGAGAGAGATCATCTGTAGATATAAATTTTTGAAGAGAATTATTTCAGATAATGTCAAGAATCTAAATAGTAAGATGATGTAATAAATATGTGCTCAATACAAGATCAAGCATCATAACTCGATACCATATCGTCCGAAAATGAATGGGGCAGTTGAGGCGGCCAATAAGAACATAAAAAGAATTCTTGAGAAGATGACCAAAACTTATAAAGATTGGCATGAGAAGTTACCATTTGCACTTCATGCATATCGAACGTCAGTGTGCACCTCTACTGGGGCAACCCCATTTTTTTTTGTTTATGGGATGAAAGCTGTACTACCAGTAAAAGTGGAGATCCCATCCTTAAGGGTTCTAAAAGAAGTTAAGTTGGAAGAGGCTGAATGAATTCAAGAACACTATGAACAGTTAAATTTCATAGAAGAAAAAGAGATTTACTACATTGTGCCATGGTCAGTTATATCAAAAGAGAATGATGAAAGCTCATGACAAAAAGATTCGACCCCGTTGCTTTCGAGAAGAAGAATTGGTCTTAAAGAGAATCCTCCCAATCCAGCATGACAATAGAGGAAAATGGACTCTGAATTAGGAAGGGCCATATGTGGTGAAACGGGCTTTCTCAGGTGAAGCACTGATACTGACTGAAATTGATGGGAATGATTTACCCCATCTTATAAATTCTGATGCTGTGAAAAAATATTATGCTTGAAAAAAAAAGAAAAACTAAAATGAAAAAATGAAAAAAAAAAAAAAAAGAAAAAAAATGGAAAGAAAAAAAACAAGAAAAGAGAAAGTAAATGAAAAAAAAGACTCAAGGCGAAAACCTTAAAAGGGCAGTTTGAGTCATAAGGGGGTTTATCTAAATTGAAAACCTAAAAAGACAGCTTAGATAAGAAGAATACAGTATCAAATTTAAAAATCCATTGGCATAGAGGCTAGCAAATTCGGAAGAGCTCTAAGTTGTTGAATACATCAAATGGTTGGGTTTTCAGAAAAATCTTGAGATGTGTTTCATAATTATCCGATTGTTCATTTTTGGGCTTTGTCTCCCAATACTTATCCTTGTAATTCTTCTTTGGCCAAAGTTTGTCAATATTTTGCTAATAAAAGACATTCTATTTCACTCTTTGTGTGCCTTTTCTGGTGACTGTTTCTCAATCATTCTTATTCTTTTCTTCTTAATACCCTACAATGGAAGAAATTTGCAAATGCATTCTTACTTTTTGAGATTGAAATAATGATTGATAAATGAATAATGGCATGCAAGATTTTTACATTACATTGAAGAAGTCAAGAGTGATAGAGGTAGAATCGAAATGTTCAGTTCCTAATAAGGACATTGAATTTGAAAAAAGATTTCTTACAGAAAGAATGTGAGAATTAAGCAGAAGAGATGATTGAAAGCTACACTGGCTCGATCTTAGAAGAGCAACGTAATTTGATCTTTGAAGAATCAAGGGTTTGAGACCCAAGAAAAGAGCTTGAGAAACTTGAGTACCACAATTGAATAAGAATCAATTAGCTAACATTTGCATAGCATACATTGAATTTCACACGCATCGCATAGCATATACTACATTTAAGAAAGTATAGTGCATAAATTCCAGAAACAAGGGTATTCCAAAATCCCACATAGAGAAGACAGATGTGAAGACAATTTCAAATTTGAGAAAAAGCTTGTCAAATAAGTTTCTAATTCTTGAAATAGGATATCTCTCGGTATCAGGGTTGATTTGTAAGACCTTTGGGCATAATCTCCTGAAATTCCTTTAAACACGATTTTCAACTCCTTTGGACATGATTGTCAAGGAGCAATTTATTTTTTGAAGTTGTGATGCCTCTGTTTAGAGGAGCAATTTATTTTTCGAAGTTGCGATGCCTCTGTTTAGAGGAGCAATCTATTTTCTAAAGATGTGATACCTCTATTCAGAGGAGCAATTTATTTTTCAAAAGTCGTCGAGCCTCTGACTAGAGGAGCAATTTATTTTCCAAAAGTCGTTGATCCTCTATTTAGAGAAGCTTTGTTTATCTTTTTAAAAGTCGTTGAGCCTCTGTTTAGAGGAGCTTTGTTTATTGTCCAAAATCATTAAGCCTCTGCTTAGAGGAGCCTTCATTTATTCTTCCAAAGTTGTTGAATATCTGTCATTGAGCCTCTACTTAGAGGAGCTTTGATCAAAATTTAAAAAAAAAAGCAAAAAAAAAGTGTCAAGTTGAGTCTTGAATAGGTGTCTACGTCTTTGCACAATTCTTGTTTCACAGAAAATGTTCAAAGAGGGGCAGCTGTAGATATCTAATTTGGTTCAGGCCCGGATCAATTGGGCTTAGTCCAAATGGGTAAGCCCATTTCAGTTTGTTTTATTTTATTTTTTATTCTGTATTTTGTATTTTATTTATTTATTATTTATTTATTATTACTATTTATTAATATATATATTTTTATTATTATTACTTATCTGTTTATATATCTATTATTATTATTGTTTATCTATTAATTAATATATTATATTTATTTATTTATTTTTCTTTTCTTTCTTTTTTTCTTTCCTTTTTCTGCTCACCCGATTGAAATTGGGATTAGGATAAAAGTTGGAGTTCTACCATGAATTTGAGGATTCAATCAGAGTCCAGATTGGATTCAAGGATTGAATTTCAGTCCAAGAGGGAATTTGGATTGATCAGAAACTCTTCTTATCAATCCATATAAATAGGTGCTGGAATAGAACAGAAGACATTGACAGAGAGAGCAAAAAGAGAAGGGAAAAAGCCGTTCAGAAAGGTCAGAAGCAATTTCAAGATTTTTTGAAGAATTTTAGGTGAATTTTTTTCTGGAAATTTCTGAAAAATTTCCAGATTTCGATTGAATTTTTTGACCAAGTTTGAGTTTTTCGACCAGTTACCCAATTTTCGGTAACTATTTTCAAAAACGATCAACTTTTCGGTGAACTTCCTACGAAAAACCTAGATTTCGGTGATATTTTTCAGAATCCGATGAGATTCAACTGAAGTTCTTCGTTGGTTTAGAGAGAGGAAGGAGAAAAGGAAATGAAGAGAGAGAGAGAGAGGATGAGAGATCTGCTGAAAAATAGAGGGGATAGCCTTTTATACTCGTTGAAAACAACGTCGTTTTGGTGTTACTATTCCCAGAGGATCCGCGCGTTTTGAAATTGGGTGATCCGACCCAAGCGTTGACCCGAGTGTGACCCGAGTGCTATCCGACCCCTAGAGTTGAGCCGAGTCGAGCCGACGCCCCGAGCCGTGTCTTCGAGCTACCCTTTCTTCCTCAAGTCGAGCCGAGCCGAGGTACTAAGCCGAGCCGTTCCAAGGTTTTTTTTTCATTATTTATTTATTTATTTATTATTATTATTATTATCATTATTATTATTATTATTTATTAATTATATTAGAATTATTTAGTATTTCTTATTTTATTTTATTTTATTCTATTTTTTCTTTATTTCTATTTCTATTTTTTATTTTTATTTATATTTTTATTTTCTTTAAATAAAATTAAAAAAATATATTTTTAAGGAAAAGTTGAAAGTATCAATTTTCCTTGAAAATAAGTTTTCTAAAATATATTTTTGAGGAAAAGTTAAAAGTATCAATTTTCCTTAAAAATAAGTTTCTAAAAAATATTTTGAGAAAAAGTTAAAAGTATCAATTTTTTTGTACAAAAGTGATGAATTTTTGAAGAGGAAAGGATTTATATTTAATGCTGAATCATTTTTTTATTATTATTTTTTTGTTTTCTTGAATTTTTTTTAACGTCAAATAATCCGATGATGGAGTCTCTGTAAGTAAAACAGTAGTTTCCTTGTATACTCTTGAGGTCAGGAAATTTTCTCAATTTTTTGCTAAAAGTATTAGAGTTAATTGAGAATAATTTCTAATAATTAATTACTTGGTAAAATTTTAAGGTTTATTAGATAACACAAAATTAAGCTAGTATCATCTTTCGATGGGCGTTGTGAGGGTGCTATAACCTTTCTCACACGTAACCAAACTCCCAAACGGTATTTTGGTTAGTAGACCCGAACCTATTCTTTTAGGGACCCTTAAGCTTAGGTGTTCCTTAAAAGGATAGATTCCTTAGGTGGTCAATCGTACTTAGATAAAAAAGATTGGTGATAACTCCTTCAAATCAATGTCTAACGATAGATCCTCGGATCTAAACGTTATGATAACATGCAAGTCTAATTGTTAGATGTTAGAGCAATGATAGACAATTAAAAAGATCAAACTGTCTTATATATTTTTACCTAAATCATATTGTGCTAGTTAAAAGGAATACTATATCCAAGCTATTGAACTTTTTCCCATCCCACTTAATAACACACCATTAAAGAGGCATCTTTAGTGATTTGAGGCCAGTTTGACGAGTAGGCTACCTCCAAAACGTCAAAATTAAAGAGGCTGTCTTGCAATTCTTAAATCATTGAATAAGGACAGCACATGAGAATGCCATCCATCTAGAAACATTATTTATTATATATATCTTGGAAGGATAGATATCGATCTTGCTACGATCATGGTACCATAATTGATTCCGTAAATTCCTAGCCAACTACTCCCTTGAATCACTGGCCATCAGCCTGTAACAATACGACTACTGTTGACCTTTTTATTTTACATACTAAATTCGTGCATGATACATGAAGTACAGTGGCATTGGTAAGTTTACTTTAATATGTAATAGATGCCACTTGAGGGACTTGCACAGGAAATTTCTCGATTTCATCGATCCAAGGATTCTTCTCCGTGGTTGGATTGATTGTTTTCAGTGCACGCCAAACAGCACTGTTGCACTTGAATCCTGATCCGAACGCAATTTGCCATATCCTATCACTCTTCTTGATTCTTCCTTTGGCCTCTGAGTAAGCCAATTCATACCACAAAGAACTGCTTGAAGTATTGCCAAACCTGTAAAGAGTCATCCTGGAAGGCTCCATGTGCCATTGAGTCAGGTCCAAGCTTTTCTCTAACTCATCCAACACACCTCTCCCCCCTGCATGGATGCAAAAATGCTCAAATGCCAACTTAAAATCTGGAATGTATGGCTTTATCTTCATTTTCAAAACTCTTTTCGCCAATAAAGTCGCGAAAAATAGGAGTTGTTCGGACAGGGGAAGAACCAATGGCCCTAGTGTTGTGATATTTGCTTTTAGGGCTTCTCCGGCGACTGCCATGAGGTCTTTTGACAATGTAACACCTACTTTGTTGATTTCATCTTCTTGTTGAAATACACAATTGTAACTCTTATCTTCGGCACCTTTGTGGGTTCGAAGGGTGTGAACAAGTTCATACTTGGAACGACGTCGATCTAATGATCTATTTGATAGAAGAATCGCGGCTCCGCCAACCCGAAATAGGCAATTTGTGACGAGCATCGACCGATTATTGCCGAAATACCAATTGTGCGTGATGTTCTCCGTACTCACCACTAAAGCATATGAGTTGCGATGCACCTAATACATTAATTGATAAATTAAATAAGATTAAAGGATAAAAATACCATTAACTATAATTCAATAATAATTTAAGCTTTTAACATTTTATTACAATCAATCAAGTCCTTAATTTTTTATTTTAACTCAATTGAATTCTTAAATGGATAAAATCTAGTTATGTAATAAAATTTAATTAATTAATCTCTAACTTATAGTCAATTGATCTCTAGATGCATCTTAGAGAGGGACATTGGAAAATAAAAAAAAAAAAAAGAAAAACAAAGAAAAAATTTAATTTTGTTTAATCTTCACATATATCAATTATGTCACATGATAAACTTTCATTTATTTTATTGATGGCATATGAAATTTTATCTTAATTGGCAAAAACATTAGCAATGTTAATTTTTTTTATTTAAATAAGGTTTTAATTGAATGCAAATAAATGATAGAAGAATTAATTGATTGTAATAAAAAAATAAAAATTTGAATAATTTTTTTTAATAGTTCAGGATTTTTTATACCCTTTAACCCTAAAATAATTTTCAGCCTCGTAAGTTTGGGAATTGGAATAATTTTAGAATTCTTAATAAAATTATTATACCATGCCCTTGTAAAGTTCCAAGTGAACCTTATTAAATTCAATGAAACTTCACTTTTTATACACACGCAGCCCATATGACCATCTATAAATTTATATGACTTAATATTGCTTCAAATCTATTTCAAAATAATAATAATAATAATAGAATACTTCAACCATCAAGGTAATTTTTTTATATATTAATGTATGACCTTTGAATAATTTATTAAAGTTTAAAACAAACCAGAAAAAAAACCTAGAACTTATTTCAAATGATTCATGCACTTCACTTAAGAGATGAATCCTTACAAAATCAGTATTATATCCCCAACACTTACAAATTTTCTCTTTCTTCAGTTCTCTTCTAGGTTATATCAGTATTATATCAAGACATAAAAAGAATTTATCAACAATTATTTTGCTAAAATAAGATAAATATCTATTGTGTATCACTATATGTAATAGTAAACTTTCTAAAGGGGCTAATTGCTTAAAAGTGCCATGCAATAGTCCCTCAGAGAGCTTAATTCGGTGCTTGATAAGTGTCAAATACGTAATATCATAGGAAAATTTAAAAAAAGAAAAAGAAAAAAGAAAGGAAAAGCAAAAAATAAATAGGGAAATTGAATTTTTTTTTTAATTTTCTCTCCTATTAATTGCCTTTCATTATTTTTAGAAAGAAATGTTTTAGATGAAAAAGTTACAAAAGGAAAAAGGTAAGGAAAGAAAAGAAAAGAAAAATAAAAAAAAAGTGAGACTTTTTCTTTTGTCTTGATAAATATTTTACATACAAAAATTAAAAATATCAATAGTAAATTATACATGTACATATAATTAAAGTTGCTCTTAGACAACTTCCAATTGAAGTGCACGTTATCTACTCATTAACATGTGGTAACTTATTTATTTATTGCTTTGGGTAGAGAAAAGAAGAGAAAAAAAGGGAAAGAAAATAAAATAAAATAAAGAGAGAAGGAAAGGACAAAAAAATTAAAACATAGAAGTTTTTATTTATTATTATTTATAATAAAAAAAATTTAAAATCTTAAAAATAAAATAATGAATAAAAATATAAAACAGTCATGTAACTTTTTGGTACAATGCTAAATTTTTAATTTCAGTTATTAAGATTCACAACTATAAACTACCAAAACAATAAAAATCATTTCCTCAAAATTTATTATTGGTATATTTTTGTTTCAAAGGATCTTAAAAATAATTTATAAAAAAATTTAAAAAATTATACATTTAATCAAATGATTAATAAAATTTGGAAGAAATGGTTTTGATTTATATTTATTACATAGCATAAAATTTATGATTTACACATCAATTTATAGATTTTATATATCATTATTATATCATATGATATTACCGCATTAACAAAAAAAAAATTTATGTATTTTTTTAGGAGTTGTAAAAATAGCATTCCATTCAATATAAACTATGTTTAATTAGTGAGAAAAACTTAGAAACCTGTAAAAGTTCTTTGGCAAGGTCTATAGAGATGATCCCAGCACTGCAACCCATGCCACCAAGATTATAGGTGAAAATATTCCCTCTAAGCTTGTAGTGATTGACAATGGCAGCCGAAAGCGATGGTGTTGGATTGAACAAACTGCTGTTCACCACGAGAATTCCAATATCTCTTGGTTCCACCCCAGTCTTTTCAAACAGCTCATCGATTGCTCCAAACATAACTGTCTCAGTTTCTTTTCGTGCCTCCGCCATACATTGCTTTCGGGGGATCTGCATCAAGGCTTTAGGAGCATATGTCGTTTGACCAAAACCTGATCTTTCCATGATTTTCTTTTGAAACCTTAAACTTTCTTCAGTGAAGCATTCATTTTTTGCAGACAACTGCATGAAAAGCTCTTTACTCAACATATGATCCTTTTCAGGCTTGAAACATGCGAAATTCACTAGGTAGACATTTCTTGGACGGCCCATGAAGTAAAAGGTAGCCAAGAAAATAGTGGAAACTGACAACAGACATATTGTTACATAACTGAACATAAGGTTTTCACTCAACTGAATGAAATCTTCAACTGTAAATGTTGAAAGATGAGTTAAAATGATGGAAAAGAAGGGCACAACAATGAGGTACAAAGCGTTGGAAACCAAGTAATGGTAACCAAGCTTCACATATTTCAGTCTAACGGAGAGAGAAAAGGTCGATGTTCTTGGTTCAGGAAGAGCTTGAACCAAGATTTGTTCATTCTCTAGGGTTTTTTTCTCTCCATTCATCATTTTTATCATTGGAGAAGTTAACAATGGAGAGTTTGCCATGAGAGACTAAGAAATTAGTAATTTATAGGGAAAATGGCAGGTGGAGGATCAATTTTTTTTAAGAGTATATATTTACAACATATATATATTTTATAAATTCATTAAATTTTTTAACGAAAAAGTGTTCAAAAAAATTTTAGGAATGGTTGTTTTAAAAGTTTTTTAAAATTTTGATTTTTGAATGTCTAAATCAGAACGTGCATCTGTTACCGTGTTTTGGGTTCTTTTCGGTTCCAAGTAGAAACACATTAAAAATGCATCTGCCTTTGACAATGGGTTTGGATATGAAAAGGAATGCGGGGAGTAATTACAACTACCAACTAATGGGCAGAGTACCATTAAATGTTAGTCCAATATTATTTATTCTTCATAGATATTTCCTAAAACTTTACTCGAGGAAAATATTTTTTTATTTGGCAAAAAATATTTATATTTTCCTACCGTAATAACTATTTATTAAACCTGCAAAACGATGATAAGGAAAAAATCAATTTTATTGGAAATCCAAAGAGCTTTTGTATTCTTTAAAATTCAAATTCCGCTATTGTATCATGTGAAGAGCGCTTTTCGTAAGTTTGAGAGGTGCCACTATTTTATGTTTCTTGCAAATTATAAAACTATTTGAACATATATTTTTAAAATTCAAAATTTTAATAATCTTCTTAAAGATCCTGCTCAATTGTTGGTTTGACGGGCCACCCAACGTTCGCATTGGTTTAATCTAATATATATATATATATATATATATATATATATCTAGTAGTATTATGTACTATTTGCGAGGCACTGCTCTGGTTTTCCTAAGATTTTCATAATCTTTTATTTACTAAAAATTTTTATGAATTTTTTATAACTGTAAGTAATTTATTGGCTATTGCAACCCATTCGAGAAGTCTGGATACCAACAAAAGCCGTAGAAAATTTTAAGATGTATGTTAATATTATTAATGTTATTTTCATTATTAATTGTTGACACTAAAAATAATTCGTAAAATGGGTTAAACTAAAAATAATTGGTAAAATGGGTTAAGGGATTTAGCCCCATTAAAATAAGTGATTAAGTTTAACCAAAATTAGAGTAACTATTGGGTATTGGGTTAATATCAATTAATTATATAGTGATTAACTAATTAGAACCTAATCCGAAAATGCCAAACAAGCTTTGGGTTAGTCATGGAGAGTCAATGATGTTTGGAGTTGATCCAAGTTAAAGCCAATAAGCACATTAAAATTGCTATCGCTATGGGTGCAAATTAATAAATTCCAACAAGAGTATAGTTTGGCAAACATTTAATTTGAGAAAATAGGCAACCGGCCATCAGGGATCATAAATTGCAAAATTTCTAACTCATCAAACACAATAATGGTATTATTGAACACAGAGTGTAATGAGAGAAAATAATGAATGGTAGTCAGGGGCGAATCTAGGGGTAGGCTAGGCCATGCCTTGTTCCCCCACCAAATAAAGGTATTTTAACTTTATCTCGGCCCTCTTTTCCAATTTGATTTATTATTTTGGCCTCCCATTCGCGGTTTTGTTGATTTCATATTTTCATCCCTTCTCCAGGCATACATGGCATTATATATAATTGTAATTAAACTATTTACCTATCCGTAGTTTTGCTTTTTCCTTTTTTTATTCTTTGGTTTTTATTTATTCTTTTTTTTTTCTATTCAATATCTTTAAAAAAAAAATGTAAAACATACGCCAAATGGAATTTTAGTGATATTTGTTAAGGTGATTTTTTTTAATTATAATTTTTAATTAGCTTTGTTTTTTAAGAAAATTATTAATTTTAAACTCCAAATTATCTAATCCATTATTAGTGGAGTCTAAAATTTTCACTAACATATGCAATTTGAAGTTTAAAATCTTCACCGATAGTGTATAAAAAATGAACTTTTCTTTTTAAATATTTTGTTTTGATATTTGAAATTGTCAAAAAATTGAATCTTTATCACTATAACTAAGAGTTTATCACTTTATGCATATCAATATTAATGCAAAGTGATGAGGCATGTGTTAAAGAAATATGAAAATGGTTCTGGCCAAAAGATTAACATGGAGAAATCTTTGATTTATTTAGCAGGAATGTCAGTGAGGAGGGTAAAGAATGGGTGAGACAATTTCTTTGTGTGTATGAAACTTCTAGCCTGGATAGAATCTTGGATTTCCTATGACAGTAGGAAGAAACAAGAAAATGATTTTTGGCTACATAAACATTAAGGATAGAATTCGCTTAAAAGTTGGAAAATGGAGCGTCGTACTTTGTCAATGGGAGGAAAAGAAATCTTCATAAAGGTAGTTCCATAAGCAGTCTTGGCACACAACATGAGTTGTTTTTTGTTTTCTAAAAGGTTTTGTCGGGAGATAAACAACCTAATCAACATATATTGGTGGAGTTCCAAACCAAATCAAAAAGATGTTCATTGGCTATGGTGGGACAGAATGTGTTTGAGCAAAAAGGAAGGTGGTATAGGTTTTAGGCATTTTGTGTTATGGATCACATCAGCTCTGATATAATTTGTTAAGAATTACGATAGCTCTAATATCGCTTGTTAGGCTAAAAATCCCCAATCTAATCATACTACCAAAAGCAAAATCAAATAATCAATCAATTATACAAGAGACAACAATTTAACATAGTTTGGTCCAATTGACATATATCTACGGATGAAAAGAAAGAACAACCAGTTGTAAAAAATTACAAACATATAGCAAATCACTCTTACTTAGCAATTAATACCCATAAACCCTCTCAATATCTTTTAGTCCTATGAAATATTCTCAATCTAAACAAACACATATCTATGTGCACTCATGCACCATACCTTTATGGACCTTATCAATTTCTTATAATTCACTCCAACATACATATCCATACTTATGTGGACTATCTCAGTGTTTTCTAGTCCACTTATAAACATTCAAACATACACACCCCTAAAATGTAAATCTTTAATAGTCTAATGGGGTGTTTATCTCATAAAACCTTACAACTCTCTTATATCTTTTTCTCATACTTAACCCTCTAAAGACTTCATATATTTATTAGTGTACAAACTTGCCTATTAGAAATATTTTTCCTCTTAAAATTCTTTTTCTATAAGTTTTCTTGTCCATTAAGCAATATCTAGCCAATTTTAAATAAATTACTTATGAGATTTGAGTCATTATTCCTGACAATCTCTACTTTAACTTAAATTCCATCAAACATATGTTTTAATGCTAGACATGCTTGGCTCCACTTACAATGAAAATCTCACAATCATCTTTTCTTATTTATCTTCATGCTTCACACAAATCAATATTCAAATCTAAAAATATAAACTCAAAATTTTCTCTTGAATAGAGCTTATTTAGGCATGCCTCTTCTCATGGCTCGAACCTTCAACTATGATGTCACTTGTTAAGGATCACAATAGCTCTGATACCATTTGTTAGGAATTACGATAGCTCTAATACTACTTGTTAGGCTAAAAAGCTCCAATCCAATAATACCATTGGAAGCAAAATCAAATAATCAATCAATCATACAAGAGACAATAATTTAACGTAGTTCATTCCAAGCAACCTACATCTATGGATGAGAAAAAAAATTCACTAGTTGTTGAGAATTACAAACATACATCAAATCAATCTTACTCAACAATTAATACCTATAAACCCTTTGAATCTCCTCTAGTTTTATGAAGTATTCTTAATCCAAACAAATATATATCTATGTACACTTATGCACCATACATATGTAGACCTTTTCGATCTCTTGTAATCCACTCCAACATACATATCCATACCTATGTAGATACTCTCAGTCTCCTCTAGTCCACTTATAAACATTCAAACATATACACCCATAAGACGTAAATCTCTAATAGTCCAATGGAGTGTCTATTCTATAAAACTCTATATCTCTCTTACATCTTTTTTCTTATACCTAACCTTATATAGACTCCATCTATTTGTAGACACCCAATTTGGCCCAGGCCCGGATCAATTGGGCCTGGACCAAATGGGTAAGCCCAATTTTGCTTTTATTTTATATTTTTATTATTGTTTTACTTTTCTTTATTTTTTTTATTTTTTTTTGGGCTGAGATTGAATTTTTTTGAAGAATCCTATCGTGAATGGGGATTCAATTAGAATCCAGATTGGATTCAAAGATTGAATCTCCATCCAAAAAGGAATAGGGATTGATCAAAAACTCTTCTGATCAATCCCTATAAATAGGTACTGGAACAGAAGGAAAAAGACAGAGAAAAATAGAAGGAAAAAGAGTACTGGTTGAGAGAAAAAGGCAGACAGAAAAGATTTGAAAGCTGAAAAAGGGTTTAAATGCGTTAGAATAGCTTTAGAAATCGTTGAGAAATTTTTGAAGATTTTTCTACGAATTTTTCTGGAAATTTTAGAAAATTTCCAGATTCGGGTTGAATTTTCTGACAAAAGTTAAATTTTTCGGTGATAATTTCGGTCAAGATTGAAGTTTTCGGTCAGCTGCCCAGTTTTCAGTGAAGATTCCCAGAAATCTACCAATTTTCTGACGAACTTTCGGTGAAAAACCCAGATTTTGATGAATTTTTTAAAATTCGATGAATATTCAACCGAAATTCTTCAAAAATTTTAGAGAGAATGAGAAAAAGATGAAGGAAGAGAGAGAGGGAGGAGGCTCGATCTGCTGAAAAAATGAAGGAATCAACTTTATATTCCCTCTCAAAACGACGTCGTTTTTGCGTTAAGTAACCTAGAGGATCCGCGCGTTTTATCGAAATCCGACCCTACCCGAGTGTCGACCCGCTTTCGACTCGCACGTGTCTCGCTTCTCTTAGCCGTTAGTCGAGTCGAGCTGACACCCCTGAGCTGTTTCTCTGAGCTGTTTTCTTTCTTAAGCCGAGCCGAGCCAAGCCGTTCCAGGTTTTTTTTTTTCATTTCCTTTTTTTATATATTTTATATATTTATTTTTATTATTAGATTAGGTTTATTTAATATTCTTTTATTTTTTATTTTTATTTTTGTTTTACTTTTCTTTATTTTTTTATTTTTTATTTTCGCTTTTATTTTGTTTTATTATTTTATTTTCTTTAAATAAAATCCAAAAAAAATATTTTTGAGGAAAAGTTGAAAGCATCAATTTTCCTTAAAAATAAATTTTCAAAAAAAGATTTTTGAGGAAAAGTTGAAAGTATCAATTTTTCTCAAAATTAAAAATTTCAAAAAAAATATTTTTAGGGAAAAGTTGAAAGTATCAATTTTCCTCGAAATTAAAAATCCCAAAAAAAATATTTTTAAGGAAAAGTTGAAAGTATCAATTTTCCTTAAGAATAAATTTTCAAAAAAGGTTTTTTTGAGGAAAAGTTGAAAGTATCAATTTTTCTTAAGAATAAATTTTCAAAAAAGGGTTTTTTTTGAGGAAAAGTTGAAAGTATCAATTTTTCTCGAAATTAAAGTTTTCAAAAATATTTTGGGGAAAAGTTGAAAGTATCAATTTTCCCTGCACAAAAGCAGTCATTTTTTTCTTCCTTTTTATTTTCTTTTTAAATAATCCGACGACAGAGCCTCTGCAAGTGAACAATAGTTCATTGCATACTCTTGAGGTGAGGAAATTTTTTCAAATTTTTGCTAAAAGTATTAGAGTCAATTGAGAATAATTTTCAACAACTAATTACTTGATAAATTTTTAAGGCTTATTGGATAACACAAAATTAAGTTGGTACCATCTTTTGATCGGCATTGTGAGGGTGTTATAACCTTCCTCACACGTAACCAAACTTTTGAACCCTGTTTTGGTTAGTAGACCTGAACCTATTCTTTTAGGGACCCTTAAACTTAGGTGTTCCCTGAAAGGACAGATTTTTTAGGTGGTCAATCGCACCTAGATAAAAAAGATTAGTGACGACTCCTTCAAGTCAATGTCTAGCGATAGATCCCCGGATCTAAACGTTATGACACTATTTATAAGTATACAAACATGCCTATTAGAAATCTCTTTTTTTTTAAAATTTTTCTTCTGCAAGTCTTATGGTCCATCAAGTAATATTTAACCAATCTCAAACAAATTACTTATGGGTCTCAACATTTTGAATTTTTTTCAACCAAACTCTCATAGCTAAGCAAGGCTGGCATTTGATCCAAAATAGAGTCTCATTAATTCATCAGGTGCTTAGGGATAAATACTTTTTAGATGGGGATTTTTTGAATGCTCAACTGGGTTGAAACCCATCAATGACTTGGAAAGCATATGAACGATGAGGGGATTTTAAAAAATAGCCTACAGTGGAAAGTTGGAAATGGCTTACAAATAAACATCTGGGAGGATAAATGGATGCCAGATAATAGGATTCTAAGTTCAAAGAGAAATAGACATAGGGCATTGGATCCAAATGCAACTGTTGCTAAACTAATAGATTGTTAGAATAAACGATGGAATGAAGAGTTAATTTGTTCTCTCTTTTTGGTTGACATTACAAAAGTGATCTACATAATACCTCTAAGCTAAGAGGATTATACAAAAGTACAATTATGGGGTCTCGAAAAGAATGGCAAGTTTACGATATGTAGTGCTTACCATATGTCAGTTTTTGTAGACGTGTTACAACATAAAAGAGCCAACCAATCAGATAAAGCATAAAAAGAACGAACAAGAAAGGTATGAGGAAATTATGGCATGCAAAAGTCCCAAACAAAATAAGGGTTTTTTGGATGGAAGCTTAACAATGGTTTCTTGTCGATATTTGAAGTCTTGAAAAAGAGAGGCATGAAGGTCCAACCAACATGCCCAAGATGTAGGCAGCAAGAGAAAACAATCCCTCATGTAATATGAGAATGTGAGAAAGTAAAGGAAATTTGAGGTAAATCGGACATTCCTTCAAGTTGGAGGTAAACAAGACAAAAAGAGGCCTAAAGTGGCTAGATGAGATAGTAGACAAGGTGGACACAGAAAACTGAAACTTTGGATTGGTATTATGCTGGGCGATTTAGTACCACAAAAACCTTGCTGTCAAAGAATGTGTAAACCAAAGCCCATAAATGGTGCTATAGTTTGAAAAAAATTATTACATGGAGATTAAGCAATATTGCACTATTGTGAGACATAAAAAGAATGGTACTGCACTACTGTGGGAGCCACTAGTTTCGATAGAGCTTTAAATCTACCAAAAAAGGTAGGAGGTATTGATGTAGATGGAAAGGATGAAAAGATAATGGTTTTATTAGAAAATAATAAATAAGAGAAGAGAAAAAATTAAAAAAAATTGGCTTTAAGGCATGAAAAATACTTTTTTAAAGGTAATTATGCTTTAAGATACAACAAAGCCTCAAACTTTTCAATCAAAAGTAGTGAAAATAATTATACGAAAAGATTTATTTATAATAAATGAATAGATATAAACTTTTCGTTAAATAGGTATAACCTTCTGTATAATCATGATCTTTATGAATAATAATCTATTTATATTCAAATAGTTATGACCATTTGTCATATGATAACTATTTCTATTCAAACATAATTATTTAAAATATGAATAAAATTAATACAAAAATTAACTTTACTTATCAATAATTAAATCTTTCTATCTAATGTGGGATATTTCACATTCTAAACTACAAACAATCCCCCACTAGTTTGGAATATTGGTGCTTAATCTTTAACCTTTTACACAAATAAATATTATGAATGCAAGAAGGTATCTCTCGATTTAAATCTTTAATTAGCGTATATATCTTATAATTCTAACAATGGTGGTGTCTACAGATTAAACCTCAACTCTTAGTGCTATAATTTAATATATAACACACATAATACTTATTTATTCTTCTGTCAGAGGTTTATAATTGCTTTTAGCATTATTATGGCAATGTGATTATCCTATTCATAAAAATTTACAAAAGAGACCCCAATTCTTCTTGTTGAAGTGACACCACTTTTATGTTTATATAGGTAGAGTTTTCATTACATCTTCGTTGCTTTAGACTTTTAAAACTCCATTAAGTGTATAAAACCTCATCCTTTCCATGCAATGGATCACATTAGTTTCTAAAATTTGCATGGATTTTACTAGTAGTTAATAGACATACAACAATAACTTTTTTTTACCCATTAAACTTTGTAATTAGAAATTACTAATTCAAAGTTGGGTTTCCATTATTGGTGTCTAATAGTAAGGGTTTAAATCCATTCTACTTGTAGTACTATTAACCAAATATCTTGGAATTCAATTTTCTTTTATCGTAATTACCCTTACTTGAGATTGAATTTCTAATACAATCACTTTAGGTTAATATGTCCAAACTTTTCATTTTGCATATCATTTATATTCTCTAGACATTGTTGCCTCATTCTTATCATTTTAAGAAATAGTTGGTTTTGGTTGTGGTGACAACTTTATACTCATAAATTTCAACCATTTTATTTCCATACTTTTATACATCTTTAATACAATTATACTTCTAGTACAATTGGATAAACTCAATGAATAAACCAAACCATTTTAGTCCTTTTAAGATTTTTAAAGACCTTTTTATGATTTTTCTTCAATAAGTGTCTAAACTTATTAGCTTATACAATTTGCTTATAAAATTCTACTAAAATCTTACAACACTATGGTTTTTTTTTTTTTATTAAGTAGAAGGCCTCCAAATCTACCCTTAGTGAAAGATAACTAGCAAATATCTTAATATTTCTATAAAAGTTTTAAAACTTTTATATTTTAACTCAATATAAAAGTTTACATTAATAAATAGATTTCAATATAATCCTGCTTTTGTAGTCTCTTTTTAAGACTTTTTATGTCTATTCATAAATACTTATATGAATTTATTTTATTATAAACACTATTAATAATTTTATTACCATAAACAAAACCATTTCCATCACCTAAATGGATCAAATAGCATTTCTATTGCTATTATAAAAGTTTTCATATTCATAGGATCTTTGAATCAATCATGGCTTCCAAAGTAAATATGCTTTGAAATTTTCACTATATAAAACTATAGATGATAAATCATTTGTACAATCCATGAATTTACTATATACATAACAAAAAATCACCACAATGTCATCAAAATTGTGGCATCAATTTTGGCTTATAGCTATTCTAAGCCAACCATAATAATCCACATCATACCTACAAATTATGTAGATTTGCTATTGAAGTTATCTTATTTATAGTGATGGCTTTTAGTGAACCAACTATCATAAATGTTATCATGAGTTTCCAATGCATATATTAATTGCTCAATGGCCAATTCAAAGTTCTTGACTATTGAAACTTCTAAACTTGATTTCAAAATTTTATGAAAACTTTATTTCTCTTTCATTATACAGCCTATATATCTCTATTGTTTACCACTTTTAATTGGTCATAACATTTTTGGATATATAATAAATTCAAACTTTACTCATAGGACTAGTATGCTTATGTACAATAAGAGTCTATAGTATATTTAACTCCAATTTCAATACTTTCACAATTATTTTGTAATCAATATGTTCATATCTAGATCACTATATCAATGCAAGTCATGAAACATGAATCCAAAGAATCATTTTCATAAAATAGCAAACAATAATTATAATATGAGTTCTACTCATATTTCATGCAAAAATTGTGATGTTGCATTGGTTAAATCATTGACTGACTCTAAGGCTTATGGCTTTCACAAACCAATATTATTATCTAAGCCCATACGTTAATATGGTGTATAACCAACCACATCATTGCCATTGTCATGAAATTATTGAAAACCTCCAAAACTTGTGCACTTTTCATTTTAACAGCCTACAAAAGGCCCTTTTTTTTAGTACAAGAACAAAAATGTCTTCATTGTCTTTAACCAATAATTTATTAATTGGATGATAGCATTCTATCTCCATAGTCCATATCTTTTTTAACATATAAGAAAAAAATTCCATCCAGTTCATTTCATTTTCATAATATATAGTAAACTGTACCAATGTTCTCTACGCCATCATAAAATGAAATTAAACACATGCATGGATTGATACTTTTGGAACATCAAATTTGCATGTTCTTTTCTAATTTATAAATATAGCTAATTTAGACATTGATGCGCATCCTTTAAAATGCAGGTAATTGATAAATGCTTCAATATTTTTAATAACATGCCTTTTCTTTTAATCAATCATCTAAGTAGCCTAAATTGTTGTCTAAGTTTTAGTTAGTGATACTAACATAAAATTTACAAAATATAGGGATGCCGTAGATATACATATTTAATGTATTTTACATTATCACTAATTAATCCATGAAACACCATATCTTAATAATAATAATTCACATACATCAATTTAATTTTAATTTATTTTCATGAAAATTGAACATTAGTCAAAATTTGAACCAATAATAAAAAAAATCAATCATTGATTTATAAATGACTAACAAAGATAGAACCATAAATATAGCTTGACTCAACTTATTATCTCAATTTTGATGCCATGATTTAAAAATAAAACTAATATTGTGGCGAAATTTTATTTTCTGCATATATTCTCCATTTACATCTAATTTTTTCATGATAAATTTCTTTACCCATTTTTTATTGTTTTCATAGAAACTATGGGAAAAATTGTCTATTCTATATATAACCAAGACATGACAATTAACAATCGTCCATTCTATTATAACCCAATTTAATTTGTTACTTGATAACAAATGATAATTCTTTTGGTCATAGATCAATTCAGGTTTTTCTTTTATTTTTTATGTTTTTAGACTATTTTCCATCTCAGTCTTTTATAACCATTGATTTTTCAAATAGATATAATATAATTTATTAAACCCAATTGTGGAGCCAATTTCAATATATGCATAAACTTATGCAATGTACTCAATATTTTTCATATTGTATTTTGACTTTACACACTAATGAAATTAATTGCTAATATATTTATCTCATTCAATCAACCTTTTTTACCACCAATTATGCAAAAACTAAAATACATATCTCTAATGACGATCTTTATGAAAATTACCATTTTGATCTATAAAAACATTAATCCTTTAATACCTTGAGCCTCATCTAATATTGATCTCCAAATCATGCTAATTTCTTTTCCTTGTATCTCCCTCATACGAAATATAAATATCTCATAATTGCCTTTAAATTGTTAGAAAAAAAAATAAGAGAAGAGAAAAAACAAAAAATAATTTTAGCTTTGAGGCGTGAAGAACACTTTTTTATATATAATTGTGCCTTTAGGATACAACAAAACTTCAAAATCTCCAATCAGAAGTAGTGAGAATAGTTATATTGAAATATTTATTTATAATAAATGAACAAATATAAATATCTTTTGTATAATCATAACCTTTTGTATAATTATAACTTTTTGTATAATCATGATTTTTATGAATAATAATCTTTTTATATTTAAATAGTTATGACCATTTGTTATATGATAATTATTTTTATTCAAACATAATTATTTGAAATATGAATAATATTAATACAAAAATTAACTTTACTTATCAATAATCAAAATTTTCTATCCAATGTATGATGCACCACATTCTAGACTACTAACAGGTTCTATGAGTGGTTTCAGACAGATTACGCCATGCAAATGATCCAAAGGTGGTAGAGATTTTGGCTGCCAAGAGAGCAATCGATATGGCTATGGCAATGAGATTGGAAACTTTCACACTTGAAGGTGACGCAATGCAGGTTATAAAAGGGATCCAAAGTGTGGAGGAAGACTTCTCTGCTGCTGGAAATATTATGGTAGACATCAGGAGAAAATGTGAGAATTTTAGATCCGTGCGGGTGGAATTTGTGAACAGAAAACGGAACGCAATAGCCCATACATTAGCAAAACATGCTTTGACAGCTAGCGCAGGTGGAACTTGGGTTAAGGAATGCCCCACTTTCATTAGAGACAATGTCAATTCTGCTATTAGTAGTTAATGCAATAGTCCTTTATTTAAAAAAAAAAAAGAGTTTATCACTTTGATAGACTATATCACTATTACATTAAAAAAAAAAAAAACCCACTTCTTTTAAATATTGATAAAACAATACATAACAAAACAACTTAAACAAAATTTTAACTAATGTGTAATAGTACCCAGATTAATTGTAAATGAATGATCTATTCATAGGAAGAATTAATTGAAAAGCATCTTTGCTTCTTTCATGAATGTTTTTAAACTTAACAATTCATATCATTGTGTTATGTTTCATATCATATATAATATGAATAATTTTAATACGAATATAACACGAATAATTTAAATATGAACACAACACATTTATTATAAGTGTTACATACAACACGATATGATTAATACTTTTAAAATTAATTTATATCCAAATAACATGATATATTATAATATGATTAACATAATTATATATGAATAATACGATTAGACACAATTAATCCATTTATTTAAACAACAAAATTATTTTAATTTGTATTTAAACAAAAAATTATTTAAAAATTGAATATTTATAATCTATTTAATATCAAAATAATATGATAAATACAATTATTAATTTATTTTTTAAATAAATTAATTTCTTTTATGTTATTAACAATACCATATTTTAGCGTGTCATTAATGCTTAACATGAACACGACACGAATAATATCATATATTAACCATGTCAACTCGATTAAAATATAAAATATAATTACACTAAATTCATACATAATTTTTTTATATAATTTTCATATCGTGTTATTGTATCATATTTAAAATTATCAAATCTAAATGTTTTCAAGGGGATCATCACCTTCAAAAAAATATGCTTCTCTTTCATTATTTATCAACCTTTAGGCTGACAGGCAGCACTCGTGGATAATCCCTTAGAATATAAAAGGTTAGAAATTCAAAAATATATCTAGGCATGTATAGCTTTATATAAAAATTGTAAATTGACCCACTAAAATTTAAAATTTTTAGTAATGCATGCATTAATGTAGGATAAATTTGAAATTTACCCCTGAAAATAAAACTTGAGGGTCAATGTATAATTAATGAAAAGCAGCAATCACATATTTGGCTTCTGTTCTTAAAAAATCATCAAAACAATCAGTGAAGATAAAGAAATATATTATTTAATTGATTATTTTTTGAGATAAAGCGAACTTTGTTGCCTAAATATGATGTAGTATTAAATTTTGACATTAGAGTTGTACTAAGATCTGTTTAAGAATCGGATTATTTGTCTAAATTTGAAAGTTCATCCGACTTTTAAAAATGTTTGGACAAAAAATTAAAATTTATTAAACAGATTTGAACATAATTTTTAGGTCAAGATTTATATAAATGATTTAATGTTCGAGCTCAGCCAAGCCCGAATTGAATTCACATATAAATAAATTTTATTTTTATATATATGTGAATTTTATATAAATTAATTTATATTTATGAACATTTAAAATAAAATTTATATATTTTATTAAATTTAATTTTTACTTTGTATAATTTTTATTTTATTTTATGTATATATGTGAATTGAATATAATCTTATTAAACTTGATTTAATTAAATTTTTATTTTTTATTATATAAATTAAATTTAATGGGTGAATTTGAGATTTTTTTTTAATTTAGATCGGGTTTGAAAAATTTTTGAGACCCAAAATTTTATGTCAAATTGGGTCTAAGTAAATATATAAACTATTAATATTAAATATGAACTCGGTCCAAACTCAACTTGACCTAGCCCATGAACACTTTTAATTTTACTTCAATTTTATTGAAATTTATTATTATACTTTCAATTTTGTTGAGTTTTAGATAGAAAATAACTGAATTAAAGTATTTTATAGAGTATTTTATTTATTAAATGACAAATTTTGGTTATGTATTTTTAATTTCGTTTATTTTTAAATAAATTAATAAAATATCATTAAATATTATATTAATGCAAGTGTAATTTTTTATCAATTTCATTATTTTACGTTCAAAAATTAAAAAATTAAAAATATAATAATAAAATTTGATTCAATTGAAGTATAATGACAAATTTTAATATTCATCCATAATACCATAGCAAATTTGATCTTAATCTTTTAGTTTTTTAACTGCCAAAGTCTTACTCTGCCAGCGACAATTACAAATATATATATATATATATATATATATTACATAATTTAATAGAAGAGAGTTTGACAAGTGATTTTTTTTTTTATTATGTATATTGAAAATTTTTATATTATTGACAAGAAACAATTATACAATGGTGTTTAAATATATGAAAACTAGTTGGGACAAATATATATATATATATATATATAATATTAATTGATCCAACTGAAAAAATTTTGTGGATGCGTCTTTGTTTCCCTTCCAAAGTTCCAACTGCCTATTATATATATGCTAATTAAGCCAACCACCATACGAGGGGAGGAATCTCTAAATACCAACAATATTACAAACCTAACATATAAGAGTTACTTGAATGTTTATCTGCACCACCTATCTTTTATAACATTTTTAAACCCAACATATTTTACCTAATTGAATGATTTTCTGCACCACCTATCCTTTATAACATATTTTTTTTACGAAAATTACAATTTGATTACTATTGTTTATAAATTTTTTTGTTACCTCATTATTAGAGACTAACGACATGTTGGCATTGTCACATGTGGTATTGTTAGACCAACTAACACATCACAAACTATTATATTATTGACATGGTGTTAAAATTTTTAAAAATAGATATTAAATAAGAGTGGTCACTTAACATTTTTTAAAGTTTTTATTTTAATCATCCAATTTAAAAAATTTCATAATTTGACCACTAATGTTTATAAAATTTATTAATATTTTAGTTTTTATTGTCACTACTATAAAGCCGTTGTAACAATTTTATCACTAAAATTTGTGAAATTTAATATAATAAACTATATATTATTTATGTTATTTATGTTGAAATATATTGAGATAATATTCAAATTAGTTTTCAAAATTTATAAGAAAATGAAAATATACTTTTTATCTTTTATTGCATGAAATTAGAATTATGAACTTTTATTTTATTATAATTAAAATCTTGATATTATAAAATATTTTATATTATGTTGAAATCTTTTAGGTTGATTAATGTAATCTATAAAAAAATTTGTAATTGAATTTATTTAAATGAGTTGGACGACAAATATTTGAGATAATGTTATTATAATAATCCTGACAATTAAGTTTATTTATTTGTCCATTTTTCGTATTTCACTATTTGTTCCAATTTCTTTCTTTGTTTTTCTTTTTTCTTAAAATAAATTAGAAAAAAATATTTTTCTTAATATTTCAAACCAATCCAAAGTTAGTATGCTCATTTATGCGAATATTAAAAATTATTTAAGATTTTTTTATTGTATACATGGTGATGTTTATTACACTACAAGAAAAATGGCATTTGGTGGCATTTTTTTTCAGTGATTTATTAACAAATGCCAATAATTTTCGTGTTTTCTAAGATGTAGCAACGTTTGTACCATAAATGTCACTAAATATTTATATAGTGGCATTGCCGACACTAAACGTCACTAAAATAAAAAATTTAACGACATTTATGTTACAAAATGCTACAAAATAATTATATATATTTTAGATTGAATATAAAAGTCATTGAATATATTTTAGATTGAATATAAAACTCTTATTCTTGGATTGCAAAGTTTGAAAAACTAGAATTATGAGAAATTTAAATGAAAAAAATATTGGGAGAGGGATTACGTATATCGTTTTTCTTGAGTTGTACCTGCCAATTTGGCTTACATATATCATTTTTTAATTTGTAGGTAGTCAGGGCTTTCATTTGCCTAAATTGGTTTTGCAAATTCATTTTTTTGTCTCTACTATATTAACTTCTTTGCTTTAGTCAAAGGTTTAGGTTTTTTACTTAATTCATGTAACTTGTTAGAAGACTTAAGTTTGTTACTATTTTTAGTGTAATATTTAGTCTAATTAAGTATGTTAGAGTTCATTTTCATGTAATTAGTTATATGACTTTGGTTTAGTAATGAACAGGTACTAAGTTATAATGCCTAGGCAAAGATTAACGAGACTAAATATCAAAAATATTAATTTAGAACTGTTTGCGACACCTGTTGATTTTTGGACATGAAGTGAATCCTTAGGAAGGAAATGTGCCTATTGCCAATTCTAAGTCAATCAATTCTAATCATTTCATTGAAGTTGGATTTGGCAATACAGGGGTCAAGGTTTAAATAATATCTAGTCAATTAGTTTTACTTCTAATTTGAATACAAGTATCCTAAACCCCATATGTAGATTTTAATTATGATAAATTTTTGTAATTTACTGATTGAATACAAGTATCCTAAACCCCATATACCAATTTAGTGGTTTGTACAATAGTGAAGCTCTGGATAAGATCATAAAAGATGAGTGATTTGACCACGCAAATGTCTGAGCTTTAGAATTTGATTTCCAAGATGAAGTCACCAAGTTTTATGCAACCTTCACCAATTGTTTTTAACTAAAACTTGCATTCAAATCGTTCTCATGCCTGTTTTTGACCTTATTTCAAAGCATCTAAAATGTCATGCAATCTTTGAAAAGTCCACATTCTTAGCCTTTGATTCCTTAACTACCTATTCAGCCAATTTCTTAGCTTTGCATTTTTGCACCACCATCAAATTCATGGATTCTTAGTCAATTTGTTGCCTAAAAATTACCCAAGAAATAAAAACAATTAGTTCTATTCCTATTTCATATGGTAAACTTTTTCCCTATTTGTTTGAGAGACACATTGTTGTCTTTATACCTGTAAAGTTTTTAAAGCCTTCGTACCCAAAATATTTTAACCTAAAGGCAGGATATGAATACCACAGTGAGAATATGAGGCATTCCATTGAGAATTGTGAGGGTTTCAAAAGCAAGGTACAATCACTCATAGATGCAAAATAGTTTGATCCAACTACAAAAAGGGGTTAAAGATTTAGGAACAATGGGAGTGGATGGCATGATGATGAACATGGGCAAGATTTTTTATTAAAAATTGTCATCAAGTGTTGGGAAAATCAAATACTTTGTGAATTTCTTTTGTTTGTGGAATGTTTTTTATGTTAATGTGGTGTTGTCTTTTTGAACCTAGATATGTGAATTATGGTTTGTCTTTAATTCTTGCCTCTTTTCCAATTTTCACAATTTTCACTAAAAAGCTTTGTCATTTGTGCATTTATTCATTCATTCATTTATTCATTTGTTTATGTATCCATTCAATAGAATGCAATTCATGTGTGCTTTAAAAAAGAAAGATTTTTTTCGAGAAGAATTCTTGTTATTTCTTCTAAGGATCAAGAAAACATTGATTTGATAAGAGAGATAAAAAAGATTATCGAGGGACTTTTTGCTCAAGGAAATGATCAACCCACAGGATTTAGCTTATGACCCATAAGGGAGAAGTCATGGAATCTAAATGAACAAAGAAGGCATAGTCTCTTGGAAGAAAAGATTTAAGCTATTGAATGTAAGGATAGATTTGGTGTTGTAAAGGAATCCTAGCTAGTTCCTGATGTGATTATTTTGCCTAAATTCAAGGTTCCAACATTTAAAAAGTATAATGAAACTGAATGTCTTAGCTCAATACTATCATAAAATGGCTTGGTATTTTAGTGATGAAAAGCTATTTATTCATGTTTTTTAATAAATTTAGTTGGGGCAGTAGTCAATTGGTATTATAGTTTGAAAAGCAACCAAATTTATACTTAAAAGGGATTTATTGTGAGCATTCTTGAAGCAATACCAGTACATGTTAGAGATGGTTTTAGATCGATTAACCTTTCAAAAAATAAGAAAAAGTCCTAATGAGAGCTATAAATAATATGTTGCTAGATAAAAAAAGAATGCATCACAAGTCCAACCACCTTTAACTAATAGGGAGTTGAATTATTTATTTGTGGATACCCTTTCTTTTTCTTATTATGATTAGTTGATTAATAATACATCTTTAGAATTTGTTGATTTGCTATTTGCTGTGAATAGAATTAAGGATGGAATAAAAAGGGGAAGAATTATAAATGCCAATGTGGAAATTCATAATGAAAGGTAAGGTAATATTTGTGATGAATGTGCCTAAAAGATAATTGTTGAATGGTAAAATGAAAGAAATTTCACCCTGATACAAAAAGATTTGATGAATGACTATTCCTATTGGTCATCGCATTATTCCCAGCCAATGCCTTAGGCTGACAATTTTCCTTAACCATTTCATCTATGGTCTAGTTTTTTCACCATGAACACTGATAGAACAAAAGATCAACCCAAGCCATTCACAAAGCCATAAGAAAAAGAAAGTCAAGTTTTATCATTCACTCCCAATATCTTACGCTAAGCTCTTCACCTTATTGGAAAAAAGTCATATGATTTTTGTTGTCTCTGCAAAACCTAGAAAACATCCCTACTCTAAATGGTATGATCCCAATGCTAAGTGTGAATTTCATGAGGAGGTCAAAAGGCATTCCATAGAAGATTGTAATGCCTTCAAAGATATGGTTCAAGCTTTGATTAATGTCGATCCCATGAAGTTTAAAGAACTAGTTAGTGGTTTTGATGACTGATAATAATGGAGTTGTGGGTCAATGATGCTAAAGTCAAAACACCAAGTGAAGAACTTTTGTCTCTATAACTGTAAATGTCATATCAAGAGCACTATCGAGAATGTAAACTTTTGGATCAAGTCTGAATGTTTGCATTGAATGAATAGACATCGTGCTGGATTTATATTGTCATTTGAGGTTTTTTTTTATTTCTTTTAAGTTTTGGACTTGTAAGT